>OY735200.1:42898298-42933298 GCA_963457665.1 Thysanoteuthis rhombus | reverse complement strand
CCATGGAATGGATATTAAAACTACTCTCAAATGCTGATGTACAATAAAAATTTACATTTCAAACAATTGTGGGAAAAAGTACAATTTTCCTGTGATTATAAAATAACAATCTTTCATCATTTCATTAAGTGTACTCATAATAGGTAGATATTTCCTGGAAAGGTGAATTGTTTTAATTCTTTTTTTAAATCGACAATCATGTTCAGAAATAAAGGGGTTATGCAGAGAGAGACAATTGGATGAAAGTTACTGACAGTATGAAATGATCATGTGAAGTTTAGTTTGAACTCTTGTCCGAATCTTGGTTCATTTCTTGAACATATTTTGGCCATGGTATCTACGGCTGTCTTCAGGTGATGTCAAAAATAAACCCACTTATCACCTGAAGATGACCATAGAGTATAAGAGCTGAAACATTGTTTTCAAGAAATTAACCAAGATGAGGTCAAAAGCTTGAACAAAACTTTACAAAATTATATTTCATCTTCTAAAAAATTCAGACAGAAAGTGTGAAATTGATTTGTGAAAGGTCTGTGATTAGCCTTTATGGCTGGAAGACTATACACACATATGCTTACATCAAGAGAGAAAAAGTAGTCTTTAATATTCCTTTCACACATTAAATGAAGTTCAAGTCAATCAAACTACCCACTCCTATTAAATTACTATTACATGTACTTGTAATGATTCATTTTTAATTCAATTTTTTTGGAAGGCACACCAAAAGAGAAGGCAGAGGAAATTTATAGCAAATTTTTGTGTTTCAACAAATATCATAATGATGGTAACCTTGTTAAAAGCTGTTTCAAATTGGAAATTATGCCACATTATATTCAATCTTATTGACACCCATATCTGAATTTTCTTAAAATTTCAAAATGTAAAAAAAAAATGGCGGCCATGTTTGTAGGGCTGAGCTGAAATTTGGTACTGGAGACTTCTATACCAAGATGCAACTTTGTAAACATTGAAATATAAAAATCCCTTTACCCTGTGTAAAGGGACTAATATATTTCCATGTACAGGTTCAACCATTCCTGTTTAGAAAACTGATACCCTACTATTGAGAGATTTTCTCTGAAGATTATGGCTTGCTTACTGATTAAGTGAGCTGCCATACTATCAAAACACAATGGAACCAGAGTTGTGGGTGCTATAGTAAGTATATATTTTTTTTAAAGTAAAATAAGAGATAAGCTATTACTTACTCAGATCGAGAAGCATTTTCCATCTGTTTTTTATGAAAAAAATCTTCTTTTCTCTTATCAAATTCATCCCTGGAAGAAAAATTAAAATAAAAAATAAAAAGCATTCAACATTTAAACATTGCTAAAAATCTGTTATACTAAATATATTGAGAATTTCTTTTGGAACTGGCTTAAAAAAAAAAAAAAAAAAAAAAATCATTCCTCAATTTTTACTAGCAATGAATTCTTCATCTACAATTTTTATTCATTTTTAACTCGCAATAAATTTAGGAACACTCTATCTTATAACTAGATTGGATTGATGGAGGGAATAACTAATTTGCATACCATGATCATGAGAGTATGCATAAATGACAAAAAGTTATTTCCCTTGGATTCAATTAAGCTGATTGCAGGGTGATGATTGCGGTATCAAATTAGATCCCCAAACTATTTTCCCGTTCTTATCATAAAGATAGGATATAGAGAACTAAGAAATATAGATCCTTTTTTTTTTGACTATTCTTTTTTCTTCTCAAAGTCAAAAATAAATGACAATACTTCAGAGAATTTTACATCTGATAATAAAGTAGTATGTTGTCCAAAATTCTCTGATGAGGCATTGTCATTATCACTAAGAGCACACTAATCTTACAAGAACAGACAATTCAAACTTCACGGTAAAAATTCAATAATGTTGCTGATATAGGATAAACTAAAAAGCACTCAGAGCAAACATACCTCTGACAGTGTAGTACACTAACTCAATCAAAAACATACAGATCTATCCCAAAATTTGATCACTTCTCCCTTAGCCTATGACCCATCCTTTCACGAAAATTCATTGAGAACTTTTGGAGATATTGTATGGACAAACATGAGAGAATACATAGTTGTATAAAAAGAGAAAAAAAGAATAAGAAAATGGAAAAGTATCTCTCAGTTGAAAGTATTTTCATGGATTCACCCCAAAATGTAATCACTTTATTGTACTAAATTTAAATTTACACATAAGTATCCAAATTTCAATTGAAATAACTAGTACAGTGGTGTACTCAAGCAATTATTTAATAACTATTCAAACATTTATTCCAGTCATGCTGATCCTCTATTCATACCGGCACAAAAATACTTCCTATAAAGTCTCTCTTATTCAAATGAACCATATTTCTAGGGCCAGCCATAACATGATGTTTAAAAAAGCTAAAATACTGATGTGTACACAATTCAGTCTTTACCAGGTACCTTACTATAGTGATTCTGTACTGTACTGGACTAAGCTAAGCTTAATGAATAATAGATACTTTTCGTAAAAAGATCTGATAAACTCAATCATATTGTTTGAAAGATGTACCATTAGTCTAAATTAAAAAAAGCTATCTTTTTATGATAATAGTAGGACAATATAAAAAGATATTTTACTAAAACAACAGATGTAAAAAAAGTCAAAGAATCTCAGAAGGTACACCGAAGTTCTCTCTGAGGTTTACAATTGAGATTGCATAAGCAGCGAATATATTATACCATGTATAAGTAACTGAAAAATATTTAACATTTATAAAGTAAAGTCATTTATTCTTAAAATCACTGATATTACAAGCATGTGTGCATCATAAACATTATGTTAATTCTATTTGATGTTTTTTTATATTTTCACACACCCTAAATTAGAAAAAAAATTTGACCAACAATTGCCAAAAGATACATCCAATCCACAAGCTGAAATTGACTTTTCATAGCAATTTTCAATTTTAGCTGTCAAATCTGTCGGTCTCCACTCTCAAACACAAACTTCCTGCACATAGTTGCTATTTTACTAGTTTATCATACATCATAATATCAACCTTTGCTTAATGTGATTTTTTCAGGGCTTTATTACTTTATACAGTTACAACTGGACAGTATATCAATATACTTAAAAACAATGCTATGGCACCAATTTCAATAGTACTAGGAAGTATCTATATTATCCAACATCTTTTTATAACTTCCCTAAACCCTATCTGGGTAATATGAAATTAAAGCACAATGAAAACCCAGTTGATATGACTGGAGATAAACATTTCAACTTAACATGCTAAACACTAAAAAACAAGGAAAAACAGCTTACTTTGAAAAGCTATGTGAATCCTGGTATCCACCAGAACATGTGGCAACACCATCCTTTGTGGTCATTGTACACTGTGCAGACAAACGTGGCTGCAATGGAATGTAATTACGAGCCTGGGAATTTTCAATAATCCAAGGTTTACCTTCAGCTTCAGTAGCAATCTATAAAAAGATTGACACATTCAATTATCACACTGTTAGAAGTTTGTCTGCAGAAAAAACTAATATTCAAGAGTAATATTCAGAGAAATAAGTTCAGTAGATATGATCAAAGAATGGCAATGAAAATAAAATCAGGTTTTCTGGTTCCACTAAGGGTTTACAACTATCAAAATAGTAGATATTTAATACTAAAATGGCCTAATGCAGTGCTTTTTTCTTTTTTAATAATCACTATGTCAAGTAAAAAAGATAAAATCAGCTCAATTATAGAACTGATTCCCAACATCAATGGAATTTATTAGATTCTTCCATTTTAAACAAGACATTTTTGCCACATCTTCAAAAACAGTAACAATTTGATTTGACGTTTTAAAATAATATCTATAGATAATTCAACAGACAATGCTGAATCTAGATGACATTTCACGTCAACAGAGGAAGATTATATTGAAAAAATGCATACTGTGATTCACAGATATCGTCACCCGCTTGTTCAGGAAGTTTCCAAAGTGGTAGGAATCTGTAAAAGTTTGCATGATATAATATTTACAGAAAAACTGATGATGCATCATGTTGCTAAATTTGTGCATCATCATTTTTTCCCCCTAAATTATGCTGCAAAAACTTTCATAGATTTTTACCTCTTCAGTAACTTCATGGAGAGTCAGGCAACAAATTCAATTTAACACTTCTCTAACTTTTATTGCTCAACTTTGGAAAAGAGAGCGAAGCATCTGTAACTGCATTAAATATCAGTCTTATTTCAATTTAATATTCTCCATTTTCTTTTTCTTTTTTACAGTAAGGGCTGGAGTTGGATTATGTTTAGAATAAGAGGTCATTTTTTTATTCCATTTTTTTAAATGTATTTAGACACAAAACTTGATTATTCTCAAATATTGGAGTTTTCCTTGAAATTCCACAAAACTCTATTAGAATACATTGAGAACTTTTGAAGATATTGTGAGCAAACATACAAACCTATACATGAATGTATGGGGGAAAAAAAAAGGAAAATATCTCTTGATTAAAAAGATTCCTGGATCTGCTCCTGAATTTAACTAAGCTTTCCTTACCCTATAAAATTCATTGAGTACTTTCAAAAATATTGTTTGGACAGACAGACAGAATAGATACACCTCTCTTACTTTAGAGGTAATTTACTTGATGAAAAAAGGCAATCTAAACCCAATTTTGTTAATATTCATATAAATCTAAAAAAAATACTACATTCAAGATTATATTCATCACATTATTTTAAGATGAAATTCATGTATAACTTACAAGTATAACAACAACAGTATGAAAAACCACAATGTAGAGTGAGTGATGAGGGTAAGTACCCCAATAATGCCCCTAAATTGGGAGTAGAATGAGAACATCATGTCAGACAGTAATGCAGAACCATTTCACTAAAATTGGTTACCTGTGTCAACAACAGTATAAATCTCAGACTGAGATAAGCAAATCAATGGAAGGGAACCAGTATCAGGAAAATACAATACATATGGTTCCTTTGTTTGTCAGCACTAACTACTAGTTCAAATATCTACAGGAAAGTAGTGAATACAAGAAGAAATATATGATGGGGCAGCATTTTCATCTGGCATTCCAAGACAATGACAGTAAATCAACAAATTCTGGTGGTACTGCCAGGGTGCCCATGGGTTAGTGTAAATGATGATTCGGACATGAAACCATACTCGACCCAAGGGTCATCAACTGATGAAGACTTTGATGACAGCACAGCTGCTGTTTTTGCAGCAGTTCATGTATGAAATTATTTTTATTCTCAAATGTTTTTTCCATTTAGTTCATCTGTTGATGTAAAATATTTGAATAAAAACAAAAAAGTTATCAAGATGAAATTTAATTCATGGTAGGATTGATGAATTACAAGCATTAAAACTGGTCATCAAAATTTCTAATAGGCAAATTAGTATCAGTTTAAATTTTCATACAAGAAAAGTCAGGTAATCAAATATGAAGTGCTTGTTTCCAATTTTACCCATTGGTAAAATTTATAGTACCAGCAGCAGAATTTGAACATCAGTGTTTAATACCTAGCATAAACTTAAACCATTTAAATGTAACAGACATTGTCCAGGGTTTATTACCATAACAAATGTTTATGCATGCAAAATCAACAAACAGTATTATCAGCATGTTACTATATGCATGTAATCACTTGGCTATAAAGATCAAAGTTTTATTCCATACTTAAAACAAAGTAATTCAATTTTTATGAATGGAATATATAAAATTAATGTTTGGTATTGGATATTCTACCTTATCTCTGTAGAGTGCAGCAGCCCTAGTGTTATATTTTTCCTGCAAGGAAAGACTGTCATTATAATCATCCTGGGACTCAAAAAATTCTCTTGCTTTCTGGTTGCCACCAACTTTCATTTTCTCCAACTCACTATCCTTCCATTTGTCCATAGATACTGAACGAACAAAACTGCAAAGAGAAATAATAAATACAAACATGTGGAAACAATAACAGAAGTTAAAGGATGATAGGTTTACGCTTACCAGAAACAGATAAACATCAGTATTATGAATTAGATATTTTCTCAGTTATCTAACACTAAGCAACCATTTTCTTCTGTTTTGAAATCTGATTAACAAAATATCCTTTTGAATAACTAGATGCAAATTATACATTACTTAGGGGAGGAGAGAAAGAGAGAGAGCCTTGCCATGGAACAATGATTAGCAAGTCAGACCAACAGATCATTACTTCGGAAATGTGTTCATTCCTCACTAAATGCCTTGTTAGTAACATAATAGCAATTATGAAAGATGGAAGGAATCAGTAAAATTTGCATCCGAGATTTTAATGCAACACTAATCCATATCTTTTGAAGAGATCTATAAGTTATATTCAGTCTTGAAGTTGAATATAAAGGGAATAACTTCAAATCTTTAATAAAAAAAATTAAATCCCGACCAACAAAATTTCATGTTTATACCATTCTTCTGTGTTATACTTTTTATTGTGAGAGTCATTTGAAGAAACCTTCAAGTTTTGAATTAGGGTGCTTACCATAGCATAATGTTTAGTGAACTTATCTCATTTATCTCAATTTATTAGTGAATCATTGTTGCTTGAACAAGAACAAGTTAAGTTTAATAACTGATTATAACTTCTTCAATCAAAAAGTCAGCCTTCTTTTTATCCAGTTACAATTAATCTGTACTATTTCTTTTATTTCTTCAAACAAATATTTTTGTGTTTTTTCAATATATACAAACCTGACACACAATTTTACAGTCATACACAAGGTAAAATTATTTAAGCTATGATAATACAAACAAGTTAATCTCTGACTGTTTTACAAAAATGGTGCTAACAAAATTAGTCTTGGGAGCTGTGTATTTATGAAAGAAAAAATGTACCTCCTATTTGGTATCTAATCACAACTTTCAAGAGGCATGTAACTAAACATCTTATGAACAGGTAAATCCACTGGATACCTAAAAGCACTGGCTGCAAACAACAAAACCCAACAATGATAACAATAATTACCAATAATATACCTTTTGTCTAAAATAGACCTTTCCTTGAAGTGGCTGACAGAGTGAATCAGATTAATTGCTTTTTATAAGGATTACCTTTTACTTAATCTATTTAAATAAAGGGATCACATTGTATATATTTTTTTTAAAGTTAAGTACACAAGAATCTAATAAAATTAATATAAATTACATCGTAATTAAATCAGACAATTAAGTACCTAAACGTGAAACAGTGGATAATATATTTTCAGATTGAGAATTAATTTAGACTTTAAAAGTTACTTCTGATTACAAAATCGGCAGATAAGTGTGCATTTGATTTATTTTGATGAATTTTAAAAAATAAATAAAAAAACAACAATAAAAAAAGCGATTACCGCATGTTCCAATGGATAAGCCGACCCTTGAAGCATCCAAATTCCTAACCCCACAAAAATGAAGCAGTCCTTTTGGCCAAACAGGAAACCAGTGACAAAACAATGAACTAAAACCATGAAATCAGGTCTCATCCCATCTCAAGGTCACCTTATAAGCCGAAAAAAAAAAAAAAAAAACTAGTAATTTTGCCTATTTGGCTGCTATAGATAAATTTCTATGCATGTGTCTACATTTTCATCTAGTTTTGGTTGCTGGTGAAGAAGTATAAGCATCGAGCTGACTTGATGGTTACTATTGAGTGAAAGCTATCAGTTTCACAGGACGGTGTCAAGTGGAAGTGTTCTTGCTGTGTGCTATAGTACAGCTGTTGAGAGAAAAACCATGCAAGTTGTGACAAAAGCATCAAATTTAGAAGTGAACCATGTTAAAATATGCTGAATAAGAGAAGGATACTAGTGATCAGAGGAATGATTCAGGGGTAAATCTTCGGTTTAAAATATCATAACTTTGCATTTCCATCTTGATAAGTTTGTATATGTGATCCATTTTCTCACTAGCATGCCCCTTGCCAGAAGCAAATGAGTATCCAAACATATTTGAACATAAAACAGCCTCAGCGTGCAACTTTGCTGCCATATCATATCAATTGGTTGCAGGACTTTGATGCGTCAGGGAAGTTAGTCCAGTGTGCTCACCATGTTAAGTTACGGTATACTCAGCCCCAGTTGGATGGGTCAGGGAAGACTGGTTGGGCAATAAGACTTTGGCACCATAAATATTCAGCAGATTTAATGAGCAACAGAAGTTGGAATATTTTCTATTACACACAATCCATGGCCAAATAACTAATTCCTAGCTTCATTCACTCTACTCAAGGAACATGTTTTACAGTACTTGACAAGAAATCTTTTGTAGCGCAGCCTCACTTACATCTTTTAGTATTTCAGAAGATAGAAGAATGTATCAGTAATGAGCATATATCTCTGAAGTCACTCATACTGATATTTTCAATCAAAACCCAATAGTGTATGGGACATCGGTAAGACTTTGCTTTTTTGACAACCAAGTTAAATACAACAATAATGAACAGATATGTACCTGAGTTTTTCCTAACCCCAAAAGTTATTTCCACCAAATTCAATCTTTAAAGTGTTATTAGGGCCTTCTTGTGTCTTTCATTTCCACAATGATTTGCGTGAAGAATCAATCTGGTGTCAGTTTCTTCCAGAAACAGCCCATCATGTTCGAGGATATAATTCCTTTGTTGAATGTACTAATGATGGTTTTTTGTTCAATGTTTATACCCTGAATTCCCAAGGACAGGCACTTGAAGAGCTCTTCTTTGTTCGCATCAAGTTTGAGAAAGTTTTCTCATTCCATTGGTATAGTAATATCTGGTAGTATGCCTCTTTTAACAGATCCCACTCTTTGGCCACAAAGACGAAAAAGAAAAAAAAAAGAAAAAAAAAATCATTCCAAAACAGGCAGAAAGTTTCTACCTTTGACAGCATTTGTAGAATCTGCAAAAAAATGTCAATTTCTCAAATAAAACCAGATTTCATATAGTAAAGTTAAATCGTCACAAGCATTGATACATTGAGGAATAATCTTTTCAATTTTGGTAACAAAAGGCCATTCCTCAGTCGATTAGATAATATTGATATTTACTACAGACTATCTCTATATATCATCTAATAAATAACAATTTCTCAATTAAAACCATGTTACTAACTCATACACATATAAAGTTGAGACCTACCTGAGATGAACTCCTAATCCACGATGTTTGCCAGAACATTCAAGGCATATCCATATCCCATAGGTGACACTAACCCATTGAGGATTATGAGTACCACATTCAAAGCAGTTCTAAAGGAAAAAAAATAAAAAGGCAAATACTTATCACACACAAGAAAAATTATTTGATAATGAATTGAAGTTCATCAATATCTTCCATTTTCTTTTCTTACATAGCATGCAAAATGGTTTGGAGAAATAAAAAATGAGTCATTGTATATGAAACAGGGAGGGTCAACATTTAATCCCTAAACCTATTAAATTTTAAGAGCGAGTTAATGCAGTACACTGGCACAGTAGTGAATTAAATGAAATTCAGTCAGAATTGAAAGTAGCAAACTCATCTTACTAATAAGTTCTGATCTGACACTAAAATGGTCTTAACTTCTGAGTAAAAAAAGAAAACCCAATATATAATGAAACAAAAATATTGAAAGTTTCTCAAAATTTTGCAAGAAAGCTTATTAAAATAATTATTTGGAAACCAAGTTTACTATTACCGACAACTAGAGAATTAAATGATTTTTTTCATGGCTACTCTGACATTTAATTTGAATAAGAACAGGGTTTATTGTTCAAGTACCACTTTGTTTCAAATATTTCTGCTTTTCACTAAATATTTTGCTAAATACTATGGTACAGTGGTAGCATCACTGATTTGCAAAAGTACAGTCTGCTCCCTTATTAACTGCTCCCCAAACACCCTAGCTACAAAAATATTTTTTTCAACACGTGACATTCTCAATGCATATGAAAAAAAAATTGGAAGAAAAAAGAAAAAAAAGTGTCTCATACATAAGATTTTCTGATTTGAAAAAGAATGTAGAAGGAAAAAAAAGGGAATTGATGGAGTGTAATCCAACTTTTAAATTAACCTCAACATTTAAGATTTAACTTAGAAACTGCAACATGATTACTCCAAATTTTGAACTACTTTCCCGGAAAAAGAAAGAAAAGGAAAAAAGAAAAGAAAAAGGGGAAAGGAAAAAGAAAAGAAAAAGAGAAAAAAAAGAAAAGGATAAACAAGAGAGAGGAGGAAAAAAAACAAGAGAGAGGAGAAAAAAAACAAGAGTGAGGAGAAAAAAAAACAAGAGTGAGGAGAAAAAAAACAAGAGTGAGGAGAAAAAAAACAAGAGAGAGGAGAAAAAACAAGAGAAAAAAAGAGAAAAACAAAGAGAAAAAAGAGAAAAACAAAGAGAAAAACAAAGAGAAAAAAGAGAAAAAGGAAAAGGGAAAAGAAAATTTTATAAAAAAAATAAATAAAAGCTTTGGGACTGTCAGATACCTGGAGGATTCCTACAGGTCGCTTTTCCAAGTTTTACGGTGATAGCAGAAGTATTTGTTCTCAAAAAATAGTGAAATTCATTTATTCCCTTTTTACCCTTCAATCCCAAATGATACCACAATTGCAGTTTATTTGCTTTCCTCCAATCTGGGTTGCCATATATGTCCGATTTCAGACATTGCATGTATTTTTAGTCCAGTACGTATGTCCAAAATCATCAGAATTATGGCCAATTTAAGGTCCCATGTAAATTCAGATAGCATTTGCTTGTGGAAATATCGATGTGTAGAAAACCATCCCTCAGAAAACTAAAAATAGGTTCATTAACTATATTTTAGTTTTATCTCCAAGTAGAACAATACCTTCGAATTACAAAAAAAGTACCTCATTGCAAGATCAAAATGACCAAAACTTTCCTGGAGAATGCCTTTATTGCCTTAAAAAATAATTGATACATTCAATAATTCACGTACCAATTCTATCAAACAAATAAATAGATAAATAAATTCTGTCAAAAAGAAAAGAAAAAAAATACTAGCTGTGAACCATCAATAAGCATTATACATAGGGAACCACTGAGTAATAAAATATCGAAGATGGGATAATATCATGGGTGCTACAAAGACAATGAACTTAGTACACACAGAAGTCTGAACCACAGTACAACTACTTTTAGAAAGGAAAGTCATAATGAACATAATCTTCCATATCACACCGATGTTCCTTGGTCAAGTCAGGGAATTGTACAGGAGTGATTTTATGAATTGCATGGTGGAATAAAAACAGTTATGCTACAAAAAAAGAGGGATGTGCATTAACTAAAAGATAATGAATGGGTACTTTAAACTTGAGATCTAGCTTTCATGGTAGATATTACTTAAAATTACCTGAATACAAAGCTGCAAGGACGCAATGAATTGGCAACAGATTAACATGTTGTTGTCGATAGATATCTGCTTTCTTAAGCTCTACATTTTCAATTTTAATTGTTTTGTTTTTCTCTTCAAGACATTTTTGCACATAACACTTGCTCTACTGAAGTTCATGTAAAGACCAATTTTGTTTCAGCGAAAATGACCATCAGTAAATCTGAGGTTACAAAAGTATTCGCAATCTTTTCTGATTCCTTTATTTACCCAGTCCAACTATCAAGAGATCATCTCATGGCAGGCTATGAAGAGTTTGGATGAGCTACTGCTGCCTTGTCTTACCTCTTCTTCAAGCTGGAAGAATCTTTTGCTCCAATGAGTTATGAACAACAATAAATTCTAGGCATTTGTAGCAAGTAAACATGTCAATATTTATACTGACATGCATATCCTTTTGAAGCTGCTTATATGAAATAATCATAATTTCCTAATCACAGATCACACATAGTGATAAGCTAACAGAAATGTAGATCAAGTAGAAGACATCATTAGAGTACCTTTCATTAGTCGGATAAAACACTGAGAAAAAGAAAGCATACAAGCCTAGTGCCAAAGTGGCAATGAAAAAAAAAAAAAGTAAAAATAGTTAAAAAGAAAAAAAAGTCAATGTTGACTTTCTAGTTGCAACAAGGGAAATGCAAGTTGCGATATCAAATTATGATAATGAAGTTCAAATAGCAATAATATGCATACAAAATCGTCTATTTGTAAGTGCCCTGGATTAGAAAGGTTCAATGTTTGATGGCAAAACAGAGCAGTTCACAGAGGGAAAACTGTTTATTATAAACCGAAAAAAGAAATTGTAAAAACATCAATATTCAAGTGGCATAGATAAAACCATTCAAGTTCCAGCATTTAATAAATTTTATCCTTTTACTTGGACGAGAAAACCATTAATAAAAAAAATTTATTGCTAAATCTTATAAAAAGATTGGAGAGAGCACACTAAAAAATTGATCTACATTTAATAAATAACATACAAAAAGACTTTAACTAACATCCAAAATACCTTGCATTTAAAATGAAATTTGAAGCAAGGCATGATATTTCACATAAAAATCATAACAAAATTCAATGAAATGAGTATTATTAGCATATATACATGTGAAAAAGTCGACCCTTATTTTTTGCCCTCAAAATCAGATTTTTCAAGGTATTGTGAAAATCGCGATGCTATGTATATTCCTGAAGATGAATGTTATGATGAGGAAATTTAATTTTTCTAAGCTATTATGTTCTGATGTATGCATCAAAAGCCACATCCTCAAGAAATCATAAATAAAGCCACATCACTAAAATAAATACTAGCAGTTACGTATCATATTGACCTGCATTATCTAGATAAACCATTGCCTTTGAATCCAGTGGTAATGTGTATTTGTTAGGAAATGTTTCTTTTCTGCTTCCCGGTCACGTAAACAGTCACAGGTAAGAATACAGTTGGGCCGAAATTCATTATGATTATACAATTACTGAGTCAATACATCACATCATCCTTTCTTATATAAGCTCGACCAATATGTATATACCGGTAGTTCACTATAATTACCATTTATCTAAATTGGTAATTACGCTACATTTTCATTACTTTGAATCATGAAATTTGTCTACCATTGGTAGATGCAAACACAATTAGGCTGAAATGCATTAATAATACATTACTATCAGTTATTTTTCAAAATAGAATACAAATCTAATTTCTTTCAACGTTTTGCTCTTATGAGTTTGTGTCACATCTTTACCTCTCTTGAAATGAGAAAGCACAATATGCGAAAAACAATCCTTATTTTTCTTTCATCTTCAAATGTTGCTATCAATTTTGACAATTTTGAAGAAAAAAAAAACAAAAAAAACCTTATGACAGCTGCTACAGCAAAATTGCTCACTTTTTAATAAAGTTAGTTAAAACTAACACACCTAATATCATCTAACAATAAAAATAAACACCTTGTTCCAGATGTCCATTTTTACCATTAAATAAAAATTAATTTTTGTCATTGTATATTTGAATTTGGGCCATTTTTCAGATCATATATCTTTGTATCTAGAAAAGCTAGAAAGATCCAGATCGAAACTTTCTTGCAAGCTTAAGCTCACTATGTGGGCCAGGTCCCAAGTTATGATTACTTGAAAATTTCCCAGAAATACTGATGAAATTTGACACCTTTTACTGAAAAAATATTTTCTAGATTTAGGCAAACATTTTCAAAATCTATATGAGAAGTTGACCCTTGGTCACTGTTGCACAAACAAGGTAGTCATTGTCTTTGGATATATAGTGACTGAATGAGTAGAGATACTGGAGCTAAATTTGCACAAGACTTCATTTCAGACCCAAAAGAACCTGCGATCAAAGAAAGAACAAAATTAAAGATGGTCAAGTAGAAACCACCACTCCACTTGACACAGATAGACCCTTTAGGAGTCAGTGCTTATATTAGAACAGTCTTTGTGAAAAATGACTTCTCTCTCTCCTTTTGAAACAAATCATTTAAAACTGCCAGAACTGTGCTGGGCTTTTAAAATTGTTGTTGGATTGTAGGTAGATCCGCTAAACTGAGGATTACATCTTCAGGGCACTATTGTCTTCAACAAGCTGTTGGATGATTGTAATATTCAGAACATAGTGATATACATAGATCTAGATCAGTGCTCCTCGGCAAAAAACAAATAATGATGAGATCATCGAGAGCATATTGTTAATGTTGATCACCTCTCCAGGTCACTTTTTGAGTAACATTGGAGGTGAAATTCATAATACCGGCTCAGCATAGAAACCTGCTGTAGAAGGTCCATTTATCAATGGAATTGGGGTAGAGCCACAATTCAATAGCAACCGAAGTATTGAAATATTGAAAAAAGGAAAAAAACCCAGAAAACATGATAGATGAGAAGTGTAAACCAAAAAATAGCCCAGGCATGGGCTATCAGTGTCGAAAATGTACTCCTTAATCATTCTGGATATAGTCCAAATGAACTTGTATTTGGCTCCAACCATAACATATCCATGATTTTAACTGACTTCTTAGAAGTTAAGGCTAGTGACAAATTGAAGAGGCTTATTTCTAGTAATAATTCAAGTTTTTATTAACACATAATTTCCAAAGATTTTCTCAGATACGGGTAGTTCATTCCTGAAGTGCAAGACCTTCAAGACATTAGGTAGCTTGGAAAATATCACATAACTAATGTACTTATTTGTAGCTGTGTTCACTGCCAGAAAGTCCCACTAGGAATTCTTCAACTCAAATGAATCATATAAATGCTTGTGTTACTTTGGCTTTCCACCCAGAAACGAGCATATGCAATCATGGACATAACATTCTTGTAGTGTTTCTCTGACATTTGGCCTTTGTGCAAATAAGTGAACGTTGTTCCAAACGTGCGTCTAATGTTGTAAGTCATTTGTATATTGTTTTTCAATAATATATAAAATATTTGGAAAAAATGTGAATAGGGTCAGACTAGAATAAATATATGTAGAGAAAGTGTCACTTATTTCCACGAAAAAGAATTTTAAAAAATTATTGTTTATTTCGCTTTAGTACACAAATGTCAAGTGAACTGAGGCCAAATTGAATTTCATCATTAATCCGAGTATACTGTTTATGCAAATAAAATAACTGAGCAACTTTAATGAGTTCCACTGCGTAATAATGTATCCCGAGAAAAAATTATATAGCATATACGAAGACCAGCTAGCCATGTGTAGCTGAACACGCATGCGCACCTAAGTATGCGGGGAGCGGAAATCACCGTCTGCGATGATATTTAACTTCTGGTTATCAAATTCGACCTGCTCACTTAAACATTTTTTTTTCTGCCATGCAACATTAAAATATCAAGTGATCTACATAGTGAGATGTTTACCACTGAATTCAGCCGAAATAACTGAAATGAATTATCGCTGCCAGTAGTAGTACGATATGAAGTAAGCTCTTCAACTCACAAGCGTACTATTCGTACATGTTGAAATTTAAATGTAATCTAATTTTATCTCAATACTTAATAACCCAAATGAGAAAGATATGCATTCTAAATTTAGTGTGCTACAGTAGCTTTAGAAAATGTAGTTAAAGTGAAGATAGCAAACCCTAAGTTGATACTGGGTGGTCTGTCAAATGAGTACATGGCTATGTTCTTTAGGTCGTTTTAATTTCCAATTAGTTCATTAACTACAGTTTTTATAACCGAACTCCGGGTTATAAGTAATGGAAGATATCCTAGAGTTCAAGTTACCAGTTACAGTTATCAATAATTCCCCCATCACACACACATGTTGAATTCTCAATCCTGCACTTGATTTATTGAATTATCTCCTTAAAAAATGTGTACTCATCCTCATAATTCATTTCTAATTCAGACTATGTTGTGACCCAGAAAGCTTGCACTTTTTTGTAGAAGCACAAACTATTGTAGTTATCGGTTGTAAAAAGGATTTCAAGAAAAAAAGAATTCTTAGTCTCAAGTTGATTTTCAGAAGGTGACTGAGCTATAACAAGATAACTAGGCGTCAAATTAAGATATTTTTGATGGGAGGGGGGGGTTATGTATTCTAAATCATTAATTTTCATGACTCTCTACGTTCTTCTTTTTTGACGTTCTTAATAAAAGTTGCATAAACTTATCCACAGATTTCCTTGAGCAAGAAAGATATTTCTTCTTTTAATAACAATTTCTTTTCACGTCTTTCATGCATAGAAACAGTTCCTGCGAGTGTGGGAGGGGAGAAAAGGTGAATAGGTCCATGGAAAGGAATTTTTACCGAAACCTTCATTCAGGACGGTTAAGAAAAAGAAATATAAAATAAAGCTGAATGCAAATTGTGGCCGTACAAATTAACTATGATTTATAATCATCGAATAAAATTAATTGAATATTTTTATTCGACAAACTTTGGGAAATATTTTTCAATTAAAAAGGGGGGAAAGTGTAAGCATACTACTGTACATATTCAGCCGCTAGGATTAAGTAATCATTCATTCGCTGAGCGTGCAACTCGTCGTATAGCATTTGATAGTTCGCGAATAAAAGGTAGTGGTTCTTGTGTTTGTTTACTGTTTGGGTGCCGTTCGCAAACGTGATATGAATGTTCAAAGAGCATGTCTTGTTTGGGGTGGGTTGCTGATCACTTTCGCAGCCAATAGTCTCTTCGCAAACCTGGGTTATGTCAGTGTAGAGTTCATCAATTCTGTCTGACTATTATATATTTTTTTATGTCTGATAAGTATTTCCTTCGTTACAAAGTCTCATTAGTGATTAATTCAGGGCCACTACAGTTCCGGCTGTATATATACTCAGAATGTGAAGAGAACTACAGTACATTTTTTTTTGTAAATGCTCTACTTTTAAAATGTTAAACCTATGAATAGGGAGGTCAGGTGAAATTTAGTTGTGAGAAGTGTTACTGAAAGTTACTGTAAGGATAAAGAGCATCTTGCTGAGCATGAAGTACTTTCTTTGACCAAAATCCACTCATTATATCAAAAGTTATGAAAGTTTGAAGTTGCAATTCTTGAAAAAAAAAAAAAAATGGTGTATTGAATCTAGCCTTTCCACATGATGCAAAAAACAAATTAGGCAATAAGAAAATCCTTCAACTGCAAAATTTGCCCACTTTCTTGGATGAAATGGGGAATTCATATTTCATATTTATATTTTTCTTAAGACCCATGTTTCCGAAGAATTCGTTCCTATGGCTAATCAGGCGAACAGGTTTAATTCAGCAGAACTAACACTACTATCCATGTTGCCAATTTAGATCTTTGGGAACTAGATTTAGCTTTTATTTCCTTGTTTAGTCACAAATTCCAAATCTTGTTTCTCGCTTCAAATCTTATATTTATCAATATTTACCATCGAAATATTGCCCCTGGTCAAGTGTAATAGCAGTAGTAATATAATTGCAGGTCAAGTTACTGCTCGGGGCCTTCATAACTGAAGGGGCTAGATTTTGATCCAAAAACAGTGACATCACTGGAATGGAGCAATAAAATTCTTAGTCAAATTATGCTAAACTGATCCAAAATTTCTCAAATAAGTTCATCATGAAGCTTAGAACATTAAATTTCAATGCAATCAGTTACTGAATTCTATAAATTCTATTTATTATCGATTATTTCACTCATGGGATATTTATTCCTTTGTGCATTGTGAAATACATGGGAAACAGAGGCATAACCAAAAGTAATTAAGAACAAAGCATGGAGATTTTGGATCAAAAACATTTTCATTATTTTAGTCAGAGAGGACCGTCTGTGAGAGCTAAACAAACCGAGGTGTTCAAGTGGATCATTTGGGTGCAATGAGGCGAGTTTTGCTCACAAAACCTTTCACCAAAACATCTACCATGCTTTGATATAAAAAGAAAGCAAAAAAAACTCATCAATCAAGTCCAGCAATGGTGCAGTGACTTCCAGGAAAAAAAAATATGAAGTGAAAAAGTTTCTTTTAAAAGAAATAAATGGCAAGTGAATCAAGTTGTAAAACTTGAAAATCAGAAACCACCACAAGATTGTACTGAAAAGAGCATTAACAGTCAATTGCTTTTCACAAACACTAAAATATTTTTGCTCTAATTTGCAACTGTTGTAGATCTCAATACAAAACGAAAGAATGCAAGAAAAGAAAAAAGAAAAAGAATACACCAAACAATTAACTAGCAAGGAAAAGAAAATTTACTGAATTTCACCCAAAAAAGACAGAAAAAAAATGTTGGTTCAAGAAAAGCAAGAGATAAGTCATTTGATGCTTGCTAAATTCCTAAAATATCAAACATAGTCAAGTAGCGCTTAATTTTCAATTGTACAGGAATTTCCTTGGGCAATTTCTGATGGTTCACAAGAGTAAACAAGTTTATAACTTATGATTATCACTGGTTTTATATTGTACTCACAAATAATTATCAGTTGATTATTCCCTACAATCTTTCTTTTTAAACATAAAGATTATTGCATGAAATTGATAGGTAACAAGTTTTTCAAGACATCGCTTTCTGTCAAATGTCCACAGTGGTATGTGTTATTTTAAAGATGGTTCACTCGATTTTTCTTTATTCAAAACAATGAATGCACCCTAAAGTAACACTTTGGCTGCACCCACTGAAATGTCATAAAATGAATTCAGTGTTTATGATTTTAACAGTATTTTTCTTTTCAACGAAATGGGGAAGGGAATTTGTTACCTATAACATTTGTTGGGTTGTGTTATATTTGCATGAATGTTTTTTCAAATTCCAGTTTGCAGAGATCATTCTTTTTTATTTGAAGCAAAGAATCGTTAGAAAAAAAAACAAACAAAAAAAAGTCCCAACTTATTTCATTATAAAAGTATGATTTGAAAAATATAAATTATCAAGTATTCTCTTCTTCCTGTAACATAGGGTACAAAATTTTAAAAATAAATAAAAATCACAAAAACTTTTACTCATTCAAATTTACAAAAATTTATTCACTTTACTGAGGCATAAATGAACGCTAAAACGAGCCCATGGTACGAGATGAAACGTTGATTCGTTCGAATTTACAATATACATATATATATATATATATATATATATATATATATATATATATATTTATATATATACTGATTACTTAAATAGTATAAATACATCTCTGAAATTTTGAGATGAGGTATTATTATTATTTCTTTTAATATTCGGACCATCCTCATTTTGGTTGTTTTTCATACAACGTTTCGGCCGTTGTACTCTACGGCCTTCATCAGGTATCATCTGGTCGGTGTGCAGAAGTAACGAACCGAACCCTTTATTTAACCAACTAATGCTAAGAGGGGAGTGCGGTCTATATACCCCCGTCGGTTAAATAAAGGGTTCGGTTCGTTACTTCCCCACACCGACCAGATGATACCTGATGAAAGCCGTAGAGTACAACGGCTGAAACGTTGTATGAAAAACAACCAAGATGAGGATGATCCAAATATTAATAGAAATAGTATAAATACAGTCAAAATATACTACTAAAATCCTTTTGACTGATGCTTTTCGCACGAACGCGATTGTAACTTGCAGTAATCCGTACAACACAGCTGCTCAATTGACTTGATGCTTTTGAACCTGGATTCGATCAATTACAAACAAACGTCACACTCATGAACTTGAAAGAAGAAAAAGAAAAAAAATCAGAATCCAAAATAATGCAATAGAAAAAAAATAAAATGAAATCAGGTTTGCAACTCCAATCAAAGATGAATTCATAAAATTATATTTTCTTGGAATATGGAAAAAGAAACCACTAATTTCTACATGAGGTGAAGAGAAACGACCATTTTTAGAGTGGAAGGGTTGTTGGGTAGTATGCATATCATTGAAAAGGAAAAGCTTGAACAACAGGTGGGAAGATGGTCAGGATTTTTCCATGTTCTGTGATGAGTGACAACATGGGGACATCTGGTAAAATACTTGACTTCACTGAGTAGCGACAACACTCTTGAAAGTGAGCAACAACAACCAAAAAAAGGCAGATAACAGCTGTTTAAAAATATGTTACAATTCTTTTTCTGAGGCCGAGGCCGCTGTTTTGTTTTGTTTTTTATAATCGCCCTACTTCGGATCTTAGTCTTCAGGAATAAGAAAACTGCAATAAACCTTTCTTCTTCATAATACTCAGTAAAATGATTGAATGTAAAATATGAATTGGTTACATGGAATGTCGAGAAGATTTTCAATTCTTGTTAGCTCTTTCAATCTCAAAATATCCAGAGAAAAGTGAAGAATGTGATTTATGATCTACCAGAGACCAAGAACGTGAGGCAAAATCGCTTACACAAGCCTATTCTTCTTCATCTTCAAGATGTTCTCATCAGACAATTCAATGATAGTTGGTGTTCCCTGTCCGTAAAAATATTCAACATATCCATAAATTATTCAAAATTGTTTCATTAGAGAAATTAATTAACTAAACTAGCAATAAGAAAATGTGGACTTACAGATTCCGAAAAAATATGTTTCTAGTCGATGTATATGATCAATAACGAATCATTAAGAAGAGAGCACAACTTGTGGGCGTTGAAATAATGATTCATTAGTCTATATCATAGTTTGATAACCATACCATTATTGACAAAATAAACTACCAGATTAGTTGGTGAATCTGTTTTGAATTTGAATCAAAACTCTAAATTTTGAACTTACGAAGAATTATTTTCAACAATAAAAAAAAATGTGATTTCTACTACTTACAGCATTTTCATCCTTAACTCTGATATCTTTCAGAACTCTCCTGGTGCGTGGACTGGCCATATTGTTATTCTAATATTGGTCAGAATGGCAAAATAATAACAACAGCAATACCGATAACCGAGGACACAAACTGAAAATGATCAAAGAGGCAAACTAAAAAAAGAAGGCGAATGGATGCAGTAGGTCACTTCATCTGCTGAGGTGTCAATAGACTTGAGCTATGATGTGACATGCACTGAAACAGAGCTACATCTGAAAAATTTCGTATCTACTCTTCTCTTAGTTCCCGATTGATGAAGTTCTTTTAGAGAGAGCTGATTTTTCGTGAATATTCTATCATCAGATTATACCATTTAGATTTGTCAGTCAATTCATTTTTTCCTACTTGATAAAGATTTAATGTTTAACACTTTTGTGAATCTCTCCATCAGTGAATAATCACAAATCAATAAAACAATTTACTTCCTAAAATGTTATTAAGATCTTTTAAAATCTTTAAATATTAATGTGATTTAGTAACCTTTTCAAATTTCTAATGGATTTTTTAAAATTATTGTAAAATCCGAAAGTAAGGTTTGGGAGAGCAAAAGTTTGCGCTTGTGTGAGAATTCTGCACGTTGCTTGATTCACTCTCCAATTATTTGGGCTATGTTTTTAATGGATTTATTTAGTTTTTAAATCATGCAGAAATCTAAGAAAGAAGGAAGAAATGAAATATTGCGTCAGTTTAGATTGTGTAAGTATTTTGCTTATTTATTTTTCCCCACCTGGCTAAAAAAACTATTGCAACCACACGCAGTCATGTCATGAGCCTAGATTTTCTCATTAAGATTCATTTCAGTCTTGAATTATTCCATAATTCTACTCTTTTAGTTTGCAGATATCAGATCTGTGAGTGATGCTCATTTCTTTTCAAAATGTTGAAAATAATTTTATTAGTTAACAGTTTCATACTTTAAAACAAAAGAATTGTCCTTTTTTGAAGTAGCGAAAAAAGATCACCGTCGACGTCCCGAACTAAACAATTCATTTTTTTTCTCTTTTCGATTGGAAAACATATTGATTGAGACGGTTTCATATTAATTTGTTCAGTGATTTTTTCCAATCATCTCTGATACCAAAAATGTCCAAATTATGTCCTAGGTCATTATTCCGATTAGGTAAGATTCAACAAAATGCAAATATTTAGCAAGGGAAATAATCGACGCAGATATTGTCTGTTTCTAACGGTGAGAAAATTCCGAATTCACCATCTGAATGGCTAAATTTTTTGCCGATGTCTAAATAACGATATTTCCGATTGGGTTAGTTGGTAGGTTTGCGCTAATGGGTAATGTACGTACGTTTTTGCTACATCGTGCAAGGTAGATAGAGTAAACTAAGACATTATTTAATTGAAACAAATTGTCAGATTCAATCAATTTGTTTCTTTTCATTCCAAATCGAAGAAAGTACACTTTCAATTGTCAATAGTTTTGCTTACTTTTCTTCTGTAAAATATCTTGAAAATCCTGTGACTCCTAACTATTTCCTCCGTAAAAATCCCTTCAAAATGTAGCCACAGAGATAAGCTGTACTCCTACCCATTTCCACTATTGATTAGACAATGAAAGAAACCAGAAACCAAATTGAAAACCTTTGCCCCAAGTATTTTTAACTTTTTTTTTTCTCTTATATTTTGGGATCTAGAAAAGCTAAAAAGATCCAGATTGTGAGATTTTGTAGTGCATCAAGATTTCTTCCTTCCTTGCCAGCCTAGGCTCACAAGGAAGGCCAGTTCCTGAGTTATGTTAACTTGAAAATAGCTTCCTGGGTATTCAGATAAAATTTGGAGAATACTTTGACATCTTAAGAAAGGGTTCCCACTCTGATGCCCACTATGCTATAAAATCTATGTGCATTTCATTATATGCTCCTTTGCCAAGTTTCCCGTATCTTCTAAGGATATAGCTGTCCAGTACAAACAGACATTAATTGTCTGCAGGCACTGAACAGCTCTCTTGGAAATATATATGGTAGGGCAATGCCAGATGGCTGCAGGAAATTGATAACATAATCTTCATATTCAGCATCATAATCTTTTACCAGGCCAAACTAGTGATGTACCAGATAGGGATTTTTCGGTATCCATTCAGATCCCGATTTAACAATATGTATTTATCATAATATTACCATAACTTTTATGTAAAATCATTGGATAAATCATCATCATCATCATCAGTCTTTTAGCGTCCGTCGTTGGACATAGACCTTCCCCAGGATTTGCCACACTTCTCTATCATGGGCGTCACGGAGCCAGTACTTCCTGAACCTGTCTAGTTCATCTCTCCATCTAATATTTTGCCGGCCTCGGTTGCGCATATGGTCTCGGGGAATCCATGTTGTGAGTCGTGATGTCCATCGATTGTCAGCCATTCTTGCAACATGGCCAGCCCACCGCCATTTGAGATTTTTTATGGCTTCTATGATGTCTCTAACTCTTGTCTTTTCCCGGATGTGTTGTGCTGTTTTGTGGTCTCTCCATGTGAGGCCCAGCATTATTCTTTCATGTGCACGTTGCATGGTTCTCAGCTTACGGGTCTGTTTCTTGGTTAAGTTCCATGTTTCAGCTCCATAAGTGACTATTGGGAGGATGCATTGGTTATACACCCTTCTCTTTAGGATTAATGTATATTAAAGATATAAAACTACAGATTAAATTCATCTTAGATAATACCTATTCATTTTGCTAATAAATGATAACACCTGTAACAGCAAACAACTTACCATAACTACAGATGTGATAAAAAAGGTTTTTTTCACAGGTTTATTAATAAACTTGGATGGATGTTTGTAACTCTCTCAATGGAAAACATCAGTAATATCAGAAATAAAATTTATTCTGACCATATTTATTTTTCGATGGAATTTCTGTGTACATAACTTCAATTTTTGATGCTACAGTTGTTTAAATATTGACTCTGAGGTCTTTTTTTATATTTTACTATTTGACTTCAGAATGATTCATTTGAAACTTACCAATACTATGATATTACCCCACATTAACTTTTTACATGTATTTCAAATTCATTCGATTGCATCATTCAGCTTTCAGTGATTATAATTCTTTTATATTTATGATTCTACTAAGCACATTCAATTTTATTTCTCATTATTCAAAATTATTGTTTTTTATTTCTATTTTTAGCACATCAAACCTTATGCATCACTGCAATAAACTTTGAGACTCGATCTCTAATTGTAAGTAGAATTATTTTATTATATTAACCCTTGTTTTTTACTAGTTTTTTTATGTTTTAATCTAAAATTCTTGATAAAAATAACTATCTTTTCTTCAATCTTCAAATTATTTGATAAGATATAATGAAGAGAAAATAATTGATCTTAGAATCTTAAACAACTCAAGAGTATCATTGCTGTAGTCAGCAATGCAGCATAGAAGAAAAGTTGAAATGAGACAGATGAAGAACTCTGCCAGGTCAATGGCTTTGATGGCCAATCTATGGCTTTGATAGCCAATCCATGGCTGTTGATGCCAAATAACTTGACAAGTCCCAGTTGTATGGCAAGTAAGTTCTAGTCTTATCAAAAGCCATTAAAAATGTTCTGGACCCCCCCCCCCCTCGTTGTTTTGTTAGTGTGGAATCTCATTTTTGAAATTTAGGATTTTACCCCCCCCCCCCCGCCAAGATAGATTGACAAGCCTGAATTGTGGACTCAAACCAATGGATCAATTTAGGATAAATTCACATCACAGATAGAACCCCTGTCTAAAAACCTAATCAGGGAGGGGATTGAAAAAAATCATTTTTCGTAGTGCCCAAATCTGTGTGTAAAAATTTCAAATCTCTACAATAAATGGTGTGATACATAGATAGTACCTGCCCCCCCATGCCTAGTTCAGATATAAAGAAGACTGAAAATTAAGGCTTTGCCAAAAAAAATAGTACCTACCACTGTATAAACCATATGTATGACAGCAACCAGGGTGCCCCCAACACACTTGCCAAGTCCAGATATGTAGATTATTCGGTAGTGATTTCTAAAAAAAAAAAAAGTCTGAATTTTCAAAAAACAAGCATGAATTCTGTTGGGCACAAACTAAGGGATCAATTTGGGAAAAACTTACATAGCAGATTGAATCCCACCACCCTCTAAAAACCTATTTTGGGATGGAATGGTTGGGTTAAAAAAACAATACAATTTCCTTCGTCCCCGAAAGGAGTATGTATGCAAAATTTCAAGTCTCTACAATTTTAGATAGAAAGCTATTCACATGGCTGAAACCAGCTTGTATCAAGTAGAATGTTAGGAAGGCAAGCAAAATCAACTGTAAATGTTTGTATAGATTTGGATAAGAATCCAATATACTTTGATGATAACACAAACCTTGTTAGCTGTGAAGCTGATACCACATTGTGGCAATATTGTCTTTTTTTAACTTTATTAATTCTCCCTGCACTTTGTCTTCACAATTGACCACTTAGACTTTAAACAATCTTCAGGAGTTTTACAATTGTATATAAGGTCCTTCAATGAAAGAACCAAACTTTTGAAACAGTGTGCCAATAAGACATTTTAGAGTACTCTGACTGGTATGTTATGTAGCAGTGACCTTGACCATTTGTATGAAATAAAAAGAAAACTGCATCAATACTTGTTGGTTAGTTTTTGAACTACACGTTCAAAAGTGAACATGGCTGATGCAGTTTTTTGTGGAGATCACTGTCTATCTGTTCATTGAGTTTCTGAAGAGGTAGGAATCTGTAAGAGGTTGTGTCAGGTTCATATTACATGAAGATAATGGATATCCACATTGACTTTGTGTTGTATATCACATAACATGATGAGAATGAAAATAAGTATGTCCAGAGTCCTGGTTAATTATTACGGTCTTTAAATCTGTTCTATAATTCCTTCTTGAATTTAATAATCTCCAAATCCAATCTAGAAGCTTTCTTGCATATAATTCTCAAAATTAGAAGAACAAATATAAATAGCAAAAAAATTGCATTTTACTATTTATTTAATGAATTTTTGATATTTATATCTCTAAATGCTAAGTTAGTAGAGTTAAGGAGTTAATTGGTAGATCCTATTTGTACCATTTCAGTAGCATAGTAGATTCAACAAATATAAAAAAATTATGATCCTCTATAGAATTAACAAAAATCGAAAGTTCAATGAGGTGTCCACTATAAAGTTTAAATGCCAAAATTGCTAGATCATGTGACCCTAAGTAGAAGATTATGTCTTTAGGTAAGAAGCATCTTATCAATGAACACTTTTTTCTCAAGTTTCAAATAAATCTGACATAAAACAGATGAGAAAATCTATTTTGAAACAAAGTTTAAACATTATTGACAGATCATGTGACCCTGAATGGAAGATTTTTCTTGGTAAGAAGCATCTCATCAGGGGACACCTTTTTACTGAGTTTCAAGAAAATCTGACTTGAGGAACAATATGGGGAAAGAACTATCTATGGATGGACAGTCTCTTATAGAGAGACAAGGACAACTTTTTAAAAAATCTCCTGATTTACAAAGATATCTTATTACAGATCAGTGTATACTTCTTGTATTACATGGATTCAAAGACGTTAGATAGTTTTTGCTGTTCAGTTTGTAAGAATGACCAGGAAGCATTAAGTACCTTTTCTGAAAAAGTGATTTTAGTTTTATATAAAGGTTATTTATATTTTGTTGAAAAACTGAAATCTTATCAAATCCAATTACGAATTGTAACTAAATTGAAATGATATCAATTAACTTGTTTATTGTAAGCTTTTATTGAGTTTTGATTATCATCTTTCATGAAACATGCAGAATATTAAAAAAATCGTACTTCAAATTTTTTTTATCATTGTTTTTATGTGTTTTTTTGGGGGGGGTGATTCATTACATTAATCGATATTTTTTATCAAACTATCACCTAGAATTAACAACATGAATCTGATATTTCATCGCAAGATGTACTTTCAACAATATTTCTTCAGTACTTCATTTGTACTTTTGTTTCTCTTTTCAGGGATATGTAGAACTTACTCTTCATCCACTGAAGGCTGATTTATATTGTGTTAAACTAAACAGCAAACAATGCAATATCCTTTTACTAGGAAATGACATTACTAATATTGTGTTTTCTTGTCTATTCAATCTCTTTTGCGTAGAATTTTGTCAAACTCCAATCAAAGTCTGGAGTCGGCTTTGTTTTTTTGTTTTTTCTACCATACTAAGGACAAGAACAATGCTCACCAAATTTAGGGGAATGAAAGTTAACATTCCTTTTCCATGATTAGAAATTACAACAAGCTGATTGGCGGGCAGCACATTTAGCTACTTAATTGACAAATCTTACAGCTCTATGGAAATTTGACTTGGAAATATGAAAGGGCTTATTTGATTCTAATAAATAGATACGTCTGAAAATTAACATTTCCCTTCTATAATTTGAAATCACAACCAAGTGATAGGTAGCTGGCTACTTACTGATTGAGCCAAACTGAAAAGTCCTACAAATCTATCTTACAGATACACAAGGCTTATTTCATTCTAATAAATACATATATACTAAAAAATATAATTTCTTATTATGATAATCATTTTCAGTCCGAATAGAAATAGGAGTGGAGTTTGACCCTATAGTAGCCAGGCTTATTTCATCTCTATACATTTATCCCTGTCAATGGTGGCCTTAATCTGCTCTGGAATCCTCTGTGAATGAGCAAAAGTATTTTTTTTTCCTTTTCTTATGCTTAACTTTATACTATTTTCTTGCAGTTATAACCAAAATTGAACTTTCAAAGCAGATACTTAATTATTGCATTATGTTTTAAAAGATGCTAGTAGAAAAAAAATATTGTCATCAAAAACCATCGATATTGTAAAGCTACAGTGCAGTGATTAACATTTTTTTTTCCTTTTTATGCTACTATTTATAATTATCACAATATCTTTGTTGCTTTTTATTTAATTTCATTAATTCTGAGAAAAGTTGGCTTTAAAAAGCCACAAAAATTGAAGGTAAATGGTTTCATTTTTTACCTCTTTAGTGTAAGGAAAACAGGTTTTTATTACTTTATTGAAAATTCTTTTTGAAATACCAGAGATTCTTGATAATCTCCTGTTGAGCAATTGTTGTACAATTGGACCGTTTCAATTTTGTAATTCATATTCTCCAATACAAACCATCAAATAAAAATGAATATACTGGTAAGAAACAATTACTGTAATTCCCCATGAATAATCCACTGCCATAGATAATCTGTAACCCCCAAGTAAGCTTTAATTTTGAATGGAAAATGCAGGATCCATGTATACTCAGCACCTCTTTGATCTGGTCAGCATCTCCAAAATGTTTGCAACAGGTGAGAAAATGTAAGTAGTAAATGTTATTTGTCCTCAAATGTACACTAGTCATGAATGGTTGTGTGTATTTAAGTTCTATTACTATGGAAATGAAATAAATAGTCAGTGTCAGCGGTGTGATTGACTTCGAAACTCGGAAAACTCAAAGACCCCTTATGGAAATATTCTGAAAGACCCTTATTATTAGCATTTAGTCATTAGACTGTAATCAATGAACTGCACTAATAAATAATTTTGACCTTTAAAAATTATATTCATTTATATCAATTACATTCATTTGAAATATATATATATATATATATATATATATATATATATATGTATGTGCAATAATGATGTTTTTTGATTGCTCTCCAACGGATAATATTATCTTTCTGTCACAAGATTTGTCATGATTTGATGAAACACTGCTGCAGACCCCTGTGGATTATTTGTTGGACCTTAAGGGGTCCATGGACCCCCAGTTCGAAACCATGCTTGTGTATTTTCATAAGAGATGATAAAAAGGGTTATTTTAACCAAACTTTTATAATTTTAATTGCCTGAAAAAGATGTGATTGAAAGAGTGTTCTCATTGTAAATTACTACTACATCTACCATCTGGTGAGTATGTTTTCATTTTCGTATATTATGTATCATCATCATAACAATGGTGGCAGTCAACTGACCTTCTCCACCCAACAAAAAGTGCAGGAAAAATGTCCCATAATTGTGTTGATAATATATTGTATTCGTTAGCTCTGCAATACTTTAGCAGCAATTATTTTCCTTAATTATTTCTACCGCTCTATCGTGTTTGTATTAATGATCAATGGGATGCTATTTTTACCTACAATGATCCCACTCTGGAGATCTGTCAAGGAGATAGCAAACAGTGAGTATAAACTTACTTAAAACATTCACTGTCTTGTTTTGCATTTCAGACAGAATGCTTTTACTCTTCATCATATCCACAAATCCAAGTCTTTTTGTTGTCTGTATTATTGTTGAGAGTACTCAGAAAAAATTATCATGACTTGGAGGAGGTTAGAAATCAAGTTGAACATTTGAATATCAAAAAATAATGAAACTATCATCAAGATCATGACCAAGAAACTCTACAAATAACTGTCTGTAACCTCTCATTGTAAAATTTCTGAATATGTTTATTATATTTATTATTAGGTAAGTGCAAAAATAATTGCATTTTTTTCTCACCATAACTTTAAAGCAGAATATCTCGGCTAGGTATAAGTTATTAATTGAAATAAGAACCTTCAGAATCTTCAAATTTTTGCTTACTTGAAACAAGTCCATTTATCCTAAGCACAGACTTCTGGGGTCCCCTTCAAAAGTGTTTTGAGATGGTGCTTGGTTGTTGAAGACTTTCCCTCGCAGGAAGTGGCAGAAATGCTTGAAAAAGTAGTAGTTGGTCCGGTGAGTAAGTTGGGTTAGGTAGAATTTCGTTGCCTAGCTCATTCAATATTTGCAGAGTCATTAACATAATATGCAGTTGGGCATTGTCATGGATAAGAATCGGTCCTTTTTTTTATTGATACTATTGGATTTTAATATTGTATTTCATGGTGCAATTTTTTCAATTTCCTGGCAATATTTCTTTGTTTTGATAATTTTGCCAGGATTCAAAAAGTTATAGTGAATGATTCTATTTGCAGACCATGAAACTGACCATAACATTCTTTTGATGTAGGTTTGGTTTAGGGAAGTGTTCTAGTGTTTCACCTCTGTCCAGCCAGTCACTGCGTGGAGTACCATTGATAGTAGTACAAAATCCATTTTCATCATATGTTGCAATGCAATCAAGAAACGGATTGTTCTTACACAAAAGATGCACAGAGCAGACTTAGTAATGGCAAATTCAAAAATTTTCATTTAGCTTGTGCTGCATCCATTTGTCATGCCTTTTTGCTTTTCCAATTTGGTTTTAATGTCAAAAAACTGTTGAATGGTCAATGTTCAGTTCCTCTATAACCTCTAGAGTTGTTTAGCGTGGCTTCGTCTCAATAATGGCCAACAATCAGATGTTGTCAATCACAGAAGGATGTCTATAACTGACCTCATTTTTAGGGTCTCGTCTCTTTTTCAACATTCTGGGAACCAGTATTGAGCTATACATTCATTGGCTGTCCTCTGGCCAAATACTTGGTTGATATTGTCATGTTTCTGCTACTTTCTTCCATTTTGAACTCCTACAACAAAATTGCTTGAATTGGCTTTTTTCCCATCTTTCATTTGACAGCTTCAGATAAACCAGAATAAATATTGAAAAGAAAACATTCAACTTGATTGGAGAGGGTGAAATTCACGCTTTAAAATGGTATATTCCATGAACATAGTTGAATGATACTTGGATCCAAAATAAGCATCAAATTTTAAAACAACAAAAACACAATCATTTAAACCCAATAATCTGTTTGATGTAAGGTTCACATTTCAAATCATGACAACATCTTGATAATATTTTAATGAGTTTTGTATTCTGATTTTTTTTTTTTTAATGATTTATTTCAAGACAAGATTTCATATAAATTTACACAAAAAAAGACTAAAATTTACAAAAACGCAATTAAGTTGAAATACCTGATCTTTAGTCTGCTCTGATCTATTGATGTAAGCATCACCTTTTCATGATTCTGGGTTTTTTACTGTAAATAATTACTTATCTTTCTTTTCCAGGCATAATCTTGACTTTTTTCAGCGCTGTCATATGGCAGCAGTTCACTCAACAGACCCAGATCATGGCTCTGGAGAAGTATTAATCAAATTGCCGCAAGAGGCATTAACTCTGGTACAAGGTAAGAAAAACACATATTACTAAAACAATAATCATGTGATTATATATTTGATTTGCTCTATTCTAGATAGCTGGATGAGAAATATTAGGTGTGTGCAAAAGTGTCCTGTGGAAAACTGGTTTTCAACTCTATATTCAGTCCAGTCCTTTTAAATTTTGACTTCAGAACTTTAACTTTGCCTTCTGACACTTTTAGCAAAATTTATTTTTCATTATCGTGTATTCCTTTGTATTTCATGATCTTATTTTTCTTTCAAAAATTTGTTTACTAGAAAGATTTTGAAACATGGGAAAAAGTGGATGATTCCTTATTAATTTCTAATTTATTCTTCTAAATTGTTTATGTATTATTCTTATTCATTATACTGAATTTATTGAAAACACATAAGATTATGAAGGTGACATTTGTTAGAAATCAATCAAGGAGTCCGGGTTCAAGTTTTTGCCATTCAGAATAGCAGGGAAGAATTAAGTAGAATGTTGATATGGGTTTTGGATACAATCTATTGTTCTGCTTGTCATATACATACATTTGAAGCATTCGATTATTCCTTTTCATCGAATCAGTTTTCTTACTATTGTTTTTAATTTGGGTTAATAAAGATTTATTCAGTTATTCCCATCGTAATTGTTTCAAAATATTTCCAGTAATCAAATATTCGGAAGGAAAACAAGATTGTGAAATTCAAAGTAGTATACAACAATGAAAAATATATTTTGGTAAACATCTTGAACCAAATTTAAAAGATTAAAAGTTGAAAATTTTGAGGTAAAGTTAAAAAGGTGTAGTTTTTCAAAACAGTTTGAAGAACTTTTGCTCACTCCCTTAAATGACTCCAAATGATCTTGGAACTATTCCTATAGATTACTATTAACATAGTAGTCTTTTTAGATTACCTATACCTGTGGTTTATTGAATGACTATAGCCACCAGAGGTGGTGAAGTGTTCTATCCTTTTTTTATTAGTGCTTGTGTGTGAGTATTTGTGTGTTCCAATACTCTTGGCTGTACTGTTTTGGGAACAGACTAGAAAATTAGCATCAGTACCCCACTAGCCCCCCTTCTGAATTGTTTTTCTTTTTTTTTAAGCTTTTTTGACCTTTTGGGGTCTCATTTTGATAACACTAGATTTTCCTGTGGAAAATGCCAGTAATGTTGTAAATAGAATTTATTCTTCAATGGAATTTTTTTTACATGACTTTAAATTTCGATACTACAGTTGTTCAATTATCAACTGATGGTGAATCTTTTTCAAGTTTATGGTGTAAATTTTACTAGTATCATCAATCTTTTTTTTTTTTTTTTTTTCAATCTTTGTAAGACTTATCTGGAAATTGTTTGTGTACATTACACAAAATATGCAATATTTGTCAAGACCAAGCCAAGCTTACACTGAAGTGTATAAAAACTATCTGTGTACTTTTAATTTTTGATTGTTTCATCAGTGGTAAATTTTGATTGAAGTAAATTAATTTGTTTAAACATTTATTGAAAGGCTCAAATAAGTATTACTTGGCTTTTTTTTTTGTTTTTTCTGCAGAACTGAAACCAATTCGTGTTTGCGTAGAGTTTTCTCTGGAAAAGCCAGAAGCTGGCATTCATTTTGTGGTTCCTGAAATGGATGGCAACTTGGCCGAAAAAGCTGCCCATGTGTTCACTTACGGTGCTGAAAATTCTTCTCGGTGAGTATTGTTTAGTGCTTTTCTTTCCTTTTTGATTTGTGGTTTTGTTGTACAAGAACTACTTTCTTATATTTTTTCTTCCTGTAGTGACCACAAAAATACGAACCAAAACTAAACAAGCAAAAATGTATTAGGGTTGGACTTGATTTCCTCTTACCCAAAAGACCGAAAGGAATCATCGTACATATGGAAGATACTCCCACCTTTAGATTTTAGGCAGTGTTGGTGCCAGGTCATCAAGTACTGTCCATCTGAGAAAACATAGTGTTAACCTCTTGATCTGCAACTTCTTTTTCCATTCTTAGCTACTTTTGGAGCGTTATAACACTGCTTACTACTAAAGAGAAATTTGATGCCTTTCTGTGATTTTTGTGGAGCAAGATATTGGAGTGCAAATGAAACAGTTTAACACTTTTTTTTTCACCAGTTTGTTGAACCAACAATATGAATTGTAGAATTAAAATATATTTCTTTAATTATTTATTTACAAGAGGAGCAAACAGTGATGCATAAAAAGCGTCCCTTTCAAATCAGTGAAATTTTATATAAATTCCACCACAGTAAATATATTGTATGGATTTTTGGGCCATTTGTATTAACAAGAAATGAATTAGAGGTTTGGCCTATGGAGCCAAGCCATCAGCCATTACATGTCCCAAAAACCTTCGTATCTTGCATATAAGTTGTACCTTTATTTTCATTGTTTGAATTGTAACTATACACAACTTAGAAAAACTAAAAACACTATGTGTATGTCTATAAACACCTGCATTAATTATGCTAAAACAAGCTAAAGATTGATATGAATAATTTTATAAACTTATCAACTGTAAAGATTATAGTATAAACACCACCACCGGGGGTTTCCCATCAACATGCTTTGTACTTGAAAAAAAAAAATGTAATCCAAATTCATGAATGTCACAAAAATTCATTTCAAAATCGAGAATTTGTTCACATGAAATCATTATTTTTGTATGTATCTTCCATTACCTTTTTTACAGACTGTGGTTTCCCTGCATTGATAGCTACTCAGAGCCATGCACGTGGAAACTGGAATTTACTGTTGATCGCCTACTGACTGCAGTCTCTTGTGGAGACCTTATAGAAATTGTAGCTACACCTGATAGAAAATCCAAAACTTATCATTATTTTCTTTCTACACCAACTTCAGCATCAAATATTGCTCTGGCTGTCGGGTAAGTATGAAATTATTCATAACAGACTATGAAAATGGGCAGGGTTGAACATTCATTGCCTCTATCGTGAAAGATATTCTCTCTCTCTGTGCCCATCTCTTATCGTAGAGGATTGTCTTACTCTCTCTCTGTGCCTATCTCTTATCGTAAAGGATTGTCAATCTCTCTCTCTGTGCCCATCTCTTATCGTAAAGGAATGTCTATCTCTCTCTGTGCCCATCTCTTATTGTAAAGGAATGTCTATCTCTCTCTGTGCCCATCTCTTATCGTAAAGGAGTGTCTATCTCTCTGTGCCCATCTCTTATCATGAAGGAGTGTCTATCTCTCTCTCTGTGCACATCTCTTATTGTAAAGGAGTGTCTATCTCTCTCTCAGTGCACATCTCTTATTGTAAAGGAGTGTCTATCTCCCTCTCAGTGCCCATCTCTTATTGTAAAGCAGTGTCTATCTCTCTCTCTGTGCCCATCTCTTATCATAAAGGATTGTCTATCTCTCTCTCTGTGCCCATCTCTTATCATAAAGGATTGTCTATCTTTCTCTCAGTGCCCATCTCTTATCGTAAAGGAATGTCTATCTCTCTCTGTGCCCATCTCTTATTGTAAAGCAGTGTCTATCTCACTCTCTGTACCCATCTCTTATCATAAAGGATTGTCTATCTCTCTGTGCCTATCTCTTATCGTAAAGGAATGTCTATCTCTCTCTCAGTGCCCATCTCTTATCGTAAAGGAATGTCTATCTCTCTCTGTGCCCATCTCTTATTGTAAAGCAGTGTCTATCTCACTCTCTGTACCCATCTCTTATCATAAAGGATTGTCTATCTCTCTGTGCCTATCTCTTATCGTAAAGGAATGTCTATCTCTCTCTCTGTGCCCATCTCTTATTGAAAAGGATGCTCATTCTCTCACTCTCTGTACCCATCTGTTATTGTAAAGGATGCTTATTCTCTCCATCTGTGCCCATCTGTTATCGTAAAGGATGCTTATTCTCTCCGTCTGTGCCCATTTGTTATTGTAAAGGATGATCATTCTCTTTCGGTGCCCATCTGTTATCGTAAAGGATGCTTATTCTCTCCGTCTGTGCCTTTCTGTTATCGTAAAGGATGCTTATTCTCTCTGCCTGTGCTAATTTGTTATCGTAAAGGATGGTCGTCCTCTCTCTCTATGCCCATCATTTATTTTAAAGAACGGTCTTCTTTCTCTGTACCCATTTCTCATCGTTAAAGATTGTCTTTTCTCTCTTGGTGCCAATCACACTCACCGACAATTACCCTGAATGTAAGTACACTGAAAATCAAATGATATTCTACAGAGATCTCACGGGTTGGGCTAAAATTGTGGTCTTATTATTGTATTTTGATCAGGGTCAGTTTTGCTTTTTGTTTTC
>OY735200.1:42807767-42877767 GCA_963457665.1 Thysanoteuthis rhombus | reverse complement strand
AAAGTTGACAAGCGCTTGAAGTGTCCAACCTCTCATAGCGTAGATTACTTGGATTCTAGACTCGTCAGGGTCAGAATAAACGTACGTAAGGCTAAACCAAGTGCTCTAACTGCTAGGCAACAAGGGTTACGTTCTATTTTTTGAATCACTCGCCTTCTTGTGTCGTCGAATCGACTCCAAGTACTTACTGAACTCAGCACCTAGGATTTGCTGCACTTTCTTGCAAATCTAGGGTTAAACATCTTACTAGACCAAACGGGCCACATCTAAAATGACTCTTTACTAAAGGCACGTCTATAGGCACATTGTTATCTCTAAGCTTGTGTAAGTTTACAATAGGCCCAAACGGAAAATGAACTTTTTTATGGGCCTATTTGTAAGTGTTTGGTCTGTTGATGTGGATTTAAAATCGAAAATCAACTTTTCAAAGGGCAGTCAGTAAGAGTTGGGGTCAGATCAGTTGTTTTTAGACAGCATATAAGAACAAACTCGCTTTAGAAATGAACTTTTTCAAAACAGTGTCAGTTCCGTTTCTGGACTTTTGCAATGTTTCAAAAACAAGCTAAAACAGGTATTAGTGAATAATTTTACCTCTTAGTGACTGGACTTTCAGACTGCCCCGATTGTCCCCGTTGAAACAGTGGCATAGAGGAAATGGCTATACACACTTTCTTCTATTGTGACCAAGTCCGCGCGCTCTGGAACTACGACAATGAGGTGACGCATCGCCCTGCCCCCTTTCTGAAGATCCTTCTAGACGTCTCGTACGTGTGTGACAACATATCCTTTTGGTCTAGGGTGGGACGAACGGTGTTTCTCACGCTGCGAGCCGTAGCCAGCAGCACGATAGGGACGGCACGACAGAAGATCTATCAGAACGAATCTCTTTCTCATCAGAATCTGGTTGACTTTTTCATACATCAGTTGAATATAGAAATTAGATTTGATAGGGAAAATGGCATCGCATAGATTTCAACGAAAGACAAGTACGTGCGGTGAACAGTTCAGCTGAAAGGAGCCAGATGCGATTTCGTTTTCCCACCGATACATTGCGCATGCAGACTGGGTTCTCTTCCAGAAACCCATCCCTGGTTAAGCTATGTGCTCTTAGCTAGAGGAATGGATGCAGCATTTGCCCCCAGTTTGAGTAGCTTTTCTCTTTTAGGAAACCCACCCCTTGAATCATTTGATATCAACTTCTTTTTTTTACATCTCGAAAAAGATTTTTTTCTCGCAGAATCCATCTGTATTTTCCCCCACTCCCATCCCTTACTGATCGACTCTCTTATTTCTGCACAAAATACCGGAGAACAGTTGGCGGTCTTCCCAAAAGTGCGGGTAGGGAGGTTCTCATACTAACCCGTCCCGCATTTTGTTTAGTTTTACAAGAGGATTGTTCACCCTTACCCATCATCATGAAATTGTAGATATAAAACCACATTCATCAGGGGATTTAAACCTCATAGAGCAAATGATGTAAATATATATGATGAAAGGATATTGTAATTAATGGGTCACGGAAGGATTGAGAACTCCAAATCAAAACTGAACAGAATCATTCGTTTCCCTTGAATACGTCTTCAACATTTCTATTTCCATTTCCATATTCAAATTTGAACTATGCATAAACGCTGTTTTTTCAAATTTAAAATGTGATGCAAACACTCGAATTTTATTTCTGAATTTGAAATGTAGGGCAAACGCAACAGTTCTCCTCTCGAAGAGAGGTTTATGTAAACCTTTAAAATATAAGCAGAAAAAGAAAATCTATCATGTTTTACAAATATTTTTTTCAATTCAATCCAATGAAACAAGAATTCGTTCACATCAAGAGTGTTCGTAATTTTTTCCCCAAATGTTTACTTTAATGTCCCTTTGTAAGAGGATGATATTCACATTGTTAGTCTGAAATAGCAGAAAAACCTTCTCAGGTAACTCAATGGTTTTTTTTTTGTTCATGTTAATTTGTTCGTGTAATATTTTCGCGTATCTATTTTTAGAAATTCACATGTCTTCCTGGACCTGTAATCATTATCAGAAATATCCTCAATAGTGATTGGTCAACGATAGAAGTATTTTATTGGCTAGTTTCCACATCAGCAGGTTTTAGAGATTTTGCACTTTGCTACTAATGGTTGAAGTGGAATATTTATTGTCCCTCTTTCATAATTTTAAATGGATCTTTATGCAGGTTGTGGCTTGTGTTTTGCAGTCAATTTTTTTACTAAAATGTGTATACACTCCATTAGAGCGAGTGATACACGTATAGCTTATCAGCGGTAGGAGCTAAATAAGGCGTTTTTACGCGTAATCATATCGACGAAAGAAAATCTTGGAAGATTCTCTAACCGCCAGCTGTCCTAGTAGCCTCAAGCCGGGCCGAACACACTGTTCTGTAATTAATTTGGTAACTGTTATAACTCCAGGGTGTGGCAATGTATGTAACGACTCAAAAATTTGTCGTCGCAAGTTTTTTTGGATCAAGTTGTTAGCACCAAGGCATAATCTGGTATTTCTATTTCTTTCAACTGCAACTTGGAGAAAATAAACTTTTGCATATCATCGTCACCTTTACGAGTCTGTGATATCAAAAGAAGATATATCAATAAAAACGCTGATATTACTATAAAAACAATCAACAGGAATATTACACTCGTCTTTTTCCTAAAAGTGGTAAATTGGACTCCAAAATCTAGATGCCTGATCTTACAAGGGTAATATTTGTCACAACATGAAAAATTCATTCTTCCAAAAAGTGTCGGAAATGTTGACTAGCTGCATACAAAGCTAGAATATCTCGTCTGAAAGTAATATAACTTGACTATCTTTTTATTTTTTTAAGAATGCAATTGTTTTCTAAGAAACCGTTGAAAAGCATCACCTATGACGCAACTACTAAACACGGAACAGGATATTTCAAGTTCACAGCATTTATTTTAATCTGTTTAAATTTTATGAGAAGCCTCTGGAGCGATATCAGAAAGTTGGATACCACAATTTTTTAAGTTAGGTAACATGTCTATGAGAGAAAGTAACATTACAGCACAGTACGGAAAATACAATTCTTTTACTTGGGAACTAAATACGAAACCTTTCTTACAGTTAGATATCGAAAACGTCACTTCCAACGACGACCTTTACAAAAGCTCTGGGCGCACATGGTCAAACGCTCATTGGCGCCAGGACTCCCAGCTAGGTACGCTTCTGGCCGGTCGATCCGATCTTAACCATTTTTTCACCGTGACCTATCTCTGTGCTAACTTTGCCCATTTCAGTTCACTGATGTCGAGGCATCTCATATACGCACAACTGAGTCATCATCACGTGCTCCAAACACGTATATGCCTCTCACTTTCATGAATGGAATGGTAATGGTTTTTACTATCCGATACACACTACGATCTCTCCTAATTTTCTTTACTTCAGGAAACACGCATGGATAAAACTCCGTGTTCTCTGTCTGTTGAGTATCTTCAGGAAACATGCATGGATAAAACTCCGTATTCTCTGTCTTTCATGGTTTGTCTGTCGAGTGTCCATCAGCGTCAGCCCCCAAGTCACACATGAAGCCGGTCTCTATGTTCATTCCTTGGTACGTTCTTAGCCATATGGATTCAAAGCAGTTCAGACAACTCCACTTCGACTCCAACGACAACAAAGCTCCCACCTTCTCATCTCAGATTTATGTTATCATTATGTGTATTTCATTTTCATTCGTTATTTGTCTTTAACGTCTTAATGTCTTTGTATTAAATGATCGTCTTATTTGTCCATCCAAATACTAGTATGTGTTCTTTTTACTTTGTTTCATCTCTGCGTCTATGGTCACATTTAGCGCGCTTTCTCTAAGTACATACCCCTTCCCCCTTCAACATCTCCAGTGACGTCGCAGCTAACACCAAAATTACGTGGAAGCAAAAACCTTTGTCTCCAACATTCTTCGCGCTACTCATCCCTCAACGAGGAATAACTGTAACCAGCTACCATCTTCAAACCTGCTTTCTTCCCAATTCCCCAAAACTGTTTATCCGTGCATGTTTCACGGAGTAAAGAAAATTTCAAGAGATCGTAAAAAGCATTGCCATTTCGTTCATGAGAGTGAACATGCGTCTGGTGCATGTGGAACAGGAAAGTTTTTCATAGCCTCTGTCTTTTCAGATAAAGGAGCGATACCAGCGTTGCTAATTTTGTATCCTAGGAAATTGACTTTGGAGACAACAAATTCAGATTTGATAACAATACCGAACTTTTGAAAAGTTCAAACACCGCACAGGGAAGAGTTGGCAATTAAAACATCGTCGTTTTAATCGAAAACGAAATCAAAGCCAAGCAGGACATGATCCATAAACCTGTGGGATGAAAAGGCAGCATTTTTTTAAACCGGTTGGCAGTCGCAAAAATTTATATAGACCAAAAGAAATGGTTATGGCAGTTTTGGGGACATGAGGTTCAACGGGGATTTACTGATAAGCTCTGATAAGATAGAGCTTAGAAAAAATTAATTTGCCTTGCAGCTGTGAGGTAAAATCGTGAATATGTGGGACTGGGAAATGGTCAGTTCTACATATTCATGATTTTGACCTGTTGCTTTTCGAAGGCTGTATTATGTCGACCTTATCTCGTGATATTTAAAATTTTTCTGGCGAGAAGTGTCTAGGTCGAACAGAAACTGGAGGTGTGGTAGTGACCATATCGCGTGTTATATAATGTTTTGTTGTGGAGTGATTGAAATTAGGTATTGTGGTATTCAGAAAATCTGTAAGGACCCGAGGAAAACAAGAATTTTCATTCGCAGCTGCGACGAGTTCCCAGCATGGTTGATATCGACTAGCAGACCAAGATGGTATAAAAATCTGCTTATAGAATAGCAGTCACTACAGCCACAATGTATATCCAAGAATAAGGCGTCTCAATCCAATCTTTAGTTCGATGTCATGTTGACCGTATGTATGAATGATAGATTTATGCAGTGATTGCAAGGTGAGTTTGTCTGCCCCACTCAGCTTGTCCTTATCTGTGCAGGAACAAGAGAGATTTTGGTTCATCTGCACGCTAAAAAACGATAAATTGTAACAAAAATATGATAAGTGGTTCATAAAGATTATAGCGAAGTCACTGTCCCTTAATTATTATCATTATTATTATCATTATCATTATTATTGTTGTTGTTGAATTTGAATAAATGTTATGATCCAAATAGACATGTTTCTGTCTTGTCTGCATGGTATCAGAAAGTGAAGCAATAATTAAAAAAAGAATTTTAGAGCGAAAAAATTCAACGGCATCGTTTTATTGGAAAAAAAAGAGAATTATACTGTCTACGTTGAAACAACCGGACAATTGATTTCTCGGACACATGTTGGTGGTTGTCATGGCAACAGTGATTCATGCGATATCATGTCGTGTCTAAATTGATCGAAGAATCAATCGAGACACGTTATGATATGTTATGGGAAGTGAAGCTGAGATGTTGACATTTCAATCTCTTTCAAGAAAAAAGAGAAAGAAAAATTTCGATGCGATGCTCGGAAAATTCGACTCATTTTATACCTCAAAAAGAAATGTATACACGAACGTGCGAGGTTCCACTTTCGAAAACAAAGACCAGGCAAAGCGATTGAAATGTTCGTGAGTTGGCAAAGCATTGTAATTTCCGGAATAAAGAATAACAAATCTGAGACAATTTAGTAATTGGTCTGCAAGGTAAGGAGATGTCCGGCAAGACTGCTGTTAATACCAGACGAGGGCCTGGAAGAGACAATAGAAAAAGCCAGAACTTTTGAGCAAGTCAAAACGCAGATGGCAGAGATTCAGACTCAAAATATCGAAAGAGTAAAAAGAAGACAAAACGGAGTGACCAGGCCGATGGCAAAAAGCGAAACTGCCAACTGAAAGGTGAACATTCTTCCCAGTGTTCTTTCCCATAAATCGCACAAAACCGGAATGTGTCTGCAAGAGAGGAAATTTCCAAAAGTGTAGAAAATTGAATCACTTCGTATTATATTACCGCGGACTTGAGAGGTGAAAACACTTCTTAGGATCGATACACAGAGGTTGGCAGAGAAAACAGATCGTATCAACATACATTAGAAATATGCAGGACGTTTATCTCATTTAAAGTTGATACAGGGGCGGATATAAACGTGATTAGTCTCAACGCTAACTAAAATTTAAACAAGAAACCAGTCCTTCAACTTGCAGTGCGAGTTTTTCAGAGCCCTGGTGGAATGTTAGATTGTAGAGGAAAATTCACGCCGTTGACAAAATATCGAAACAGGCAATACGAGATCATCATCATCGTCATCATCATCATCATCATCATCATCATCATCATCATCAGTATCAGCCACCTTTCTCTATCAGCATTTTCTGAATTTATCTAGTTCATCTCTCTATCTTGTATTCTGCCGGCCTCGGTTTTGCATTTGATCTCTGGGGATCCATGTTGTGAGTCGTGATGTACAGTTGTTGTCTTTCATTCTTGCCACATGACCTGCCCATCGCCATTCAAGTTTTGTAATAGATTCTATGATATCTTGGACTCCTGTTTTTTTTCTGCGCTGTCTTGTGATCTCTCCGTGCGCCAGTCAAACGGACACAACTTGGAAGGTTTATTGTCGAGAGACACTGCACATCACTTGGGTTTAGTAATAGTAGGAACACGAGGCGGACAGAGCGGGAAGAATGACGTGCCCTCCAGGAAGACCCCGTGCCGTATCAAGGAAGACCCCATACCGTACAAAAACGTCTCGGTGAATACTGTTTCCACTACTTCCAAGAGTAAAGAAAGAAGAAAAGGGACTGATACGAAAAGGAATCCAATCAATGAACTGGTGTGCTCCAGTAGTACCAGGAGTAAAAAAAGAATGAAGATATTAGGCTGTGCTTCGATTAAAAAGAATGAATCAGTGAAAAGGGGGGACTTTATGTTACCCACGTTGAAGAACATATCACCAAAATTGATGGGATCAACTGTCTTTACAAAGGTAGACGCGGTCAGCGGATTTCATCAACTTCCATTAGATCAGGACAGTTGTTTATCAATTAAAATCGTGACCCCATTCGGAAGGTACTGTTTCGAAAAATAACCATTTGGAAATACATCTGCTCCAGAGATATTCCAATAGAGAACTGTACTCTTCAAAGATGTAGAAGGAACACAAGTCATAACAGACGAATTTTGGTTAATGGGAATATAACCCGAGGCTGCAGAAAGCAGTAAAAAGAATAAAACGACAAGAAATGTAAATACAGTAAAATGAAAATGAAAACTATACTTCCAAGCCATTGGAGGAACCGAGAACAAATTTAAAAGAAGGGAAGAGAGTCTGTATTTACAAAAAGAGAATGAAGAAAAATCATAATAAAAGACACGGCGATACACTGGATGTAGGAGACCACGTGAGAATAAAAACCGACGATCATAAGACACAGGTATCATGATTTCAGCTGATAAATATAAAAATTAAAAAAAAAACAAAAACAAAACAAAAACAAAACAAAACAAAGCTGGAGAAATTTTAAGGAATCAAAAACATGTATCTTATGACAATAGAAAAGAGACATTTGAGTCCAACGATATAGATACAGATCATCAGGAAATTTAGAACTGCGATTGGACGTAAAATCCTAAAACCAAAACACATGCAGGACTTGTTTAAGAGAAGAGGTGAGGGAGATGGACGGACGTAAGATTAAAAAAAAATACTTATATATATAAACGAAAGATAATGCAAGACTTTTTAAAAAATATTTTTGAAATTAAAAGTAACTTTTAATTTGAAAGTGGAGATGTTCCATGAAGATTATAGTGTAACGAGCAGAGTTATTGATGATTATTATTGTTGTTGTTAACGTTTGAACAAATGGGAGTTTTAATAAATGTTATGTGCTGCACAGACGTATTCCGGCCAAGTTACACAGATAGTGACTGATGCTTGGTAGACAAAAAGAACGACCTTCTTTTTTCCTCGCTAACAAACTTGGTTTTTAGAGTTTGCCAGCTTATTCTTTCCTTCGTCCTTTTTTTAAAAAAAATAGCAAGGTTTAGTGCTTTCTCTCAGACAAAAAAGCGCTGACAATATCAGTGTTGCTCGGCGTAATATCCATTATCCCGTCTGCCATTTCAGAGACTTCATCCAACGTCTAACGTAGCTGGCTAGATTTCTGAGGGTGACCTTCGAAGAATAAATATTGTTCTGATATTTTCTTGATAGAAGTCACAAAGTTGTCTGTTTTTTTTCTTCTATCTTCAAGAATTAATATGGTTAATAAGTATTGTAGCTACCTGTGGGTGGCAGTCGGGGGGGATTTACGTACCTAGTATGATCTTTTATCTTTTAATTCTCCCTCTTTCCTTTTCCCAAGGCTCATTGGCGCCAGGACTCCTAGCTGGTCATGCCTCCAGCCCCGGCTACTCTTGCACTCTCTTTCCATCTCCCTAAGATCGTTATCACTTCGCTAACCCTCTGGGCGATCCGATCTTAACCACTTCGGGAAACACGCATGGATAAAACTCCATATTCTATGTCTTTCATTGTCTGTTCGTCGAGAGTCTGTCAGCGTCTGAGAATATCCCCCAAGTTATCTCATTTACTTGGAAGCCAGGCTCGTACACTGAACCCAGTTTCCACGTATCTGGAAGCAATCCAACCATACGGAATTCACGCGTTCACACAACTCCGCTACAACTCCGAAGCCAGCACTATCGACACAAGAAAGCTCCCACTATTTACTATCTCTTCTCCTAACATAGCTTCTCACGATCGGTCGTATTTATGTTATACTTACATGTACCTCATCTTTATTCTTGTCTGGCCATAATTCTTGCAAGTGTCCATTCCTCTTTATTTCAATGCACGTCTAACTTCATACTTGGCGCGCATTCCATTCCCTTTCCTGCGTACAGCTTCCTTCCTTCCAAAGCTACAGTGCTGGCGCACTACACATCACCCACGAGGATAAAAAAATCCTCGGATTCAACAATAGACACTACGCGCGAAAACTGGTATAGATTCAACACAAAAAGACTCTACATCCTATTACATTACTAAATTAAACAACCAAGAGTTACCTCCCATAGACCATGGGTCATTCATTTTTAAGTAATCTTATTGACCAATCAGAACACAATTAATATTCTGCCTGACCAGTCTATGAAACCTCACGGCCGACTACCGATAAAAAAAATCACTATTCAAGTCAACAGTGTTTAGCATCACAGTTACCTAAATGCAAAAATGGAATGAGTGGTAGAAAATGCTGTATTCTGATTACACCCTTAGAATTTTAATTTTCTTTCACGTTCAAATTCGAACTAAGCATGAACGCTAGCTTTTTGTTTTCATCTTAAATTCAAAATGTTATGAAACAGAATTGAAATACATGTTAAATCCATAAATCTTTCAAGCTAAAACCATGGAAATGAAGGATCTCTTGTACGTATAATGGCAAAACGACATTATCTAGCTCGAGCTTTAAAAGTAGTTACCAGTTTGTAGCTACCATTCTAAGGTAAAAAGCCAGTTTTAGATTGGTATTGGCTCCTTTCAAGCTTAATTCAGGAAGTGAATTTGAAGTATTGTTGCCGTAGTTTGTTTTAGGATTTAATAGCACTGTTTTCAAAGTAAAAAGCTGAAGCTCCAATTTCTAACTGTAAGTGCATTTCGTTTGTTGGACACCACAATGAATTACAGATTTGAGACAGCCTGCTGGAGAAGCTCTGCCTATCTTCTCACAACTGCTAAAAATGCTCATACATGAATATCTCAAACTTTGCCAAGTTTGTCAAGTTTTGTGACTTTTTTGTTTTTTATGTGACCAATTGTATAGTTCTGTTTGTGTGTTTTCTTGGGATTGGTCGGGGGCACCACAAATGACCAGCAGCAACCTTGTTTTATCCCACAAATCCTGAAATGAAATTGAGGGGTCAGTTTATTGTAGCTGTAACGGCAAACCTAGTGTTTTGGTTTGAACTTCAAAAGCACTCTTTGTAATGGGTATCATTTTCAGATGAAATGCTCGTTTTTGTTTGGTTTTGATCCCTCTTAAACTAAAATAACTAAATGAAATTGACGGATCTATTGTGGCTATTATAAATCATCTTGTCTAGTTTGAGCTTTAAATGCAGTGTTTTTGAAGGGTAAAGTGCAAATGCTTTGTCTATACCTACATAACTTGTACGATTTTGTTTCAATTCTTTCTTTATCGCTTGTTTTGAACCTGTAATGGATACACTGGTCTAAAATCACAAAACTAAAATGAAGGATTGTTGCTGTAATGACAAAACTACTTCGTCTTGGTTGAACTTTAAAAAGCAATGTTTTCAAAAGGTAAACTTTTAGGTAAAAAGAACTGTTTTAGCTTGTTTTTGATCCATCAATGGGAACTCTGCTTTTCAAGCTGAAATCATGAAACAGAATTAAAGGATATTTTATTGTAGCTGTAATGGCAAACACATGTTGTCTGATTTAGGGCTTTGAATGCTGTTTAATATTAAATGGCTAAAATGGTGAAATCTTTCAAGAACTGGCCAGATTCTTTTTGGAATTTTTCGGGAGAAATGAAAGCAAACAACTATTAACATGAAGTTGATTCAACTTGAAGAGATATGATCCAGAGTTGGCGTGTAACGGCAAATCTACCTACTAACCCCAACCCTAATCTATCTACACATCCTAATACTTAATCTACGTACTAACCCTAATCCTAAACCCACCCACAGACCCCAACACCAACCTTCCTACTAACTCTAACCCCAAACCTACCTACAAATCCTACTTATCTACTTACCCCAAGCTCCACCGACCGACCAACCATAAACTCCAACGTACCAATTAACTGTTACCCTAACCTATCTACTAACTTTAATCTCACATTATTGGCCATTATCTACCAACTAGCCCTAAACTCCACAACTAACCCTAACAACAATCCTACCTTCCAACCCTAACATCTAGTCTATATACCAACGCAAACCCCAGACCTACCCTACTAACCCTAACCCAACCAATTTCTAACCCAAAGCTACAACCTACCTGCTAACCACAAACCTACCTACTAACCACAAACCTACATACTAACCTTAACCTTCCTACCAACCCAAACCTACCTATTGACCCTGCCTACTTACCCTACCTCTGACTACCCACAAACCATAACCCTAACCTACCTACTAACTCTACCTACCAACCTTAACTGCAATATTGGCACAATGTTTGATTTTACCAATTATAAACAATTTCTGGTATGCTAGGTCTATTTTTGAGATGCTCTTTTCACCATGTAATTTTGAAGACGAAGAGTTTATAATAGGAGCCAAGTGATGATATGCTTTATTAAGGAAGCTAAAAAAAACTGTAATCTCCACAGGGTCTATACATTCCATCAGGTTTGGATGATATGTGTCAAGATTTAGTAGATATGATTCCAGTTTTTTAACTGTTGAATTCTTTTGCTGTCTCAATCCGTATAGTTGATAGTTATCTACCCTCTGAAAATGTTGGTGGATTAGTACCAGTTTCGATGCCATGGAAATTTCAACTTCATAGCCCTGCAATGCGGAGAAATCAGGTTTGGATATTTTTCAATGATGCTGGTTGAACATCAGAACTCCTAATGATCATGGCCATTGATGAAAGTTAAACAACAATCATGCAATAATGATTAAGGACGGTTTTGTTGTTTCCACAACTAAAAATGTAAACTTGCGTCTTGAGTTGTGAAACACTACATTTGACATAGATTGGCTTGAACATTCAATATGCTGTCCATTGGCAGAAGCAATAGAGATATTTATGGGATGGATCACTACACCAGTTAAATTCATTTTGGATATGTAGCAGCTCCTGCATCAACAATAAATTGATTCCATAACCGACTTCATAAAGTGGTGGGCGTTTACACCAGCATTCAAATACATAAATATGTGATTCTAGAAGATTTCATTATTTAATCAAGTATCTCCAGTTTACTTACGTTTAACAATCTCTTCAAGTTTTTCATAATCTAGTGACTGTAAATATGATGGAGCTACATTTCTAACTATTCTCCAAGGAAGTGATGACAAAACGTGATAAAACTTTGAGTTAAAACATTTAATAATTGTGATGTTGAAGTTTGCTTCGATGATGGAGGGTTCTCCATGCAAGCATGTTGGATTCAGGGCCGACTGAATTGTAAATCCATCAGATCGTCGTGATACAAGCAATCTTTTTTAAATTTCGTTCTTTAGGGTGTAAAGAAAGAAAAAAGCATTTTTTCTGCCATTGCAAATCTTTTTTAAAACACATCTGTAAAAGACACTTTTCGGTCAGTCGAACGAAAGGTCCATTACATTGGTTTTCTAAGCCATATCATCTTGAATTGATATGAAACTTCCTCTCTTCCAGTCCATCACAAATTGTAATGTTAAATATCAACCTTCTCAGCCGTATCATGTTGGATTAAACTTGTTCCAGAATTTCATCCCTATCTATCCCTCTCACCCTGTCCTCCTCTTGGTGCTGCACATGTTGGATTGAAATGAAATGAAGGTCTGGCCGTCCTCATCATCCTCTTTCTCTCCCCTCCCTCTTCTTCCTACTGCTACTGCTTCCGCTGGGTTGCAAAAGGATATCCTTCACCATATAAGTTTTTTTCTGAAGGGTATATGTCAGTAGTTTATAGTTCAGATGGTTGCTAAGAAACTATAGACGAACTATGATTCCAGGGGATATTTTCAGTTGTGGCTGAGCTGAATATTATTTCAGTACCATATTGATTTTTTTGAAGGTCTGTTTATATAGTGCTGGAAAAAGCATTAGGCGTTATCAGTGTGACAGTTTTTTACCTTTTTGATCTTATTTCAAAGTTGCCGCCATGAAATCTTATGTTGGCAATATAGCCAATCGGAGTATCGTCTACCGGATATCGTGTGGACAGACCGGAACGAATACGGAAATTTATAGAAAAAAAATGGAAAAATATCTCTGAATCAAGAACAATGCCCTTGGACAGATCCATGCACAATAAGTACATAACTGAAAGAAATGACTTTGTGAACCTCTTCATCATCATCATCATCATCATCATCCTTTTATCGCCCGTCATTGGACATAGACCTTCCCCAGGATTCGCTGCATTTCTCTATTGTGGGCATCACTGAACCAATATTTTCTGAATTCGTCTAGTTCATCTCTCCATCTTGTATTCTGTCGACTTCAGTTTCGCATATGATCTCCGGGGATCAATGATGTTCATCTGTTATCTGCCATTCTTGCAACATGACATTTAATTTTTCTGATAGATTCTATGATGTCTCTGACTCCCGTTTTCTTCCTTATATACTGTGCTGTATCATGATCTCTCCAGGATTCACTCATGTGCGCATTGCATGCTTCCCAGTTTGCTTGTTTAGGTTCCATAAGTGACTATCGGGAGGATGCATTGGTTGTGTACACTCCTTTTTAGAATTTATCGTCTTGTTTTGTGTGATTCTTCACTCGATTTCTTCTTTTGTGGGTTTCAAAGAGATTCATTATCCTAGGTAGATGTGGTGGTCTACTTTCCCTAGTTTTTATCATCTTTGATTTTGACGGTTGTGTGATGTGATTGTTGCTCATGACCTTCGTTTTACTGAAGTTCATGTGTAGGCCGACTTTGCGACACCCAATTCACAAATATCATCTAAACTGAACCCTGAATTTATGACTGCAAACATAGCTGCCTTATTTCGTGATGATCATGGTTAGTTGTTTGTTAAAAGAAACGGACCTTAAAGTTAGTGTAATATAATTATACAATTACGGAAAAATAAAAGTAATGGCGACTGAAATACGCTTTTCTAAGGGTGGGAGTTTTGTTGTTCGACCCTTAGAAACACGTATTCCAGTTACGTGACTCGAGAGCTCGAGATATAAAAATACACCCAAATTCAAACGGTTATGAACTTGAGAAATGACGTTCAGAAACCCTACCACTAAACCCTAACAACAACTAACCGTAAGCTTCTTCTTCAGGAAAAGGGCGGGCATTTTTGGTCAAAAACCAGCGTCCAGTTTAGATGATAATTGTAAAAAAAAACTGAACCTCGGATGTCCAGTTTCACATAATACTCACATTGAATATTGGCCACCCACTCTATGCCCACTTCACTCGCTTTGCGTAAAAAGCAAAAAGTCTCCAAGTAGCGTCATATTCAGTTCGATCGGTTTATTCAGAATTGGAAAAATATATTTTATAACAATCTAGTCGATAAAGATTCAACAAATCTTGACCCAAAACTTCGTTGAAAGGCAATTTCGTTTTCGTTTTACAGTTTACTTTTACAGCTGGTTCCAGGAATAATCGCATGTTCAGATATTGTTGCATGTTCGTAGGTTGTAGATTTTCTTCAGACCCTGACTATGTCAAGGGACGCTATTTTTATTCACAAAAGTCACAGTCGCGTCCCTTGATTCCAAATTCAACTTGGAATCAGACGCGTTTCTAATAACTGAAATATTTTGATTTTCATATTTCATTATTTCTATATTTACCATTTAAATTATTATTCCCATATATCAAAAAATTGTCTTTGCTGCAGAAGCATGATATAGGGGAAGATAAAAATATATGTATAAGTCAAAAAATATCGCATTAATCGAAATAATCGATAAAAATGATGAACCAAAAAGCCATTATTATCATTGATAAAACTAAAAATTTACCGAGAAAAAATGTTTTACATAATTTTAATGTTTTTTTGAATCACAAGGGAAAACCTCCGCTGGAGTAGTTCCTGGATATCTTTCTAAAAATATAAACATAATATCTTGTAAAAATTAAAAAAAAGCATGGAAAAAAAAAAAAAGAAAAAAAAGAACAAAACACCAGATTCAAAAATAGTGGGTAAGAATTACATGAAAATTGATATCCGAAAAAAAAAAAAAGAATTGTTTTTTAATAAATAAGTATCGAAAAATATATTTAAATCGGATTATATGCCGATTTTTGCCAGAATTTAAAAATTTCTCAGACTTCGATTTCATGCTGAATTTTCCGTCCATACTTATTTTATTTAAGGTAAATCTTCAGAAAAAAATGAATTTCTCCTCCTCACCACGTCTATTCTCAAACTTTCAAACTATTCTCATATTCGCTTGAGTTAATTTTACCTCTTTTTGAAGCAACTGACGGATTAAGAAAAAATAGTAGAAATATCATTTGATTTACCTAATGATTTCAACTGGCAGGAGATCGAAAAAATTCAAGAGATTAGAAAGCAATTCTTTTCATCAGCCATGACTAACCAAGTAAATCAAAAATCCATATCTTAAGTAGTACCAAATATAATTTATATTTTTGAATTTATGATTGAAAAATATGATCACATTGAAATCCTACCCGACGTTAAAGATCGCCCTGAGAAGAAAATTTCATCCGCTATTGACCTTTTTATTCACTTCTGATATCTTAAGAAAGCATACGGCCTCTAAAAATCTACTTGATTCTCAAATTATCAAAAACCTATAATGGTCTTTCGTTTTTATACGCATAGACATATTTTCCTTCACACAATTCACATGAAAATTCACTTGTTTGCTTGACATAAAAATACTTCCATGTGTGGTTTTCATTTGACTTGATCTTCGCTTGATTTTCTTTTCCTTACTATATACTACTATTCCATTCAAGTTTTTAGCAAAACTTGTGGCGTTAAATCTACATAGTAGTGGCAGAGAGACTAGATTTAGTGTGTAGCGCCCCCTATTTGGTTGGGAATTAAATACGAAACCTTTCTTTTAGTTGGATATTGAAAACGTCACTTCTTCTGACGACCCCTATAAAACACCTGGACGCACATGGTCCAATGCTCATTGGTGTCAGCAACCCTAGCTGGTCGTGCCTCTAGCTCCAGCACTTGTTCTCTCTCTTTCCATCTCCCTAAGATCGTAATCAATTCGCCGAACTTCCGGCCGATCCGATCTTAACCATTCTTCCTCCGTGACCTATCTCTGTACTGAAGTTAGTACATTTTACTTCATCGATGTCGAGGCCTCACACATACGCACAGCTACGCAGCTACGCCACCATGTCTTCACCACGTGCTACAAATGCATCACCTCTCACTCTCGTGAATGAAATGGCAAGGTTTCTTTTACTTTCCGATTGTCACGATAATGTTTCGTAAATTTCTTTCCTTCGGGAAACACGCATGGATAAAACTTTATGTTCTTTGTCTTTCATGGTCTGTCCGTCGAGAGTCTATCAGCGTCAGAGATTTGCCCCCAAGTTAACGCACACAACTTAGCAGTATAGCTCGCACACTGAACCTGGATTCCACGTATTACCTTGGAGCGATCCAAGCCATATGGAAATTCAAGCGTTTCAGACAATTCCGCTCCAACTCCGAAGCCAGTACTATCAACGACAAGACAGCTATCTCTTCTCATCTCTTCACACGATCGATCAAATTCATGTGATCCTTATATGTACTTTATCTTCTTTCGTCATTCATGTTCTTGCTTTAAACGTACGTCCTATTTGTCGAACCAAGATCCTCGTACGTGTTTCATTTCACCTTGTTTCAATGCGCGTCCAAGTTCATACTAGGCGCACATTCTCTTCGTACAACTTCCTACATCGTCCTTTCATCTTCAGTGCCGGCAAACCACGAGGGGGGAAAAATCCTCGTCTCTCGTCCCTCTACCATCCATCATGCTGTTCGTTTACCAACAATCAAAGTCACCGACAAAAAATGTAATTCTAGTAAGTGAATAGTACTCACGCTTAATCTGTCCACTACGAATAGTGCTGCAACTAATTCTGCATTAGAACCAGGGAAATCGTATGAACGGATGATTTCTATAGCCTCGAAATTGCTCAAATAAAAAAATTGTTTTAAAAAATTCCATTGTTATCTGATAGCTTGAAGTTATGATGAGAAAACTGCATAGAATTTTTTCAACTAAATGTGAAGAGAAAGATACATGTGAAAAATACATCTTCCTTTTAGACTCCGGACGAAAATTAGATGGGATCAAATTTTGGCTAAAAAATAATCTAAGATTTCAAGCAAAGTTTTTAGATTTCCCTAAATTGTCTCTACTAACGAAATCAAGTGGCTCTAAATTTATATCTCTCTTCTGGCAAACGACCGTCAATTCCCCCTGGTGTGCTAAAAGATAGCCAAGCACGAATTCGCATATCGAAGTTTTAGCAAGAATTAGTTCTGGGGTCGATCGGCCAATTGCAGTCTTCTTTACGAAGACTTTTGAGTCGCCTACCTAATCAGCTTAGAAGTTGCTCTCTCTTCTCATTGGTTAACTGCTCAAACGAAGAAACCCGAGCAACAAACGGCAGCAGCAATGAATTTGAATAGTAATGCTCCTTTGAGGCAAAGAGACGATAGCAGTCACCGGCTGGACAAGATATCGTCAGCGGCTGATCTATGAAGCTTGGGTCCATTTCGTTCCTATACGTAAGAAGTTGGTTGAATAAAAATCACCCTTTCAACGTTTCTTCCCTCGTCGGGCTGTAGTTTTGGCTTGTTGCTGTTGTCTTTGTTTCTAAGAGGCTCTTACTGTGATTACAACAGAGCTTGTAAAAGCAATCATCTTGGACCCATCATCATCATCATCATCATCATCATCATCATCAGTAGCAGCAGCATCAGTAGCAGCAGCATCAGTCTGTTAGTGTCCATCGTTGGACATAGACCTTCCCCAAAATTCGCCTGACTACCCTAACATAGGTATTGCAGGACCAGTACTCTCTGAATCTATCTAGCTCGTCACGCCATCTTACTTTCTTTTGGCCACAGCATTGCACCTGATCTCTTAGGATCCACATTGTGCGTCGCGATGTCAATCTGCTATTCTTGCAACATGTTCAGCCCGTTGCCATTAGAGTTTTCTAACAATTCCTATCATATCCCGGACGCCTGTCTTTTCTCTAATATACCGTGCAGTCTTATGTGCACGTTGCATGGTTCTCAGAAAACATGCCAACCTTGCCGCTTGATTTCTTCTTCTTTTGATGACTTCATGGAGATTCGCTGTCCAAAGTAGTGGTCTACTTTCTCCAGCTTTGCATTTCCGATTTCGATCGTTGTGTCTTTGTTCCCAACATATTTGTTGAACATGACATTTGTTTTGCTGAAGTTTATGTGGAGGCCAATTTTCTTGCTTAAACAGTGCCACCATGCAAACGTCTTCCTTAAATTTGTGTGTCATGATGGGAAGTATTTAGCAGACAGGAGTATCATCGTTCAGTGGTTCGAGTATTTTTAGATGCGTTTTTATTGCATTTTATTCCTCCAAGCGAGGAACACATTACAACAAACAGGATTTACAAGTTATGAATAACCAATTTGAATAATTCTGAGACGTTACTCCATGGAAGGTGAAACTATCCACCAAACATACGAGAAAAGGAACATCTCACGGACTCGATAACATCACCATCGACCTACTCAAAAAAGTTGGTCAAATCATGACCAAGCCACCTTATTCAATTGATGCCTAAGACAGAGTGAAATCCCGGAAGATTGGAACACCGCAATCATAATGCTATTACATAAGAAAGGGAACCCGAAAGATCTAAACAACTACTGGATAATGAGTCTACTCTACTCCATCTAAATACTTTTTACCAAAGTGATCACCAACCGAATCAGATTTGCTGACGGCATTGCAGGAGGTATCCTGCACGGAACATTCACTAGTAATGCTAGACGAAGTGAACAAAACTAAAGCAAGAAAGTTGAACTACACATCGTTCAGTGAAACAAATGTCGAGTACAAAAAAAGTCACAAAAATCCGAATCGAAAACGCAAACCTGAGAAAAGTAGACCACTACATCTACCGAGGACAACGAATTTCTATGAAACCCTCAAAAGAAGGAATCAAACGAAGAATCACTCATGGATGGTAAGCTCTCGGTAAAACAACTTTTACCATTAGTTTCCCCCCCCCAAAAGGGCCTACAATCAATGCATCCTTCGAATAGAGCTGTAACATAGAACCTAACCAAAAAAAATCAACTCTCAAACTGAAACCATGCAACGTGCACATGTTCAACATCACACAGGAGGCAAGGATATCACAGAATCCATTAGAAAACTCAAATGGCAATGGCCTTGTCTCGTTGCTAGAATGTCAGACAACTGCTGGATATTACAAATAACGTTGATCCCCAGAGATCATATGAGAAACAGTGGCCTGCAAAATATCAGATGGCATGATAAAATAGACAAGTTAAGAAAGTATTGGCTCTGCGACGCCCATGATAGAGATTTGTTCCAGCTTGAAAGAAGTCAGGGCTTCAGAGCTATAAACAAACAAGACTAAAGCAAATAACCAACATACTCGAGGAAAATGGAAACCTAACAACAGACAGAGACAGGATTGTTGAACGTGTCAAAGAATTTCACTAAAAACTTTATTCGTCCAAACAAGGACTACAAAACAATGAACATGATCTGCAAAACGTGGGCAATCAACTCGAGGACCTCCTACAAGGGTCAGGGTTTAGAGATGGGTTTAGGGAGGTGAAAGAAGCCATTAAACAGACAAAGAAAGGAATGGCCCCTGGACCAGACAACATCTCCATCATCAGAAAAGGTGGGTAAAATCATCACCAGGCCATCCTTTTCAACTTGTGTCTAAGACACAGTAAAGTCCCGCATGCTATCATAATGCTTTTATATAAAAAAGGAAACCAGAAAGACAACTCCAGTTCCTATAAGCCAACTCAACTGTGTACAAACTTTTCACATCCAATCAAATCACAAAAACACTTGATGAAAACCAACCATGAGAGCAAGCTGGCTTCAGAAGACCATGAGAGCAAGCTGGCTTTAGAACCATGGACCACCTGCATTCAATAAATCAACTGAAAGAGAAAGCAACAGAGTATAAACTACCACTCGCTGTGGCATTTATCAACTTCAAAAAACGTTTGACTCAGTAGAAACCCTCAAGGTCATGGAGGCCATCACTCGACAAGGTGTAGATCTAGTATATATCAAAGTGCTGATACATATATACAATCACAGTGGCTCTTTTTCTTACATAGACTCGGACCCCTTCCAGCTCCAGAAAAGAGTAAGACAAGGTGATACCAGCTCACCTAAACTTCACAGCCTGCCTTGAGATGATCTTCAGAAGACTAGACAGGGAGCGTAAAGGAATCATACACGGGGAGCAACCTCTGATTTGCAGATGACGTTGCCCTTTCTGCAGAGAACCTGCACGACCTCCAACTAATGATGGATTAATTAAACGAAGAGAGCAAGAAAGTTGGCGTACACTTGAACTTCAGCAAGACGAAGATCATGTGCAAACAACCACATCGGAGATAAAAACACTGAGATCAAAATCGAAGTCACAGAACTGGAGAAAGTAGATCACTATATCTACCTAGGACAACGAATCTCCATGAGACCCTCAAAAGAAGAAATCAAGTAAAGAATCACACTAGGATGGCAAGCCTTTGCCAAGGTATATATATATATATATATATATATATATATATATATATATATATATATATATATATATATACCTTGGCAAAGGCTTTCCATCCTAGTGTGATTTACACACACACACACATATATATATATATATATATATAGTATTGATGATTATACATGAGAACAAAGTGTGAAAAACAAGCTGATTCAGCTTCAAATCAGCAATTTTCAATTATGAATTGACTTTTTACAGACATGGTCATCAGTTATATATCTATTGCAATGATCTTGGTATCATTTCAAGAGTGAATCAGTAGAAACATTCCCAAATCAAGCTTTTCCAGATGGGAAAACCAGTGTTTTAGTATAGTGTTAATGTTTCTGCATGCGAATACAGTGTTGAAGACGAGCTGAAACGGCTTTAAATTAGTTATGTTCAACTTGGAATTAACTTATGAAAGTGATGTTAATCAGTTATAAACATTCCTAAATCAAGCTTTTCCGGATAGGAAAACTAACTTTTTCATTGCGATACATATCATTAATGTTTAAGATGCTTGGTCAAAAACAAGCTAAAACGGCTTCAGATTAGCAATGTTCAATTTGGAATTAACTTTTTATAGATTTACTAATCAGTTATATATTTATTGCAATAGTGATCTCTGCATTTTTTTTTCACACAATTCGATCCATTTTCCAAATAAGTTTTATACAAATTCCATCTCCAACCTGTTAGGGTCGGTGAGGCAGCCTTGGAGGATACCTCTCCCTTATATAGAGAGTTTTTAACTCAAATAAAGTCCACAGAGGTTTAAGTATAAAAACACGATTGCAATAGCATAGTAGGTCTGGGGACTTCATTTTAGCAGTTGGAAAAGTTTGAATTTTTTTATTAAAAAAAAAAAAAAAAAAATGGGAATTTTTTTTTTTATTTAAATTTTTTTATTCCTGGTGCTCCGAACATCCATCCTCGTTTCACAAGAGCAGTTTGGATGTGTATCAAGAGCCGGTGGAGCTCTTTAGCCACTGACCTGCAGTGGACAATCCACCAGACCCCCTGCCAGCGTTCCCCATGATTTGCACACCAAATATTATATCGGCCGTTCCTGCTGGGGGTGATGGGTGGGGGGTGATGTGCTCCAAGGGTGACTACCCAAACACTACACCAAGAGCGCGTCAGTTCCCGCTGGGTCATCGGTCCCAAAAGACTCAGCTACATCACTTACTTTGGGTAGGGGTGATGTTCTCCGAAAGCGACTACCCAAATCCTTCACCAAGAGAACACCTGTTCCTACTGAGTCACCGTTCCAACAGCGACCATTTAAACAAAACTCTAAGACTGTCAACAAGAGGACAAATTTATACATAGGCACATACAACGCCAGAACACTGTCAACTGACATGCACCTAACTGATCTAGAAAGTGAAATCAGAAATGTCAAATGGGACATCATAGGTATTAGTGAGGTAAGAAGACCCGGAGAAGAACTAATCGAACTGAGAAGCAGACATCTACTTTACAGCTACAGTAAAGAGAGAGTAAAGCAAAGTGGAGTTGGCTTTCTCATCAATAAGGACCTGAAAGACAATGTAACTGGCTTCAAAGCCATCTCTGGCCGAGTAGCTAGCGTCATAATACAACTTTCAAAACGATACAAACTCAATATAATCCAAGTCTACGCTCCCACTTCGCAATCAACCCAACAGGAAATAGACAACTTCTATGACACCAGAAAACACTTCAATGTTATCATGGGAGACTTCAACGCACAGGTAGGACAAGGAAATGAAAATTGCGTCGGCAAATTTGGATACAAAATACGCAACGAGAGAGGAGAAGATCTTGTAAACTTTGCAACGGCTAATGGATTCAAAATCATGAACACCTTCTTCAAGAAAGGACCCAATAGGAAATGGACTTGGAAACAAGAAACGAAATAGACTACATCCTAACGGACAAAAACGATATCGTCAAGGACATCCAAGTCCTAAATCAAGTCAATGTAGGCAGCGACCACAGAATGGTACGATGTAAAGTACAAATAAACACCAATAAAGAACGCAGGAAAATGTTCCATACAAAACCGCAGCCTCTAAACATACCAAAAGATCAATCTTTCAAGCTCGAATCGAAAAACAGATTCAGAATTCTTACTGAACAAGACAACACCAACATCAACGAACTAAGCAACAAAATGACAGCGTCAATAATTGAAGTAGCCTCTACATTCAAGCCAATGAGCAAACAACCCATTAGCAAAATCTCGGATGAGACTAGAAATCTCATGGAAAAACGCAGAAACCTCAAGCCACCGACAACAACGAGAGAGAAAATTGATGAGGCTGAACTAAACAAATTGATCAAGAAGAAACGAAGGGAAGACAGAAGGAGATACACGACGGCAGTCATTGAATCAACTCTTTAAAAAGGTCGAGGCTTCGAAGCTATAAACTAACTCGGGACGAAAGCAAATAACTAGCATACTCGAGGAAAATGGAAACCTAACAACAGACAGAGTCGAACGTGCCAAAGAATTCTACCAAAAACTTTATTCGTCCAAACAAGGACTACAAAACAATGAGCAAGATACACAAGACATGAGCAATCAACTCGAGGACTTCCCAAAAGTAACCCCGTGGGAGGTGAAAGAAGCCATTAAACAGACGAAGAAAGGAACTGCCCCTGGACCAGACAACATAACCATAGACCTACTCCGAAAAGCAGGTAAAATCATCACTAGGAAACTGGCCGTCCTCTTCAACCTGTGTCTAAAACACAGTAAAGTCCCAGACGATTGGAACACTGCTATCATAATGCTTTTATATAAAAAAAAGGAAACCTGAACTATAGGCCTATAAGCCTACTCAACTGTGTATACAAACTTTTCACAAAGATCATCACCAACCGAATCACAAAAACACTCGATGAAAACCAGCCACGTGAACAGGCTGGCTTTAGAAGAAGCTACTCGACCATGGACTACCTGCACTCGATAAATCAACTGAAAGAAAAAGCAGCAGAGTATAAACTACCACTTGCCGTAGCATTTATCGACTTTAAAAAGGTGTTCGACTCAATAGAAATCCCTAAGGTCATGGAGGCCATCAGTCGGCAAGGTGTAGATCCAGTATATGTTGAAGTGTTGAAACATATATACAATCACAGCAGCTCATTTATCAGGCTACATAAAGACTCGGCCCCTTCCAGCTCCAGAAAAGAGTAAGACAAGGTCACCTAAACTCTTCACAGCCTGCCTCGAGATGACCTGGGAGAGTAAAGGAATTAAAATAGACGGCGAGTATCTGAGCAACGACATAGCCCTTTTCGTAGAGAACCTACACGACCTCTAACTAATGATAGATGAACTAAATGAAGAGAGCAAGAAAGTCGGCCTACACATGAACTTCAGCAAGACGAAGATCATGTGCAACAACCACATTGGAGATAAAAACACTAAGATCGAAATCGAGGACACAGAACTCGAGAAAGTAGACCACTACATCTACCTAGGGCAATGAATCTCCATGAGACCCTCAAAAGAAGAAGAAATCAAGCGAAGAATCACACTAGGATGGCAAGCCTTCAAAAATAATAAGATCCCATTAATCCTAAAGAGAAGGGTGTATAACCGATGCATCCTCCCAATAGTCACTTATGGAGCTGAAACATGGAACTTAACCAAGAGACAGACCCTTAAAGCCATGCAACGTGCACATGAAAGAATAATGCTGGGCCTCATGGAGAGACCACAAAACAGCACAGTACATCCGGGAAAAGACAAGAGTTAGAGACATCATAGAATCCATAAAAAAATCTCAAATGGCGGTGGGCTGGCCATGCTGCAAGAATGGCAGATGGACATCACGACTCACAACATGGATTCCCCGAGACCACATGCGCAACCGAGGCCGGCAAAATGTTAGATGGAGAGACGAGCTAGACAAGTTCAGGAAGTACTGGCTCCGCGACGCCCATGAATGATAGAGAAGTGTGGCAAATCCTGGGGAAGGTCTATGTCCAACGACGGACGCTAAAAGACTGATGCATTATTTTCATCGTTACAAATGGTAAGAAGAGGCCAAAATCAAGCATTTTTTGACAGGATATCACTGTTTTGTAGGAGCCATTCACTGTGATACATAGTATTAAAGTGCGGAGAACAAGCTGAAAAGGCTTAAAATTTGCTATTTCTAATTTCTAATTTTTAAAGAAATGTAAATCAGTTATATATCAATTGCAGTAGTGATGTTGGTATCATTTCACATGTAATGTAAACCAAACATCCCCAGATAGGAAAACAAAGTCTTTCCACAGTGAAATTTGTGATTAACTTTTTAAAGAGATGTTAATCGGTTATATAGCTATTGCAATAGAGATATTTGTATTATTTTGAGTGTAATAGTGAAAAAATTCCCAAATCAAGCATATCCAGATAGAAAAACCAGTGTTTCACTGTGATATATCGTATTAGTGTTTTTGAATAAGAACACAGTGTTAAAAACTGGCTGGAACTCTTTGAACTAGCAATATTCAATTTGGAATTAACTTTATCGCGAGATCTTGAGCAGTTATATATCTATTGCAATAGCGATATTCATATTTTTGAAGTTTGATACAGTGGAAACATTATCAAACCATGTATTTTCAGATAGGATACTCAGTGTTTCATGAAAGCCGTCCACTGTGATGTACAGTATTCTGAATGAGAAGAAAGTTTCAAAAACAAACTGAAACAGCTTTAAATTAGCAATTTTCAATTTTGAAATAACTTTTTAAAGAGATGTTAATCAGTTATATAACTATTGCAATAGAGATCTTTGTATTATTTTCATTGTCTTAAACAGGCCAAAATCAAGCATTATCAGATTGGAATTCAGCGTTTTGTGAAAGTCTTTTGCTGTAATATATGTATTGTATTAGTGTTTCTGAATATGAACACAGTGTCAAAAACAATCATTTTCAAATCAGTAGTTATGTATTTGGAATCAACTTACACTGTGATAGCTATAAAGTATTATTGTTTCACAGTCAAAAACAAGCTGGAACAGCTCCAAATCAGGAATTTTTAATTTGGAATTAAACTTTTTTGAGGTGTCAATAAAGTTCTATATGTATTCCGATTTTTTCAAGGTGTCAAAAACAGTAAAAACCGGTCCAAATCAAGCAATTCCTGAGTTTGAAATCAATCGTTCCGGAATGTCTTTCACTGTCATAGTATATCATTATTGTTCTCAAATAATAGAAATCAATGTTTTTTAAAATTCTAATCAATCATTTCTGAGTGTTTCAATGATTTATATATATTGCGATTGTAAAAAGGTGTCATGAGGAGTCAAAACATACATAAATCAGGCATTTTCAGGTTGAAAATCAATATTTTTTTTATTCATCCCAATAATAAAGTTGTCAAAAAGTGTCAAAGCTTACCAAAATCAGGCATTTTTAGATTAGAAATCAATGTCTTCAAAATGTCTTTTAGTGAGATAACAATTATTGTTTTAAAACATGCAGTGTGAAAAATAAGCTTAAACAGCTTTGAATCAAGCATTTTCAATTTGAGAGATAGAAATTTATTAATTTATCATCCTACAAGGTGTCCGGAAGGCCTTAATTAATCAATCATTCATGGTCAGAAATTGATATTTTCGTAGCTGCTTTTTAAGATAGTTATACATTATCATTGTACTCAGTGTCAAAAACAACTAAAACATTTTCTATTTTATCATCAATTCTCCCAAAGATGTCAATAACTTTCAAATCTATTACAATATTGATCATAGAATTCTACACAGTGTCAAGAAGATTAAAAATAGGCCTATTGGAAGAAATTCAATTTCTTTGAAGGGATTTTGTAATTCATAGTTTTATATCAATAGTGTTTTTAGATATATACACAATCAAAAACAAGCTGAAACATGTCTAAATCAAGCATTTTCAATGTGGAAATCAACTTTTCCAAGTGTGTCAATAAGTCTTAAATTTATTGCTGTTTTGATTACAGAATTTGACGAGGTGTCATAGGCTCAAATCAAGTGTTTTTGAGTTGAAAATCAATTTTTTTCAATCGGTGTCTTCGTGTTATAATTATATGTCTTTATCATTTCAAGAACTAGCTGAAATAGTTCTAAATCAGGCATCTTTGATTTGAAGTTGTGAATATTGTTATATAGTAATATTGATTATACGATTTCACAAGATATCAACAAGTCAAAACTGGCTTAAATCAAGAATTTTTAGATTGAAAATTAATGTTTTCAAAGGGTCTTTGTATGATAGTTTTGTCATCATTGTTTTTAAACATATACAAGCTTAAACAGATCTAAATCAAACATTTTTGATTTGAAAATAAACTCTTAAAGAGGTGTCAATAATTTTTTTGATATAATGCAATCTTGATTGTAGGTGTTATAATGAGTCAAAACAGGCCTAAATCAATCATTTCCATGTTGAAAATCAATTTATTCAGAGGGTCAGTTATATCTATATATCATTATTGTTTTTAAACATGTATAAAGCGTTAAAATCAAGCTAAAGCAGGTCTAAATCAAGCATTTGCTGTTTGGAAATATTCTCCTATAGACGTGTAATAACTTAGATCTATTGATTATAGAATTCTATAAGATGTTAAAAAATTCAAAACAGGCCTAAATCAAGCATTTTTAGGTTAAAAATCTGTTATTCTCATCAATATTGTTTTAAAACATATGTGTAGTGTTAAGAGGCTAAAAGATGATTTATCATCAAGGATTTTCAATTCAATTTTCCATGAGGTTCTCAATAATTTTCAGATCTATCACATTGATTGTATCATTTTTAGGAGGAAAATCAATTTTTTGAAGGTTAATTCCAAATTATAGTTATGAATTGGTATTGTTTCTAATATTTAGATGCACAATCAAACACAAGCTAAACACAATCATTTTCAATTTGAAAATCAACTTTTCCAAGTATATCAATATAAAAGTTAAAACAGGCCTAAATGGAGCGTTTTTAGGTTGAAAATAATTTTTTTCAAGTCCAAGTAGTTGATATATCAATATTCTTATGACATATACACAATGTCTAAAGCATGCTAGAATCAAGCATTTCCAATTTGAAAATCAATTTTTCTAAGGTTGTTGATAATTTTTAGATCTCTTGCAATATTGATTATAATTTGCAAAGTGTAAAAAGAGTCCCAACATGCCGAATTTCAAAAGATCTTTGTAAGTTATATTTATGAATTGAAATAAAAGGATAAAAAGTAAATAAATGAATAAATAAATTAAAAAAACAATAAAAAAAATAAAAACAAACGATTAGATTCCAAGACAGGCCTGTTCCCAATGATGAATTCTTGCTATTCCATTCTATTGCCGGATGTAGTACTCTTCAGCAAGGTGAAACAAAAAAAAAAAAAAAAAAAGAAATGTTGTTTTTTTTATTGCTAAAAGTAATATAAAAGCAACCAAGACTGGATAAGTAAACCACTAATCTAGCTTTGTTTGAAAAGTCCCTGTCTGGGAACTTTCAGTAAGTTAAAAATTTGATATATAAGGGGGAAGTATGACCCATGCAGCTGAAAAAGAACTGCATAATCTGTCAGACTTATTATTATTCCTATAACACAATCTTAGATGTAAATGCGCCCAATCTTAGATGTTTATTGAACTGGCTTATTTCATGAATCTTTTTTATCCTCTACAGCGCTGCATGCACCTAAGCCCATCAAGAGCAGATAAAATGGGTGCTAAGAGCCAATGGAGCGCTAAGGCCACCAAACCGGGAGTAACCTATCTACCAGACCCCCTGTCAACACGTTCTGGGCTAGCACGGCAGGGCATGGCCCAACACTATGATAGTTATACCAGCCGTTCCTGCTAGGCACTCGGTTCCAAACGGCCTAGCCACATCGCACGCTTGCATAGGGTGCTCCAACAGCGACCACTTAAATAAAACCCGAACCTCAAGACGAGAGAACAACATTATGCATCAGTACCTACAACGTCAGAACACACTCTACAAATTCTCACCTGACCCATCTAGAAAGTGAAATAAAGACATCAAGTGGGACATCATCGATTTTAGCGAAATGTGAAGACCAGGAGGAGAACTACCTGAACTGAAGAGCTATGGAAGAGAAAAAGTAAAGCAAAGTGGAGTAAGCTTCCTCATCAATGAAGACCTCAAAGACAACGTGGTAGGCTTCAAAGCTATCTCAGACCGCATAGCCGGCGTCACCATACAGCTCTCAAAAAATACAGGCTAAATGTCATCCAAGTGTACGCTCCCACTATGCAATCATGCAAAGAAGAGGTAAACAATTTCTATGATGATTTGAACTCCCTACTACAAGATATCAAAAAATACTTAAATATCATCATGAGAAACGCACAGATAGGATGCCTTGGAAATAAAGATGCGTTGGAAAATTTGGATATAAAAAAAAAAAAAGGCAAAGATCTGGTGAACTTTACAACTGCAAACAATTTGAAGATTATGAATACATTCTTCAAAAAGAACCCCAATAGAAAATGGACCCAACCACGAAACAAAAAACGAAGTAGGCTATATCCTAACGGACAGAAGTGACACCATCAGAGACAAACAAATTATAAACCATGTAAACCGACCATAGAATGGTGAGATGTAAGATGCAGGTAAACGCTAATAAAGAACGTAGGAAATCGTTCCACACCGAACGGCAACCACTGAACGTACCAAAGGAACTCGCTCAACCCTTCAAACTAGAATTGAGAAAGAGATTTAAAATACTTACCGATGTGAACTACACAGCAAAATAACAACCTTTCTGACAGAAGCTGCCACTTCAAACCAAGAAGCACACAGATCCTTAGTAAAATCTTTGACGAAACCAAGAAACTTTTTGAAAAACGTAGAAACCTCAAACCACCAACAAGGGAAAAAATTGAGGAGACCAAACTAAACAAAACTAACAGAAAGAAACTAAGAGAAGACAAGACAGTATACGACAGGGATCATCGAAACCACTCTCGAAAAACGTTGGCACTTTGAAGCAATAAACAAAGCTATAGGAAAGAAACAGATAACGAGCATACTCGAAGAAAAAAGAGACAAAACTAGATAGAGATAGATTTGACGAACGCACCTAATAATTCTATCAAGAACTTTACTCTTCGAAACACCAGTAGCAAAACAACGTCCAAGATACGCAATACTCAGACAATCAGTTCGAGGACTTTCGAGAATTTACATCATGGAAGGTTAAAGCCATTCGACAAAGAAAGGAAGAGCTCCTGGACATCACTATCAATCTACTCAAAAAAGCTGGGAAGATCATCACCAAAAACTAGCTTTTCTATTCAACTTATGTCTAAAACAGAGTAAAATCCTGAAAGACCGGAACACAGCAACCATAATGCTTCTACACAAAAAAGGAAACCCCAGGCCTATAAGCTTACTAAACTCCATCTATAAACCTTTCACAAAAATCATCACCAACCGGATCACTAAAACACTAGACGAGAACCAACCACGCGAGCAGGCTGGATTTAGAAGAAACTACTCAACCATGGACCATCTCCATTCAAAAAATCAGCTGGAAGAGAAAGCAGCAGAATATAAAATGCCACTTGCAGTAGCATTTATAGACTCGAAGAAGGCATGAAGGTCATCACTCTCCAGTATACGTCAAAGTACTACAACATATATACAATCACAGCAACTTCTTTCTCAGGTTACATAAGGACTTCACATTTCCAGCTCCGAAAAGTAGTGAGAAAAGGTAATACAAGCTCTCCCCAACTCCTCACTGCCTGTCTCGAGATGATCTTCTGAAACCTAGACTGGGAGAATAGAGGAATCAAAATAGACATCGTCCTTTTTTTCAGAGAACCTACATAACCTCCAACTAATTCTAGATGAACTAAATGGAGTAAGCAAAAGAGTTGTAGACATGAACAAAAATCATGTGCAGCGATCACCTAACTGTCAAAATCGAAGATGCAAAACTGGGGGAAGTAGATCACTACATCTGCCTAGGACAACGAATCTCCATTAAACCTAGAAAAGAGAAAGAGATCAAGCGAAGAATCACTCCTAGAATGGTAAGCCTTCAAAAACAAGTCGATCTTGAAAAGAAGAGTATACAATCAATGCATTCTCCCAATAGTCACTTGTAGAGCGGAAACATGGAACAACTAACAGATAGATCCACAACGCACACAGATCAACGCACACATGAGAGAATGATGCTAAGTCCACACCTTTTTCTAGCCTTTTCGGCAAGGATCAAAGTATAGTATCTGTTCCACGGCAGAGTACTAAGGCTTGCCGGCGGGAGATGATGTGTGTCAAAGACCGAGTGCACCAATGCAATGACGTTATACTTAGGCTACACATGGGTTTGTTACTCGGCCCAACTGCAGGGAATCCGTTGCCCTGGGGCAGGACTGCCCCATTGCACTTAAAGGGACAGGTCAGGCCTGTGCCTGATGCTTTCGTGACTGCAGTTGCTTTTGCAACCCGTCTCGTCGGCTGGAGCTATTTCTGATGGATTGCTCCTTTTTCCTAACGTAAAGCTTCGACTTCGTGTCGCATTTTGCTCTGGTGGGATAGTAAATAAAGAGATGCTCGGCCCAGCTGCGGGAGATACGGTGCTTCGGTAGCACTGTTCCATTGCACTCAAAGGGACAGGTTGGGATTGTCCTGACGCTTTTATCGACGGCGGTTGCTTTTCCCCCACGTAGAGTGTCGCATTTTGCTCTGGTGGGGGAGTCAAAATCAAGCAATTTGCTTGAATAATTCAATTTTATAGGAGCTTAATTGCAATTTTTATTCTGGGTTCATCAATGTGTCATAAACTAACAATATCATAGCTAATCTGAGTGTTTTTTCACATGATAATCAATCATCTCAAATAAGTGTTGAATTATTATTTCTAGGCTTCATTTTGTACAATGCATAAAAACATTTCTAAATCGTGTTTTTGTTACTTTGACAACAACTTTTTAAAAGTTTGTAAGGAATACTATAATACAATGGGTGCTAAGAGCCAGTGAAGCTACTCTGATTGACATCAGCTGCAACCTGTCCACTAGACTACAACACTATTTTTCAGCATATGCAATGTCAGAACACTCTCAACAGACATGCACCTAACCGAGATCGAAAATATGATAAAGAACATCAAATGAGACATAAACAGTTAGAGCGACACGAGAAGACCCAGAGAAGAAGTAATCGAACTGAAGACCTTTACAACTACGGATAAGAGGAAGCAAAACAAAGCGGAGTAATTTTTCTCATCAATGAGGAACTCAAAGACAACGTAGTTGGCTCCAAAGTTAATTGCATGTCACCGTACAACTCTCAAAGAAATACAGACTATGTATATGTCTATGCATTCACTTCGTAGTCTACCGATGAGGAAATAGACAACATCTACGGTGACTTGAAATCCCTTCTCCAACATACCAGAAAATGCTTTAATTTCATTATGGGAGCCTTCAACACACAGGCAGGACGAGGAAACGAACGTTGCGACGGCAAGTTCGGGTATAAAGTACGGAACAAGAGAGGAGAAGACCTAGTAAACTTACAGGTTCATAATAATGAACACCCCCAAGGAAAAAGACAATAAAATTGAGCAGAAAAAACGAAACCGTCAAAGATATCCTAAATCAAGTCAACGTAGAAAGCGACTACAGGTAAGATGTAAAATTCAAATCAACATGAACAAAGAACGCAGGAAAATGTTTCGCACCAAACTGCAACCACTAAACGTACCAAGCTTGAACGAAAAAAAGAAACAACTTTTACCAAACCAGAAGAGAGCAACATCAACATCAACGAGTTCAACAACAAAATAACAGCCTATTTGATCGGAGTCACCTCTATGTTTAGGACCTGATAACGCACAAACCACCGGTGAAATCATAGATGAAAATAAGAACCCATAGAAGAAAGCAGGAATCTCAAGCCACTTACAACAAAAAAAGAGGAATTTGAAGCAACCAAACTAAATAGAATCATCCAAACGAAACGAAGAGAGGACAAAAGAGATATACGACAGCAATCATCGAAAAATTCTCGTAAAAAAATTGGGGCTTCAAAGCTATCAACAAAATACTGGACGAAGACAAATAACAAATGCACTCAAAGGAAATTGACCTAAAAACAGACACCTGATGATAGACAGGGGACAGGATCGTAGATCTATTAAAAATTCTACTCCCCCAAACAAAATGCACAAAAATACGGACAGGTGCAAGACACAAGTAATTAATTGACGGTCTTCCCAGGAGTTAAGGCATGTGAACTGAAACAAACTATCAAACAAACTATCAAACAAACAAGAAAAAAAAGGAAACTCCCCTCCCACCTAGTGGGACCAGATAACATCACCATCGACCTATTCAGGTGATCACTGGGGAAAATGGCTATTTCATTCAACCTATGCCTAAAACAAAGCCCCGAAAAAACCAATTCAGACCTAATTCAAGTTGTTTTCCACTCTAAAGAAAGTTTGATAAGCTGCAGTCGATTTCTATGCCTACCTTGGTATTCAAAAAAAATAGGTCTAATTAGAACTTTTATAACTTTAAAATAATCTTTTGAAGATGTGTAAGTAAATGTGCAATCAGTAGCAGTGTTCTCTGTACATTTTGCAAATTGTCAGAAATAACATAACAGGACTAAATCACCATTCTTACCATGAAAAATATGATGAAAATCATTTTTTTACGAATGTTTTAAGTGTGAACTTAGTGGCCGTGCCAATCAAGATTTTCAAGCTCTGGAAAACAAGCCAAACGTAAAAATCAATGATTTTGCTCATAAAACTTCATTATCTTGGCGTGTGCAAAAATAAAAGCAATTTTTATAGATGTTTTTCAATACATCATAGAAGCTAGATCAGATCTAATTCAAGTATTTTTTACTTTGATAATCAATGGTTTAAGTAATGGTTAAATCATCAGTAATGTCATTTTAAGGTTTTTCATGTTATAAAAAAGACTAAAAGGTGTGTAAGTGAGTGTAAAATGAAAAGCAATATTGAAATAGGTTTTTAATCGTGACAAAAAGATGAAAAGAGGGGAAAATCCAAAACAGATGTAAACCAAACATTTTTCCTTGAAAATCAGATTTTATTGGTATAAGTAACGATATATATGCTCTGTTCTCAAGGAGTCAGAAACAAACGAAATCAAATATAATTCAAATGTTAAATCAGTGGCAGTGTTGTCTCTACATTTTGCAAGGTCAAAAATAGATATAAATAAGTCTAAATCAACTATTTCAAGATGTATAAATAGTGTTTAATCTTTTTTTTCGTTTTGCCAGGTATCCAAAACAAAACTGAACTAGTGTTTATCAAGATCTTTCACTATGAAGAATTTTTCGTAATCGTCAAATCAGTAACGTGTTATTCCTATCTTTTTCATGATGTAAAAACGAAACTAATTCAAACCTTTTATCTTAGAAATCAGTAACCATGTCTAAGTAAACAATTTTACCAGAAAATCGTTTTTCAATGCTCGTAAGCGTCAAATAAGTGGCAGTGCTGTCTTTTTTGCAAAGGGTGGAACGATGCCGGAAAATCAAGCGTTTTGCCCTGAAAAATCAAATTCTTCATGCGTGTATTAAATCATCTATCAACATCATCTATCATCCTCATCATCATCATCATCATCATGTCTTTCAAATCCTTTGTTGGATGTGGACCTTTCACAAGATTAGCAAGACCTCTCTATCATGGGCATCGTGGAGCCAATACTTTATAAACGAGTCCAGTTCACCTTGCCATAGTATATTCTGCTGGCTTTAGTTTTGCATGTGATGTTTGAGGATCCATGTTATAAGTTTTGATATCCAGCGGTTGTCCGTCATTCTTGCAACACGACTAGCCATTGACATTTGAGTTTTCTAATGGACTATGATGTCTTGGACTACCGTTTTTTTTCCCTCTAATATGTGCACGTTGCATGATTAGTGTCTTGGTTTGGATCCATGTTTCAGCTCCATTGTTGACTATCAGGAGGATGCAATGATTGTACACCCTCTTCTTAAGAGTAATGGGATTTTTCTCGTTCTTGCTATGTCAAAAGCTTGCCATCCAGAGAACATCATCATCAACCTATTCAAAAAAGGTTAGGTCATCACACGGGAAAATAGCTATTTTATTCAACCTATGCCTAAAACAAAGTCCCGAAAAGATTGGAACACTGAAAGACTACAACTACCGACCATTGAGTCTACCGTAGTGCATCTTCAAACTTTGCATCAAAGTCATAACCCCATAAAAAAAAGTCATGAGCTGTGGTCTCATTGTAAAAAAAATGAGTTAAAAACAGATCTAAATCAAGCATTTTGCCATGAACTTCCCTTTTTACAAAAGTCCTAAATAAGTGTTAAATCAGTAACTTCTTTATCTAGCATTTGCTAACTATGAAATATAAGCCAGATGAAAACATAACTTTTTACTTTGAAATAAGAGGCAAATTTTACATTGTTTACAATCGTGTCAGAAATAAACCAATTCAGACCTGATTCAAGTTGTTTTCCACTCGATCAACTACATAAAAAAAGTTTGATAAGCTGCAGTCGATTTCTATGCCTGTCTTGGTATTCAAAAAAAATAGGTCTAATTAGAACTTTTATAACTTTAAAATAATCTTTTGAAAGTGTGTAAGTAAGTGGGCAATAGTTAGCAGTGTTCTCTGTACATTTTGCAAATTGTCAGAAATAACATAACAGGACTAAATCACCTTTCTTACCATGAAAAATATGATGAAAATCATTATTTTACGAATGTTTTAAGTGTGAACTGTGGCCGTGCCAATCAAGATTTTCCAAGCTCTGAAACGTGAAAATCAATGATTTGCAAAAAAGACAGCACTGCCACTTATTTGACGCTTACGAGCATTACTCATAGGTTGTTTTTAATTTCCAGTGCTATAGTACTACATAATGTTATTGAATAAATAGTCAAAAACAACTGAAATAAGCATTATGAACACATTTACAACATTGACAGTGATGTTTTATAGGTTTATAACTAGTTTTCTGAATAATTCACTAATGTACATTTGATTGTCCATAGTATTCAAAGTAAACTTAGAAGGCTATAAACTGTGCATTTTAACCTTTTAAATGGATTTACCCATAGGTTGTATTCACTTTCCAATGCTATAGTACTACATAATGTTATTGAATAAATAGTCAAAAACAACTGAAATAAGCATTATGAACACATTTACAACATTGACAGTAATGTTTTAAAGGTTTATAACTAGTTTTCTAAATAATTCTAAAATGTACATTTGATTGTCCATAGTATTCTAAGTAAACTTAGAAGGCTATAAACTGTGCATTTGAACCTTTTCAATGGATTTACTCATAGGTTGTTTTTAATTTCCAGTGCTATAGTACTACATAATGTTATTGAATAAATAGTCAAAAACAACTGAAATAAGCATTATGAACACATTTACAACATTGACAGTAATGTTTTATAGGTTTATAACTAGTTTTCTAAATAATTCACTAATGTACATTTGATTGTCCATAGTATTCAAACTTAGAAGGCTATAAACTGTGCATTTGAACCTTTTCAATGGATTTACTCATAGGTTGTTTTTAATTTCCAGTGCTATAGTACTACATAACGTTATTGAATAAATAGTCAAAAACAACGGAAATAAGCATTATGAACACATTTACAACATTGACAGTAATGTTTTATAGGTTTATAACTAGTTTTCTGAATAATTCACTAATGTACATTTGATTGTCCATAGTATTCAAAGTAAACTTAGAAGGCTATAAACTGTGCATTTGAACCTTTTAAATGGATTTACTCAAAGGTTTTTTTTAATTTCAAATGCTATCGTATTACATAATGTTATTGAATAAATAGTCAAAAACAACTGATATAAGCATAATGAACACATTTACAACATTGAAAGTAATGTTTTATAGGTTTATAACTAGTTTTCTGAATAATTCACTAAGGTACATTTGATTGTCAATAGTATTTAGATAAAACTTAGAAGGCTATAAACTGTGCATTTGAACCTTTTAAATGGATTTACCCATAGGTTGTATTCACTTTCCAATGCTATAGTACTACATAATGTTATTGAATAAATAGTCAAAAACAACTGAAATAAACATTATGAACACATTTACAACATTGACAGTAATGTTTTATAGGTTTATAACTAGTTTTCTAAATAATTCACTAATGTACATTTGATTTCCCATAGTATTCAAAGTAAACTTAGAAGGCTATAAACTGTGCATTTGAACCTTTTAAATGGATTTACTCATAGGTTGTTTTTAATTTCAAATGCTATCGTACTACATAATGTTATTGAATAAATAGTCATAAACAACTGAAATAAGCATCATGAACACATTTACAACATTGAAAGTAATGTTTTATAGGTTTATAACTAGTTTTCTGAATAATTCACTAATGTACATTTGATTGTCCATAGTATTTAAATAAAACTTGGAAGGCTATAAACTGTGCATTTGAACCTTTTAAATGGATTTACCCATAGGTTGTATCCACTTTCCAATGCTATAGTACTACATAATGTTATTGAATAAATAGTCTAAAACAACTGAAATAAAAATTATGAACACATTTACAACATTGACAGTAATGTTTTATAGGTTTATAACTAGTTTTCTAAATAATTCACTAATGTACATTTGATTGTCCATAGTATTCAAAGTAAACTTAGAAGGCTATAAACTGTGCATTTGAACCTTTTAAATGGATTTACTCATAGGTTGTTTTCAATTTCCAGTGCTATAGTACAACATAATGTTATTGAATAAATAGTCAAAAACAACTGAAATAAGCATCATGAACAAATTTACATCATTGACAGTAATGTTTTATAGGATTATAACTAGTTTTTGAATAATTCACTAATGTACATTTGATTGTCCATAGTATTCAAACTTAGAAGGCTATAAACTGTGCATTTGAACCTTTTAAATGGATTTACTCATAGGTTTTTTTAATTTCCAGTGCTATAGTACTACATAATGTAATTGAATAAATAGTCAAAAACAACTGAAAAAAGAATTATGAACACATTTACAACATTGACAGTGATGTTTTATAGGTTTATAACTAGTTTTCTGAATAATTCACTAATGTACATTTGATTGTCCATAGTATTCAAAGTAAACTTAGAAGGCTATAAACTGTGCATTTGAACCTTTTCAATGGATTTACTAATAGGTTGTTTTTGATTTCCAGTGCTATAGTACTACATAATGTAATAGAATAAATAGTCAAAAACAACTGAAATAAGCATTATGAACAAATTTACAACATTGACAGTAATGTTTTATAGGTTTATAACTAGTTTTCTGAATAATTCACTAATATACATTTGATTGTCCATAGTATTCAAACTTAGAAGGCTATAAACTGTGCATTTGAACCTTTTAAATGGATTTACCCATAGGTTGTATTCACTTTCCAATGCTATAGTACTACATAATGTTATTGAATAAATAGTCAAAAACAACTGAAATAAGAATCATGAACACATTTACAACATTGAAAGTAATGTTTTATAGGTTTATAACTAGTTTTCTAAATAATTCACTAATGTACATTTGATTTCCCATAGTATTCATAGTAAACTTAGAAGGCTATAAACTGTGCATTTGAACCTTTTAAATGGATTTACTCATAGGTTTTTTTAATTTCCAGTGCTATAGTACTACATAATGTAATTGAATAAATAGTCAAAAAAAACTGAAAAAAGAATTATGAACACATTTACAACATTGACAGTGATGTTTTATAGGTTTATAACTAGTTTTCTAAATAATTCACTAATGTACATTTGATTGTCCATAGTATTCAAAGTAAACTTAGAAGGCTATAAACTGTGCATTTGAACCTTTTAAATGGATTTACTCATAGGTTGTTTTCAATTTCCAGTGCTATAGTACAACATAATGTTATTGAATAAATAGTCAAAAACAACTGAAATAAGCATCATGAACACATTTACAACATTGAAAATAATGTTTTATAGGTTTATAACTAGTTTTTAATAATTCACTAATGTACATTTGATTGTCCATAGTATTCTAAGTAAACTTAGAAGGCTATAAACTGTGCATTTGAACCTTTTCAATGGATTTACTCATAGGTTGTTTTTAATTTCCAGTGCTATAGTACTACATAATGTTATTGAATAAATAGTTAAAAACAACTGAAATAAGCATTATGAACACATTTACAACATTGAAAGTAATGTTTTATAGGTTTATAACTAGTTTTCTGAATAATTCACTAATGTACATTTGATTGTCCATAGTATTCAAACTTAGAAGGCTATAAACTGTGCATTTGAACCTTTTAAATGGATTTACTCATAGGTTGTTTTTAATTTCCAGTGCTATAGTACTACATAACGTTATTGAATAAATAGTCAAAAACAACGGAAATAAGCATTATGAACACATTTACAACATTGACAGTAATGTTTTATAGGTTTATAACTAGTTTTCTGAATAATTCACTAATGTACATTTGATTGTCCATAGTATTCAAAGTAAACTTAGAAGGCTATAAACTGTGCATTTGAACCTTTTAAATGGATTTACTCAAAGGTTTTTTTTAATTTCAAATGCTATCGTACTACATAATGTTATTGAATAAATAGTCAAAAACAACTGATATAAGCATAATGAACACATTTACAACATTGAAAGTAATGTTTTATAGGTTTATAACTAGTTTTCTGAATAATTCACTAAGGTACATTTGATTGTCAATAGTATTTAGATAAAACTTAGAAGGCTATAAACTGTGCATTTGAACCTTTTAAATGGATTTACCCATAGGTTGTATTCACTTTCCAATGCTATAGTACTACATAATGTTATTGAATAAATAGTCAAAAACAACTGAAATAAACATTATGAACACATTTACAACATTGACAGTAATGTTTTATAGGTTTATAACTAGTTTTCTAAATAATTCACTAATGTACATTTGATTTCCCATAGTATTCAAAGTAAACTTAGAAGGCTATAAACTGTGCATTTGAACCTTTTAAATGGATTTACTCATAGGTTGTTTTTAATTTCAAATGCTATCGTACTACATAATGTTATTGAATAAATAGTCATAAACAACTGATATAAGCATAATGAACACATTTACAACATTGAAAGTAATGTTTTATAGGTTTATAACTAGTTTTCTGAATAATTCACTAATGTACATTTGATTGTCCATAGTATTTAAATAAAACTTGGAAGGCTATAAACTGTGCATTTGAACCTTTTAAATGGATTTACCCATAGGTTGTATTCACTTTCCAATGCTATAGTACTACATAATGTTATTGAATAAATAGTCTAAAACAACTGAAATAAACATTATGAACACATTTACAACATTGACAGTAATGTTTTATAGGTTTATAACTAGTTTTCTAAATAATTCACTAATGTACATTTGATTGTCCATAGTATTCAAAGTAAACTTAGAAGGCTATAAACTGTGCATTTGAACCTTTTAAATGGATTTACTCATAGGTTGTTTTCAATTTCCAGTGCTATAGTACAACATAATGTTATTGAATAAATAGTCAAAAACAACTGAAATAAGCATCATGAACAAATTTACATCATTGACAGTAATGTTTTATAGGATTATAACTAGTTTTTGAATAATTCACTAATGTACATTTGATTGTCCATAGTATTCAAACTTAGAAGGCTATAAACTGTGCATTTGAACCTTTTAAATGGATTTACTCATAGGTTTTTTTAATTTCCAGTGCTATAGTACTACATAATGTAATTGAATAAATAGTCAAAAACAACTGAAAAAAGAATTATGAACACATTTACAACATTGACAGTGATGTTTTATAGGTTTATAACTAGTTTTCTGAATAATTCACTAATGTACATTTGATTGTCCATAGTATTCAAAGTAAACTTAGAAGGCTATAATCTGTGCATTTGAACCTTTTCAATGGATTTACTAATAGGTTGTTTTTGATTTCCAGTGCTATAGTACTACATAATGTAATAGAATAAATAGTCAAAAACAACTGAAATAAGCATTATGAACAAATTTACAACATTGACAGTAATGTTTTATAGGTTTATAACTAGTTTTCTGAATAATTCACTAATATACATTTGATTGTCCATAGTATTCAAACTTAGAAGGCTATAAACTGTGCATTTGAACCTTTTAAATGGATTTACCCATAGGTTGTATTCACTTTCCAATGCTATAGTACTACATAATGTTATTGAATAAATAGTCAAAAACAACTGAAATAAGAATCATGAACACATTTACAACATTGAAAGTAATGTTTTATAGGTTTATAACTAGTTTTCTAAATAATTCACTAATGTACATTTGATTTCCCATAGTATTCATAGTAAACTTAGAAGGCTATAAACTGTGCATTTGAACCTTTTAAATGGATTTACTCATAGGTTGTTTTTAATTTCCAGTGCTATAGTACTACATAATGTTATTGAATAAATAGTCAAAAACAACTGAAATAAGCATTATGAACACATTTACAACATTGACAGTGATGTTTTATAGGTTTATAACTAGTTTTCTGAATAATTCACTAATGTACATTTGATTGTCCATAGTATTCAAAGTAAACTTAGAAGGCTATAAACTGTGCATTTGAACCTTTTAAATGGATTTACTCATAGGTTGTTTTCAATTTCCAGTGCTATAGTACAACATAATGTTATTGAATAAATAGTCAAAAACAACTGAAATAAGCATCATGAACACATTTACAACATTGAAAATAATGTTTTATAGGTTTATAACTAGTTTTTAATAATTCACTAATGTACATTTGATTGTCCATAGTATTCTAAGTAAACTTAGAAGGCTATAAACTGTGCATTTGAACCTTTTCAATGGATTTACTCATAGGTTGTTTTTAATTTCCAGTGCTATAGTACTACATAATGTTATTGAATAAATAGTTAAAAACAACTGAAATAAGCATTATGAACACATTTACAACATTGAAAGTAATGTTTTATAGGTTTATAACTAGTTTTCTGAATAATTCACTAATGTACATTTGATTGTCCATAGTATTCAAACTTAGAAGGCTATAAACTGTGCATTTGAACCTTTTAAATGGATTTACTCATAGGTTGTTTTTAATTTCCAGTGCTATAGTACTACATAATGTTATTGAATAAATAGTTAAAAACAACTGAAATAAGCATCATGAACACATTTACAACATTGAAAATAATGTTTTATAGGTTTATAACTAGTTTTTAATAATTCACTAATGTACATTTGATTGTCCATAGTATTTTAAGTAAACTTAGAAGGCTATAAACTGTGCATTTGAACCTTTTAAATGGATTTACTCAAAGGTTTTTTTTAATTTCAAATGCTATCGTACTACATAATGTTATTGAATAAATAGTCAAAAACAACTGATATAAGCATAATGAACACATTTACAACATTGAAAGTAATGTTTTATAGGTTTATAACTAGTTTTCTGAATAATTCACTAATATACATTTGATTGTCCATAGTATTTAAATAAAACTTAGAAGGCTATAAACTGTGCATTTGAACCTTTTAAATGGATTTACCCATAGGTTGTATACACTTTCCAATGCTATAGTACTACATAATGTTATTGAATAAATAGTCAAAAACAACTGAAATAAACATTATGACCACATTCACAACATTGACAGTAATGTTTTATAGGTTTATAACTAGTTTTCTGAATAATTCACTAATGTACATTTGATTGTCCATAGTATTCAAAGTAAACTTAGAAGGCTATAAACTGTGCATTTGAACCTTTTAAATGGATTTACTCATAGGTTGTTTTCAATTTCGAGTGCTATAGTACAACATAATGTTATTGAATAAATAGTCAAAAACAACTGAAATAAGCATCATGAACAAATTTACATCATTGACAGTAATGATTTATAGGATTATAACTAGTTTTTGAATAATTCACTAATGTACATTTGATTTCCCATAGTATTCAAAGTAAACTTAGAAGGCTATAAACTGTGCATTTGAACCTTTTAAATGGATTTACTCATAGGTTTTTTTAATTTCAAGTGCTATAGTACTACATAATGTAATTGAATAAATAGTCAAAAACAACTGAAAAAAGAATTATGAACACATTTACAACATTGACAGTGATGTTTTATAGGTTTATAACTAGTTTTCTGAATAATTCACTAATATACATTTGATTGTCCATAGTATTCAAAGTAAACTTAGAAGGCTATAAACTGTGCATTTGAACCTTTTAAATGGATTTACTCATAGGTTGTTTTCAATTTCCAGTGCTATAGTACAACATAATGTTATTGAATAAATAGTCAAAAACAACTGAAATAAGCATCATGAACACATTTACAACATTGAAAATAATGTTTTATAGGTTTATAACTAGTTTTTAATAATTCACTAATGTACATTTGATTGTCCATAGTATTCTAAGTAAACTTAGAAGGCTATAAACTGTGCATTTGAACCTTTTCAATGGATTTACTCATAGGTTGTTTTTAATTTCCAGTGCTATAGTACTACATAATGTTATTGAATAAATAGTTAAAAACAACTGAAATAAGCATTATGAACACATTTACAACATTGAAAGTAATGTTTTATAGGTTTATAACTAGTTTTCTGAATAATTCACTAATGTACATTTGATTGTCCATAGTATTCAAACTTAGAAAGCTATAAACTGTGCATTTGAACCTTTTAAATGGATTTACTCATAGGTTGTTTTTAATTTCCAGTGCTATAGTACTACATAATGTTATTGAATAAATAGTCAAAAACAACTGAAATAAGCATCATGAACACATTTACAACATTGAAAATAATGTTTTATAGGTTTATAACTAGTTTTTAATAATTCACTAATGTACATTTGATTGTCCATAGTATTCTAAGTAAACTTAGAAGACTATGAACTGTGCATTTGAACCTTTTAAATGGATTTACTCAAAGGTTTTTTTTAATTTCAAATGCTATCGTACTACATAATGTTATTGAATAAATAGTCAAAAACAACTGATATAAGCATAATGGACACATTTACAACATTGAAAGTAATGTTTTATAGGTTTATAACTAGTTTTCTGAATAATTCACTAATATACATTTGATTGTCCATAGTATTTAAATAAAACTTAGAAGGCTATAAACTGTGCATTTGAACCTTTTAAATGGATTTACCCATAGGTTGTATACACTTTCCAATGCTATAGTACTACATAATGTTATTGAATAAATAGTCAAAAACAACTGAAATAAACATTATGACCACATTTACAACATTGACAGTGATGTTTTATAGGTTTATAACTAGTTTTCTGAATAATTCACTAATGTACATTTGATTGTCCATAGTATTCAAAGTAAACTTAGAAGGCTATAAACTGTGCATTTGAACCTTTTAAATGGATTTACTCATAGGTTGTTTTCAATTTCGAGTGCTATAGTACAACATAATGTTATTGAATAAATAGTCAAAAACAACTGAAATAAGCATCATGAACAAATTTACATCATTGACAGTAATGTTTTATAGGATTATAACTAGTTTTTGAATAATTCACTAATGTACATTTGATTTCCCATAGTATTCAAAGTAAACTTAGAAGGCTATAAACTGTGCATTTGAACCTTTTAAAAGGATTTACTCATAGGTTTTTTTAATTTCCAGTGCTATAGTACTACATAATGTAATTGAATAAATAGTCAAAAACAACTGAAAAAAGAATTATGAACACATTTACAACATTGACAGTGATGTTTTATAGGTTTATAACTAGTTTTCTGAATAATTCACTAATGTACATTTGATTGTCCATAGTATTCAAAGTAAACTTAGAAGGCTATAAACTGTGCATTTGAACCTTTTAAATGGATTTACTAATAGGTTGTTTTCAATTTCCAGTGCTATAGTACAACATAATGTTATTGAATAAATAGTCAAAAACAACTGAAATAAGCATCATGAACACATTTACAACATTGAAAATAATGTTTTATAGGTTTATAACTAGTTTTTAATAATTCACTAATGTACATTTGATTGTCCATAGTATTCTAAGTAAACTTAGAAGGCTATAAACTGTGCATTTGAACCTTTTCAATGGATTTACTCATAGGTTGTTTTTAATTTCCAGTGCTATAGTACTACATAATGTTATTGAATAAATAGTTAAAAACAACTGAAATAAGCATTATGAACACATTTACAACATTGAAAGTAATGTTTTATAGGTTTATAACTAGTTTTCTGAATAATTCACTAATGTACATTTGATTGTCCATAGTATTCAAACTTAGAAAGCTATAAACTGTGCATTTGAACCTTTTAAATGGATTTACTCATAGGTTGTTTTTAATTTCCAGTGCTATAGTACTACATAATGTTATTGAATAAATAGTCAAAAACAACTGAAATAAGCATCATGAACACATTTACAACATTGAAAATAATGTTTTATAGGTTTATAACTAGTTTTTAATAATTCACTAATGTACATTTGATTGTCCATAGTATTCTAAGTAAACTTAGAAGGCTATAAACTGTGCATTTGAACCTTTTAAATGGATTTACTCAAAGGTTTTTTTTAATTTCAAATGCTATCGTACTACATAATGTTATTGAATAAATAGTCAAAAACAACTGATATAAGCATAATGGACACATTTACAACATTGAAAGTAATGTTTTATAGGTTTATAACTAGTTTTCTGAATAATTCACTAATATACATTTGATTGTCCATAGTATTTAAATAAAACTTAGAAGGCTATAAACTGTGCATTTGAACCTTTTAAATAGATTTACCCATAGGTTGTATACACTTTCCAATGCTATAGTACTACATAATGTTATTGAATGAATAGTCAAAAACAACTGAAATAAACATTATGACCACATTTACAACATTGACAGTGATGTTTTATAGGTTTATAACTAGTTTTCTGAATAATTCACTAATGTACATTTGATTGTCCATAGTATTCAAAGTAAACTTAGAAGGCTATAAACTGTGCATTTGAACCTTTTAAATGGATTTACTCGTAGGTTGTTTTCAATTTCCATTGCTATAGTACAACATAATGTAATTGAATAAATAGTCAAAAACAACTGAAATAAGCATCATGAACACATTTACAACATTGAAAATAATGTTTTATAGGTTTATAAATAGTTTTTAATAATTCACTAATGTACATTTGATTGTCCATAGTATTCTAAGTAAACTTAGAAGGCTATAAACTGTGCATTTGAACCTTTTCAATGGATTTACTCATAGGTTGTTTTTAATTTCCAGTGGTATAGTACTACATAATGTTATTGAATAAATAGTTAAAAACAACTGAAATAAGCATTATGAACACATTTACAACATTGAAAGTAATGTTTTATAGGTTTATAACTAGTTTTCTGAATAATTCACTAATGTACATTTGATTGTCCATAGTATTCAAACTTAGAAGGCTATAAACTGTGCATTTGAACCTTTTAAATGGATTTACTCATAGGTTGTTTTTAATTTCCAGTGCTATAGTACTACATAATGTTATTGAATAAATAGTCAAAAACAACTGAAATAAGCATCATGAACACATTTACAACATTGAAAATAATGTTTTATAGGTTTATAACTAGTTTTTAATAATTCACTAATGTACATTTGATTGTCCATAGTATTCTAAGTAAACTTAGAAGGCTATAAACTGTGCATTTGAACCTTTTAAATGGATTTACTCAAAGGTTTTTTTTAATTTCAAATGCTATCGTACTACATAATGTTATTGAATAAATAGTCAAAAACAACTGATATAAGCATAATGAACACATTTACAACATTGAAAGTAATGTTTTATAGGTTTATAACTAGTTTTCTAAATAATTCACTAATGTACATTTGATTGTCCATAGTATTTAAATAAAACTTAGAAGGCTATAAACTGTGCATTTGAACCTTTTAAATGGATTTACCCATAGGTTGTATACACTTTCCAATGCTATAGTACTACATAATGTTATTGAATAAATAGTCAAAAACAACTGAAATAAACATTATGACCACATTCACAACATTGACAGTAATGTTTTATAGGTTTATAACTAGTTTTCTGAATAATTCACTAATGTACATTTGATTGTCCATAGTATTCAAAGTAAACTTAGAAGGCTATAAACTATGCATTTGAACCTTTTAAATGGATTTACTCATAGGTTGTTTTCAATTTCGAGTGCTATAGTACAACATAATGTTATTGAATAAATAGTCAAAAACAACTGAAATAAGCATCATGAACAAATTTACATCATTGACAGTAATGTTTTATAGGATTATAACTAGTTTTTGAATAATTTACTAATGTACATTTGATTTCCCATAGTATTCAAAGTAAACTTAGAAGGCTATAAACTGTGCATTTGAACCTTTTAAATGGATTTACTCATAGGTTTTTTTAATTTCCAGTGCTATAGTACTACATAATGTAATTGAAAAAATGGTCAAAAACAACTGAAAAAAGAATTATGAACACATTTACAACATCGACAGTGATGTTTTATAGGTTTATAACTAGTTTTCTGAATAATTCACTAATGTACATTTGATTGTCCATAGTATTCAAAGTAAACTTAGAAGGCTATAAACTGTGCATTTGAACCTTTTCAATGGATTTACTAATAGGTTGTTTTTGATTTCCAGTGCTATAGTACTACATAATGTTATTGAATAAATAGTCAAAAACAACTGAAATAAGCATTATGAACACATTTACAACATTGACAGTAATGTTTTATAGGTTTATAACTAGTTTTCTGAATAATTCACTAATATACATTTGATTGTCCATAGTATTCAAACTTAGAAGGCTATAAACTGTGCATTTGAACCTTTTAAATGGATTTACCCATAGGTTGTATTCACTTTCCAATGCTATAGTACTACATAATGTTATTGAATAAATAGTCAAAAACAACTGAAATAAGCATTATGAACACATTTACAACATTGACAGTAATGTTTTATAGGTTTATAACTAGTTTTCTAAATAATTCTAAAATGTACATTTGATTGTCCATAGTATTCAAAGTAAACTTAGAAGGCTATAAACTGTGCATTTGAACCTTTTAAATGGATTTACTCATAGGTTGTTTTCAATTTCCAGTGCTATAGTACAACATAATGTTATTGAATAAATAGTCAAAAACAACTGAAATAAGCATCATGAACACATTTACAACATTGAAAGTAATGTTTTATAGGTTTATAACTAGTTTTTGAATAATTCACTGATGTACATTTGATTTCCCATAGTATTCATAGTAAACTTAGAAGGCTATAAACTGTGCATTTGAACCTTTTAAATGGATTTACTCATAGGTTGTTTTTAATTTCCAGTGCTCTAGTACTACATAATGTAATTGAATAAATAGTCAAAAAAAACTGAAAAAAGAATTATGAACACATTTACAACATTGACAGTGATGTTTTATAGGTTTATAACTAGTTTTCTGAATAATTCACTAATGTACATTTGATTGTCCATAGTATTCAAAGTAAACTTAGAAGGCTATAAACTGTGCATTTGAACCTTTTAAATGGATTTACTCATAGGTTGTTTTCAATTTCCAGTGCTATAGTACAACATAATGTTATTGAATAAATAGTCAAAAACAACTGAAATAAGCATCATGAACACATTTACAACATTGAAAATAATGTTTTATAGGTTTATAAATAGTTTTTAATAATTCACTAATGTACATTTGATTGTCCATAGTATTCTAAGTAAACTTAGAAGGCTATAAACTGTGCATTTGAACCTTTTAAATGGATTTACTCGTAGGTTGTTTTTAATTACCAGTGCTATAGTACTACATAATGTTATTGAATAAATAGTTAAAAACAACTGAAATAAGCATTATGAACACATTTACAACATTGAAAGTAATGTTTTATAGGTTTATAACTAGTTTTCTGAATAATTCACTAATGTACATTTGATTGTCCATAGTATTCAAACTTAGAAGGCTATAAACTGTGCATTTGAACCTTTTAAATGGATTTACTCATAAGTTGTTTTTAATTTCCAGTGCTATAGTACTACATAATGTTATTGAATAAATAGTCAAAAACAACTGAAATAAGCATCATGAACACATTTACAACATTGAAAATAATGTTTTATAGGTTTATAACTAGTTTTTAATAATTCACTAATGTACATTTGATTGTCCATAGTATTCTAAGTAAACTTAGAAGGCTATAAACTGTGCATTTGAACCTTTTAAATGGATTTACCCATAGGTTGTATTCACTTTCCAATGCTATAGTACTACATAATGTTATTGAATAAATAGTCAAAAACAACTGAAATAAACATTATGAACACATTTACAACATTGACAGTAATGTTTTATAGGTTTATAACTAGTTTTCTAAATAATTCACTAATGTACATTTGATTTCCCATGGTATTCAAAGTAAACTTAGAAGGCTATAAACTGTGCATTTGAACCTTTTAAATGGATTTACTCATAGGTTTTTTTTGATTTCAAATGCTATAGTACTACATAATGTTATTGAATAAATAGTCAAAAACAACTGATATAAGCATAATGAACACATTTACAACATTGAAAGTAATGTTTTATAGGTTTATAACTAGTTTTCTGAATAATTCACTAATGTACATTTGATTGTCCATAGTATTTAAATAAAACTTAGAAGGCTATAAACTGTGCATTTGAACCTTTTAAATGGATTTACTAATAGGTTGTTTTTGATTTCCAGTGCTATAGTACTACATAATGTTATTGAATAAATAGTCAAAAACAACTGAAATAAGCATTATGAACACATTTACAACATTGAAAGTAATGTTTTATAGGTTTATAACTAGTTTTCTGAATAATTCACTAATATACATTTGATTGTCCATAGTATTCAAACTTAGAAGGCTATAAACTGTGCATTTGAACCTTTTAAATGGATTTACCCATAGGTTGTATTCACTTTCCAATGCTATAGTACTACATAATGTTATTGAATAAATAGTCAAAAACAACTGAAATAAGCATTATGAACACATTTACAACATTGACAGTAATGTTTTATAGGTTTATAACTAGTTTTCTAAATAATTCACTAATGTACATTTGATTGTCCATAGTATTCAAAGTAAACTTAGAAGGCTATAAACTGTGCATTTGAACCTTTTAAATGGATTTACTCATAGGTTGTTTTCAATTTCCAGTGCTATAGTACAACATAATGTTATTGAATAAATAGTCAAAAACAACTGAAATAAGCATCATGAACACATTTACAACATTGAAAGTAATGTTTTATAGGTTTATAACTAGTTTTTGAATAATTCACTAATGTACATTTGATTGTCCATAGTATTCAAAGTAAACTTAGAAGGCTATAAACTGTGCATTTGAACCTTTTAAATGGATTTACTCATAGGTTGTTTTTAATTTCCAGTGCTATAGTACTACATAATGTAATTGAATAAATAGTCAAAAACAACTGAAAAAAGAATTATGAACACATTTACAACATTGACAGTGATGTTTTATAGGTTTATAACTAGTTTTCTGAATAATTCACTAATATACATTTGATTGTCCATAGTATTTAAAGTAAACTTAGAAGTCTATAAACTGTGCATTTGAACCTTTTAAATGGATTTACCCATAGGTTGTATTCACTTTCCAATACTATAGTACAACATAATGTTATTGAATAAATAGTCAAAAACAACTGAAATAAACATTATGAACACATTTACAACATTGAAAGTAATGTTTTATAGGTTTATAACTAGTTTTCTGAATAATTGACTAATGTACATTTGATTGTCCATAGTATTCAAAGTAAACTTAGAAGGCTATAAACTGTGCATTTGAACCTTTTAAATGGATTTACTCATAGGTTGTTTTCAATTTCCAGTGCTATAGTACAACATAATGTAATTGAATAAATAGTCAAAAACAACTGAAATAAGCATCATGAACACATTTACAACATTGAAAATAATGTTTTATAGGTTTATAACTAGTTTTTAATAATTCACTAATGTACATTTGATTGTACATAGTATTCTAAGTAAACTTAGAAGGCTATAAACTGTGCATTTGAACCTTTTCAATGGATTTACTCATAGGTTGTTTTTAATTTCCAGTGCTATAGTACTACATAATGTTATTGAATAAATAGTTAAAAACAACTGAAATAAGCATTATGAACACATTTACAACATTGACAGTAATGTTTTATAGGTTTATAACTAGTTTTCTAAATAATTCACTAATGTACATTTGATTGTCCATAGTATTCAAACTTAGAAGGCTATAAACTGTGCATTTGAACCTTTTAAATGGATTTACTCATAGGTTGTTTTTAATTTCCAGTGCTATAGTACTACATAATGTTATTGAATAAATAGTCAAAAACAACGGAAATAAGCATTATGAACACATTTACAACATTGACAGTAATGTTTTATAGGTTTATAACTAGTTTTCTGAATAATTCATTAATGTACATTTGATTGTCCATAGTATTCAAAGTAAACTTAGAAGGCTATAAACTGTGCATTTGAACCTTTTAAATGGATTTACTCAAAGGTTTTTTTTAATTTTAAATGCTATCGTACTACATAATGTTATTGAATAAATAGTCAAAAACAACTGATATAAGCATAATGAACACATTTACAACATTGAAAGTAATGTTTTATAGGTTTATAACTAGTTTTCTGAATAATTCACTAATATACATTTGATTGTCCGTAGTATTTAAAAAAAACTTAGAAGGCCATAAACTGTGCATTTGAACCTTTTAAATGGATTTACCCATAAGTTGTATTCACTTTCCAATGCTATAGTACTACATAATGTTATTGAATAAATAGTCAAAAACAACTAAAATAAGCATTATGAACACATTCACAACATTGAAAGTAATGTTTTATAGGTTTATAACTAGTTTTCTGAATAATTCACTAATGTACATTTGATTGTCCATAGTATTCAAAGTAAACTTAGAAGGCATTTGAACCTTTTAAATGGATTTACTCATAGGTTTTTTTTTTTTTATGTAATTAACTAATTCCCATAGTATTCAAAGTAAACTTAGAAGGCTATAAACTGTGCATTTGAACCTTTAAAATGGATTTACTCATAGGTTTTTTTTAATTTCAAATGCTATCGTACTACATAATGTTATTGAATAAATAGTCAAAAACAACTGATATAAACATAATGAACACATTTACAACATTGAAAGTAATGTTTTATAGGTTTATAACTAGTTTTCTGAATAATTCACTAATGTACATTTGATTGTCCATAGTATTTAAATAAAACTTAGAAGGCTATAAACTGTGCATTTGAACCTTTTAAATGGATTTACTAATAGGTTGTTTTTGATTTCCAGTGCTATAGTACTACATAATGTTATTGAATAAATAGTCAAAAACAACTGAAATAAGCATTATGAACACATTTACAACATTGAAAGTAATGTTTTATAGGTTTATAACTAGTTTTCTGAATAATTCACTAATATACATTTGATTGTCCATAGTATTCAAACTTAGAAGGCTATAAACTGTGCATTTGAACCTTTTAAATGGATTTACCCATAGGTTGTATTCACTTTCCAATGCTATAGTACTACATAATGTTATTGAATAAATAGTCAAAAACAACTGAAATAAGCATTATGAACACATTTACAACATTGACAGTAATGTTTTATAGGTTTATAACTAGTTTTCTAAATAATTCACTAATGTACATTTGATTGTCCATAGTATTCAAAGTAAACTTAGAAGGCTATAAACTGTGCATTTGAACCTTTTAAATGGATTTACTCATAGGTTGTTTTCAATTTCCAGTGCTATAGTACAACATAATGTTATTGAATAAATAGTCAAAAAAAACTGAAATAAGCATCATGAACACATTTACAACATTGAAAGTAATGTTTTATAGGTTTATAACTAGTTTTTGAATAATTCACTAATGTACATTTGATTGTCCATAGTATTCAAAGTAAACTTAGAAGGCTATAAACTGTGCATTTGAACCTTTTAAATGGATTTACTAATAGGTTGTTTTTGATTTCCAGTGCTATAGTACTACATAATGTTATTGAATAAATAGTTAAAAACAACTGAAAAAAGAATTATGAACACATTTACAACATTGACAGTGATGTTTTATAGGTTTATAACTAGTTTTCTGAATAATTCACTAATATACATTTGATTGTCCATAGTATTTAAAGTAAACTTAGAAGTCTATAAACTGTGCATTTGAACCTTTTAAATGGATTTACCCATAGGTTGTATTCACTTTCCAATACTATAGTACAACATAATGTTATTGAATAAATAGTCAAAAACAACTGAAATAAACATTATGAACACATTTACAACATTGAAAGTAATGTTTTATAGGTTTATAACTAGTTTTCTGAATAATTGACTAATGTACATTTGATTGTCCATAGTATTCAAAGTAAACTTAGAAGGCTATAAACTGTGCATTTGAACCTTTTAAATGGATTTACTCATAGGTTGTTTTCAATTTCCAGTGCTATAGTACAACATAATGTAATTGAATAAATAGTCAAAAACAACTGAAATAAGCATCATGAACACATTTACAACATTGAAAATAATGTTTTATAGGTTTATAACTAGTTTTTAATAATTCACTAATGTACATTTGATTGTACATAGTATTCTAAGTAAACTTAGAAGGCTATAAACTGTGCATTTGAACCTTTTCAATGGATTTACTCATAGGTTGTTTTTAATTTCCAGTGCTATAGTACTACATAATGTTATTGAATAAATAGTTAAAAACAACTGAAATAAGCATTATGAACACATTTACAACATTGACAGTAATGTTTTATAGGTTTATAACTAGTTTTCTAAATAATTCACTAATGTACATTTGATTGTCCATAGTATTCAAACTTAGAAGGCTATAAACTGTGCATTTGAACCTTTTAAATGGATTTACTCATAGGTTGTTTTTAATTTCCAGTGCTATAGTACTACATAATGTTATTGAATAAATAGTCAAAAACAACGGAAATAAGCATTATGAACACATTTACAACATTGACAGTAATGTTTTATAGGTTTATAACTAGTTTTCTGAATAATTCATTAATGTACATTTGATTGTCCATAGTATTCAAAGTAAACTTAGAAGGCTATAAACTGTGCATTTGAACCTTTTAAATGGATTTACTCAAAGGTTTTTTTTAATTTCAAATGCTATCGTACTACATAATGTTATTGAATAAATAGTCAAAAACAACTGATATAAGCATAATGAACACATTTACAACATTGAAAGTAATGTTTTATAGGTTTATAACTAGTTTTCTGAATAATTCACTAATGTACATTTGATTGTCCGTAGTATTTAAAAAAAACTTAGAAGGCCATAAACTGTGCATTTAACCTTTTAAATGGATTTACCCATAAGTTGTATTCACTTTCCAATGCTATAGTACTACATAATGTTATTGAATAAATAGTCAAAAACAACTAAAATAAGCATTATGAACACATTCACAACATTGAAAGTAATGTTTTATAGGTTTATAACTAGTTTTCTGAATAATTCACTAATGTACATTTGATTGTCCATAGTATTCAAAGTAAACTTAGAAGGCATTTGAACCTTTTAAATGGATTTACTCATAGGTTTTTTTTTTTTTATGTAATTAACTAATTCCCATAGTATTCAAAGTAAACTTAGAAGGCTATAAACTGTGCATTTGAACCTTTAAAATGGATTTACTCATAGGTTTTTTTTAATTTCAAATGCTATCGTACTACATAATGTTATTGAATAAATAGTCAAAAACAACTGATATAAGCATAATGAACACATTTACAACATTGAAAGTAATGTTTTATAGGTTTATAACTAGTTTTCTGAATAATTCACTAATGTACATTTGATTGTCCATAGTATTTAAATAAAACTTAGAAGGCTATAAACTGTGCATTTGAACCTTTTAAATGGATTTACTAATAGGTTGTTTTTGATTTCCAGTGCTATAGTACTACATAATGTTATTGAATAAATAGTTAAAAACAACTGAAATAAGCATTATGAACACATTTACAACATTGAAAGTAATGTTTTATAGGTTTATAACTAGTTTTCTGAATAATTCACTAATATACATTTGATTGTCCATAGTATTCAAACTTAGAAGGCTATAAACTGTGCATTTGAACCTTTCAAATGGATTTACCCATAGGTTGTATTCACTTTCCAATGCTATAGTACTACATAATGTTATTGAATAAATAGTCAAAAACAACTGAAATAAACATTATGAACACATTCACAACATTGACAGTAATGTTTTATAGGTTTATAACTAGTTTTTGAATAATTCACTAATGTACATTTGATCGTCCATAGTATTTAAATTAAACTTAAAAGGCTATAAACTGTGCATTTGAACCTTTTAAATGGATTTACTCATAGGTTGTTTTCAATTTCCAGTGCTATAGTACAACATAATGTTATTGAATAAATAGTCAAAAACAACTGAAATAAGCATCATGAACACATTTACAACATTGAAAGTAATGTTTTATAGGTTTATAACTAGTTTTTGAATAATTCACTAATGTACATTTGATTGTCCATAGTATTCAAAGTAAACTTAGAAGGCTATAAACTGTGCATTTGACCCTTTTAAATGGATTTACTCATAGGTTTTTTTTAATTTCAAATGCTATAGTACTACATAATGTAATTGAATAAATAGTCAAAAACAACTGAAATAAGCATCATGAACACATTTACAACATTGAAAATAATGTTTTATAGGTTTATAACTAGTTTTCTGAATAATTCACTAATATACATTTGATTGTCCATAGTATTCAGACTTAGAAGGCTATAAACTGTGCATTTGAACCTTTCAAATGGATTTACCCATAGGTTGTATTCACTTTCCAATGCTTTAGTACTACATAATGTTATTGAATAAATAGTTAAAAACAACTGAAATAAACATTATGAACACATTTACAACATTGAAAGTAATGTTTTATAGGTTTATAACTAGTTTTTGGATAATTCACTAATGTACATTTGATTGTCCATAGTATTAAAGTAAACTTAGAAGGCTATAAACTGTGCATTTGAACCTTTTAAATGGATTTACTCATAGGATGTTTTCAATTTCCAGTGCTATAGTACTACATAATGTAATTGAATAAATAGTCAAAAACAACTGAAAAAAGAATTATGAACACATTTACAACATTGACAGTGATGTTTTATAGGTTTATAACTAGTTTTCTGAATAATTCACTAATGTACATTTGATTGTCCATAGTATTCAAAGTAAACTTAGAAGGCTATAAACTGTGCATTTCAACCTTTAAAATGGATTTACTAATAGGTTGTTTTTGATTTCCAGTGCTATAGTACTACATAATGTTATTGAATAAATAGTCAAAAACAACTGAAATAAGCATTATGAACACATTTACAACATTGAAAGTAATGTTTTATAGGTTTATAACTAGTTTTCTGAATAATTCACTAATATACATTTGATTGTCCATAGTATTCAAACTTAGAAGGCTATAAACTGTGCATTTGAACCTTTAAAATGGATTTACCCATAGGTTGTATTCACTTTCCAATGCTATAGTACTACATAATGTTATTGAATAAATAGTCAAAAACAACTGAAATAAACATTATGAACACATTTACAACATTGACAGTAATGTTTTATAGGTTTATAACTAGTTTTCTAAATAATTCACTAATGTACATTTGATTGTCCATAGTATTCAAAGTAAACTTAGAAGGCTATAAACTGTGCATTTGAACCTTTTAAATGGATTTACTCATAGGTTTTTTTTAATTTCAAATGCTATAGTACTACATATTGTTATTGAATAAAAAGTAAAAAACAACTGATATAAGCATAATGAACACATTTACAACATTGAAAGTAATGTTTTATAGGTTTATAACTAGTTTTCTAAATAATTCACTAATGTACATTTGATTGTCCATAGTATTCAAAGGAAACTTAGAAGGCTATAAACTGTGCATTTGAACCTTTTAAATGGATTTACTCATAGGTTGTTTTCAATTTCCAGTGCTATAGTACAACATAATGTTATTGAATAAATAGTCAAAAACAACTGAAATAAGCATCATGAACACATTTACAACATTGAAAGTAATGTTTTATAGGTTTATAACTAGTTTTTGAATAATTCACTAATGTACATTTGATTGTCCATAGTATTCAAAGTAAACTTAGAAGGCTATAAACTGTGCATTTGAACCTTTTAAATGGATTTACTCATAGGTTGTTTTTAATTTCCAGTGCTATAGTACTACATAATGTAATTGAATAAATAGTCAAAAACAACTGAAAAAAGAATTATGAACACATTTACAACATTGACAGTGATGTTTTATAGGTTTATAACTAGTTTTCTGAATAATTCACTAATATACATTTGATTGTCCATAGTATTTAAAGTAAACTCAGAAGTCTATAAACTGTGCATTTGAACCTTTTAAATGGATTTACCCATAGGTTGTATTCACTTTCCAATACTATAGTACAACATAATGTTATTGAATAAATAGTCAAAAACAACTGAAATAAACATTATGAACACATTTACAACATTGAAAGTAATGTTTTATAGGTTTATAACTAGTTTTCTGAATAATTGACTAATGTACATTTGATTGTCCATAGTATTCAAAGTAAACTTAGAAGGCTATAAACTGTGCATTTGAACCTTTTAAATGGATTTACTCATAGGTTGTTTTCAATTTCCAGTGCTATAGTACAACATAATGTTATTGAATAAATAGTCAAAAACAACTGAAATAAGCATCATGAACACATTTACAACATTGAAAATAATGTTTTATAGGTTTATAACTAGTTTTTAATAATTCACTAATGTACATTTGATTGTCCATAGTATTCTAAGTAAACTTAGAAGGCTATAAACTGTGCATTTGAACCTTTTCAATGGATTTACTCATAGGTTGTTTTTAATTTCCAGTGCTATAGTACTACATAATGTTATTGAATAAATAGTTAAAAACAACTGAAATAAGCATTATGAACACATTTACAACATTGACAGTAATGTTTTATAGGTTTATAACTAGTTTTCTAAATAATTCACTAATGTACATTTGATTGTCCATAGTATTCAAACTTAGAAGGCTATAAACTGTGCATTTGAACCTTTTAAATGGATTTACTCATAGGTTGTTTTTAATTTCCAGTGCTATAGTACTACATAATGTTATTGAATAAATAGTCAAAAACAACGGAAATAAGCATTATGAACACATTTACAACATTGACAGTAATGTTTTATAGGTTTATAACTAGTTTTCTGAATAATTCATTAATGTACATTTGATTGTCCATAGTATTCAAAGTAAACTTAGAAAGCTATAAACTGTGCATTTGAACCTTTTAAATGGATTTACTCAAAGGTTTTTTTTAATTTCAAATGCTATCGTACTACATAATGTTATTGAATAAATAGTCAAAAACAACTGATATAAGCATAATGAACACATTTACAACATTGAAAGTAATGTTTTATAGGTTTATAACTAGTTTTCTGAATAATTCACTAATATACATTTGATTGTCCGTAGTATTTAAAAAAAACTTAGAAGGCCATAAACTGTGCATTTGAACCTTTTAAATGGATTTACCCATAAGTTGTATTCACTTTCCAATGCTATAGTACTACATAATGTTATTGAATAAATAGTCAAAAACAACTAAAATAAGCATTATGAACACATTCACAACATTGAAAGTAATGTTTTATAGGTTTATAACTAGTTTTCTGAATAATTCACTAATGTACATTTGATTGTCCATAGTATTCAAAGTAAACTTAGAAGGCATTTGAACCTTTTAAATGGATTTACTCATAGGTTTTTTTTTTTTTATGTAATTAACTAATTCCCATAGTATTCAAAGTAAACTTAGAAGGCTATAAACTGTGCATTTGAACCTTTAAAATGGATTTACTCATAGGTTTTTTTTAATTTCAAATGCTATCGTACTACATAATGTTATTGAATAAATAGTCAAAAACAACTGATATAAGCATAATGAACACATTTACAACATTGAAAGTAATGTTTTATAGGTTTATAACTAGTTTTCTGAATAATTCACTAATGTACATTTGATTGTCCATAGTATTTAAATAAAACTTAGAAGGCTATAAACTGTGCATTTGAACCTTTTAAATGGATTTACTAATAGGTTGTTTTTGATTTCCAGTGCTATAGTACTACATAATGTTATTGAATAAATAGTTAAAAACAACTGAAATAAGCATTATGAACACATTTACAACATTGAAAGTAATGTTTTATAGGTTTATAACTAGTTTTCTGAATAATTCACTAATATACATTTGATTGTCCATAGTATTCAAACTTAGAAGGCTATAAACTGTGCATTTGAACCTTTCAAATGGATTTACCCATAGGTTGTATTCACTTTCCAATGCTATAGTACTACATAATGTTATTGAATAAATAGTCAAAAACAACTGAAATAAACATTATGAACACATTCACAACATTGACAGTAATGTTTTATAGGTTTATAACTAGTTTTTGAATAATTCACTAATGTACATTTGATCGTCCATAGTATTTAAATTAAACTTAAAAGGCTATAAACTGTGCATTTGAACCTTTTAAATGGATTTACTCATAGGTTGTTTTCAATTTCCAGTGCTATAGTACAACATAATGTTATTGAATAAATAGTCAAAAACAACTGAAATAAGCATCATGAACACATTTACAACATTGAAAGTAATGTTTTATAGGTTTATAACTAGTTTTTGAATAATTCACTAATGTACATTTGATTTCCCATAGTATTCAAAGTAAACTTAGAAGGCTATAAACTGTGCATTTGACCCTTTTAAATGGATTTACTCATAGGTTTTTTTTAATTTCAAATGCTATAGTACTACATAATGTAATTGAATAAATAGTCAAAAAAAAACTGAAAAAAGAATTATGAACACATTTACAACATTGACAGTGATGTTTTATAGGTTTATAACTAGTTTTCTGAATAATTCACTAATGTACATTTGATTGTCCATAGTATTCAAAGTAAACTTAGAAGGCTGTAAACTGTGCATTTGAACCTTTTAAATGGATTTACTAATAGGTTGTTTTTGATTTTCCATTGCTATAGTACTACATAATGTTATTGAATAAATAGTTAAAAACAACTGAAATAAGCATTATGAACACATTTACAACATTGAAAGTAATGTTTTATAGGGTTATTACTAGTTTTCTGAATAATTCACTAATATACATTTGATTGTCCATAGTATTCAGACTTAGAAGGCTATAAACTGTGCATTTGAACCTTTCAAATGGATTTACCCATAGGTTGTATTCACTTTCCAATGCTTTAGTACTACATAATGTTATTGAATAAATAGTTAAAAACAACTGAAATAAACATTATGAACACATTTACAACATTGAAAGTAATGTTTTATAGGTTTATAACTAGTTTTTGGATAATTCACTAATGTACATTTGATTGTCCATAGTATTAAAGTAAACTTAGAAGGCTATAAACTGTGCATTTGAACCTTTTAAATGGATTTACTCATAGGATGTTTTCAATTTCCAGTGCTATAGTACTACATAATGTAATTGAATAAATAGTCAAAAACAACTGAAAAAAGAATTATGAACACATTTACAACATTGACAGTGATGTTTTATAGGTTTATAACTAGTTTTCTGAATAATTCACTAATGTACATTTGATTGTCCATAGTATTCAAAGTAAACTTAGAAGGCTATAAACTGTGCATTTGAACCTTTAAAATGGATTTACTAATAGGTTGTTTTTGATTTCCAGTGCTATAGTACTACATAATGTTATTGAATAAATAGTCAAAAACAACTGAAATAAGCATTATGAACACATTTACAACATTGAAAGTAATGTTTTATAGGTTTATAACTAGTTTTCTGAATAATTCACTAATATACATTTGATTGTCCATAGTATTCAAACTTAGAAGGCTATAAACTGTGCATTTGAACCTTTAAAATGGATTTACCCATAGGTTGTATTCACTTTCCAATGCTATAGTACTACATAATGTTATTGAATAAATAGTCAAAAACAACTGAAATAAACATTATGAACACATTTACAACATTGACAGTAATGTTTTATAGGTTTATAACTAGTTTTCTAAATAATTCACTAATGTACATTTGATTGTCCATAGTATTCAAAGTAAACTTAGAAGGCTATAAACTGTGCATTTGAACCTTTTAAATGGATTTACTCATAGGTTGTTTTCAATTTCCAGTGCTATAGTACAACATAATGTTATTGAATAAATAGTCAAAAACAACTGAAATAAGCATCATGAACACATTTACAACATTGAAAGTAATGTTTTATAGGTTTATAACTAGTTTTTGAATAATTCACTAATGTACATTTGATTGTCCATAGTATTCAAAGTAAACTTAAAAGGCTATAAACTGTGCATTTGAACCTTTTGAATAGATTTACACATAGGTTTTTTTAAATTTCAAATGCTATAGTACTACATAATGTTATTGAATAAATAATCAAAAACAACTGATATAAGCATAATGAACACATTTACAACATTGAATGTAATGTTTTATAGGTTTATAACTAGTTTTCTGAATAATTCACTAATGTACATTTGATTGTCCATAGTATTTAAAGTAAACTTAGAAGTCTATAAACTGTGCATTTGAACCTTTTAAATGGATTTACCCATAGGTTGTATTCACTTTCCAATGCTATAGTACTACATAATGCTATTGAATAAATAGTCAAAAACAACTGAAATAAGCATCATGAACACATTTACAACATTGACAGTGATGTTTTATAGGTTTATAACTAGTTTTCTGAATAATTCACTAATGTACATTTGATTGTCCATAGTATTCAAAGTAAACTTAGAAGGCTATAAACTGTGCATTTGAACCTTTTAAATGGATTTACTCATAGGTTGTTTTTGATTTCCAGTGCTATAGTACTACATAATGTTATTGAATAAATAGTTAAAAACAACTGAAATAAGCATTATGAACACATTTACAACATTGAAAGTAATGTTTTATAGGTTTATAACTAGTTTTCTGAATAATTCACTAATGTACATTTGATTGTCCATAGTATTCAAACTTAGAAGGCTATAAACTGTGCATTTGAACCTTTTAAATGGATTTACTCATAGGTTTTTTTAATTTCCAGTGCTATAGTACTACATAATGTTATTGAATAAATAGTCAAAAACAACTGAAATAAGCATTATGACCACATTCACAACATTGAAAGTAATGTTTTATAGGTTTATAACTAGTTTTCTGAATAATTCACTAATATACATTTGATTGTCCATAGTATTCAAAGTAAACTTAGAAGGCTATAAACTGTGCATTTGAACCTTTTAAATGGATTTACTCATAGGTTTTTTTTAATTTCAAATGCTATAGTACTACATAATGTTATTGAATAAAAAGTAAAAAACAACTGATATAAGCATAATGAACACATTTACAACATTGAAAGTAATGTTTTATAGGTTTATAACTAGTTTTCTAAATAATTCACTAATGTACATTTGATTGTCCATAGTATTCAAAGGAAACTTAGAAGGCTATAAACTGTGCATTTGAACCTTTAAAATGGATTTACCCATAGGTTGTATTCACTTTCCAATGCTATAGCAAACATAATGTTATTGAATAAATAGTCAAAAACAACTGAAATAAACATTATGAACACATTTACAACATTGAAAGTAATGTTTTATAGGTTTATAACTAGTTTTCCGAATAATTCACTAATGTACATTTGATTGTCCATAGTATTCTAAGTAAACTTAGAAGGCTATAAACTGTGCATTTGAACCTTTAAAATGGATTTACTCATGGGTTTTTTTAATTTCCAGTGCTATAGTACTACATAATGTAATTGAATAAATAGTCAAAAAAAAACTCAAAAAAGAATTATGAACACATTTACAACATTGACAGTGATGTTTTATAGGTTTATAACTAGTTTTCTGAATAATTCACTAATGTACATTTGATTGTCCATAGTATTCAAATTAAACTTAGAAGGCTATAAACTGTGCATTTGAACCTTTTCAATGGATTTACTAATAGGTTGTTTTTGATTTCCAGTGCTATAGTACTACATGATGTTATTGAATAAATATTTAAAAACAACTGAAATAAGCATTATGAACACATTTACAACATTGAAAGTAATGTTTTATAGGTTTATAACTAGTTTTCTGAATAATTCACTAATATACATTTGATTGTCCATAGTATTCAAACTAAGAAGGCTATAAACTGTGCATTTGAACCTTTTAAATGGATTTACTCATAGGTTGTTTTTAATTTCCAGTGCTATAGTACTACATAATGTTATTGAATAAATAGTCAAAAACAACTGAAATAAGCATTATGAACACATTCACAACATTGACAGTAATGTTTTATAGGTTTATAACTAGTTTTCTAAATAATTCACTAATGTACATTTGATTGTCCATAGTATTCAAAGTAAACTTAGAAGGCTATAAACTGTGCATTTGAACCTTTTAAATGGATTTACTCATAGGTTTTTTTTTAATTTCAAATGCTATAGTACTACATAATGTTATTGAATAAAAAGTAAAAAACAACTGATATAAGCATAATGAACACATTTACAACATTGAAAGTAATGTTTTATAGGTTTATAACTAGTTTTCTGAATAATTCACTAATGTACATTTGATTGTCCATAGTATTTAAAGTAAACTTAGAAGGCTATAAACTGTGCATTTGAACCTTTTAAATTGATTTACCCATAGGTTGTATTCACTTTCCAATGCTATAGTACAACATAATGTTATTGAATAAATAGTCAAAAACAACTGAAACAAACATTATGAACACATTTACAACATTGAAAGTAGTGTTTTATAGGTTTATAACTAGTTTTCCGAATAATTCACTAATGTACATTTGATTGTCCATAGTATTCTAAGTAAACTTAGAAGGCTATAAACTGTGCATTTGAACCTTTTAAATGGATTTACTCATAGGTTTTTTTAATTTCCAGTGCTATAGTACTACATAATGTAATTGAATAAATAGTCAAAAAAAACTGAAAAAAGAATTATGAACACGTTTACAACATTGACAGTGATGTTTTATAGGTTTATAACTAGTTTTCTGAATAATTCACTAATGTACATTTGATTGTCCATAGTATTCAAAGTAAACTTAGAAGGCTATAAACTGTGCATTTGAACCTTTTCAATGGATTTACTAATAGGTTGTTTTTGATTTCCAGTGCTATAATACTACATGATGTTATTGAATAAATAGTTAAAAACAACTGAAATAAGCATTATGAACACATTTACAACATTGAAAGTAATGTTTTATAGGTTTATAACTAGTTTTCTGAATAATTCACTAATATACATTTGATTGTCCATAGTATTCAAACTAAGAAGGCTATAAACTGTGCATTTGAACCTTTTAAATGGATTTACTCATAGGTTGTTTTTAATTTCCAGTGCTATAGTACTACATAATGTTATTGAATAAATAGTCAAAAACAACTGAAATAAGCATCATGAACACATTTACAACATTGACAGTGATGTATCATAGGTTTATAACTAGTTTTTGAATAATTCACTAATGTACATTTGATTGTCCATAGTATTCAAAGTAAACTTAGAAGGCTATAAACTGTGCATTTGAACCTTTTCAATGGATTTACTCATAGGTTGTTTTTAATTTCCAGTGCTATAGTACTACATAATGTTATTGAATAAATAGTCAAAAACAACTGAAATAAGCATTATGAACACATTTACAACATTGAAAGTAATGTTTTATAGGTTTATAACTAGTTTTCTGAATAATTCACTAATGTACATTTGATTGTCCATAGTATTCAAACTTAGAAGGCTATAAACTGTGCATTTGAACCTTTTAAATGGATTTACTCATAGGTTGTTTTTAATTTCCAGTGCTATAGTACTACATAATGTTATTGAATAAATAGTCAAAAACAACTGAAATAAGCATTATGACCACATTCACAACATTGAAAGTAATGTTTTATAGGTTTATAACTAGTTTTCTGAATAATTCACTAATATACATTTGATTGTCCATAGTATTCAAAGTAAACTTAGAAGGCTATAAACTGTGCATTTGAACCTTTTAAATGGATTTACTCATAGGTTTTTTTTAATTTCAAATGCTATAGTACTACATAATGTTATTGAATAAAAAGTAAAAAACAACTGATATAAGCATAATGAACACATTTACAACATTGAAAGTAATGTTTTATAGGTTTATAACTAGTTTTCTAAATAATTCACTAATGTACATTTGATTGTCCATAGTATTCAAAGTAAACTTAGAAGGCTATAAACTGTGCATTTGAACCTTTAAAATGGATTTACCCATAGGTTGTATTCACTTTCCAATGCTATAGCAAACATAATGTTATTGAATAAATAGTCAAAAACAACTGAAATAAACATTATGAACACATTTACAACATTGAAAGTAATGTTTTATAGGTTTATAACTAGTTTTCCGAATAATTCACTAATGTACATTTGATTGTCCATAGTATTCTAAGTAAACTTAGAAGGCTATAAACTGTGCATTTGAACCTTTTAAATGGATTTACTCATGGGTTTTTTTAATTTCCAGTGCTATAGTACTACATAATGTAATTGAATAAATAGTCAAAAAAAAACTGAAAAAAGAATTATGAACACATTTACAACATTGACAGTGATGTTTTATAGGTTTATAACTAGTTTTCTGAATAATTCACTAATGTACATTTGATTGTCCATAGTATTCAAAGTAAACTTAGAAGGCTATAAACTGTGCATTTGAACCTTTTCAATGGATTTACTAATAGGTTGTTTTTGATTTCCAGTGCTATAGTACTACATGATGTTATTGAATAAATAGTTAAAAACAACTGAAATAAGCATTATGAACACATTTACAACATTGAAAGTAATGTTTTATAGGTTTATAACTAGTTTTCTGAATAATTCACTAATATACATTTGATTGTCCATAGTATTCAAACTAAGAAGGCTATAAACTGTGCATTTGAACCTTTTCAATGGATTTACTCATAGGTTGTTTTTAATTTCCAGTGCTATAGTACTACATAATGTTATTGAATAAATAGTCAAAAACAACTGAAATAAGCATTATGAACACATTCACAACATTGACAGTAATGTTTTATAGGTTTATAACTAGTTTTCTGAATAATTCACTAATGTACATTTGATTGTCCATAGTATTCAAAGTAAACTTAGAAGGCTATAAACTGTGCATTTGAACCTTTTAAATGGATTTACTCATAGGTTTTTTTTTAATTTCAAATGCTATAGTACTACATAATGTTATTGAATAAAAAGTAAAAAACAACTGATATAAGCATAATGAACACATTTACAACATTGAAAGTAATGTTTTATAGGTTTATAACTAGTTTTCTGAATAATTCACTAATGTACATTTGATTGTCCATAGTATTTAAAGTAAACTTAGAAGGCTATAAACTGTGCATTTGAACCTTTTAAATTGATTTACCCATAGGTTGTATTCACTTTCCAATGCTATAGTACAACATAATGTTATTGAATAAATAGTCAAAAACAACTGAAATAAACATTATGAACACATTTACAACATTGAAAGTAATGTTTTATAGGTTTATAACTAGTTTTCCGAATAATTCACTAATATACATTTGATTGTCCATAGTATTCAAAGTAAACTTAGAAGGCTATAAACTGTGCATTTGAACCTTTTAAATGGATTTACTAATAGGTTGTTTTTGATTTCCAGTGCTATAATACTACATGATGTTATTGAATAAATAGTTAAAAACAACTGAAATAAGCATTATGAACACATTTACAACATTGAAAGTAATGTTTTATAGGTTTATAACTAGTTTTCTGAATAATTCACTAATATACATTTGATTGTCCATAGTATTCAAACTAAGAAGGCTATAAACTGTGCATTTGAACCTTTTAAATGGATTTACTCATAGGTTGTTTTTAATTTCCAGTGCTATAGTACTACATAATGTTATTGAATAAATAGTCAAAAACAACTGAAATAAGCATTATGACCACATTCACAACATTGAAAGTAATGTTTTATAGGTTTATAACTAGTTTTCTGAATAATTCACTAATATACATTTGATTGTCCATAGTATTCAAAGTAAACTTAGAAGGCTATAAACTGTGCATTTGAACCTTTTAAATGGATTTACTCATAGGTTTTTTTTAATTTCAAATGCTATAGTACTACATAATGTTATTGAATAAAAAGTAAAAAACAACTGATATAAGCATAATGAACACATTTACAACATTGAAAGTAATGTTTTATAGGTTTATAACTAGTTTTCTAAATAATTCACTAATGTACATTTGATTGTCCATAGTATTCAAAGTAAACTTAGAAGGCTATAAACTGTGCATTTGAACCTTTAAAATGGATTTACCCATAGGTTGTATTCACTTTCCAATGCTATAGCAAACATAATGTTATTGAATAAATAGTCAAAAACAACTGAAATAAACATTATGAACACATTTACAACATTGAAAGTAATGTTTTATAGGTTTATAACTAGTTTTCCGAATAATTCACTAATGTACATTTGATTGTCCATAGTATTCTAAGTAAACTTAGAAGGCTATAAACTGTGCATTTGAACCTTTTAAATGGATTTACTCATGGGTTTTTTTAATTTCCAGTGCTATAGTACTACATAATGTAATTGAATAAATAGTCAAAAAAAAACTGAAAAAAGAATTATGAACACATTTACAACATTGACAGTGATGTTTTATAGGTTTATAACTAGTTTTCTGAATAATTCACTAATGTACATTTGATTGTCCATAGTATTCAAAGTAAACTTAGAAGGCTATAAACTGTGCATTTGAACCTTTTCAATGGATTTACTAATAGGTTGTTTTTGATTTCCAGTGCTATAGTACTACATGATGTTATTGAAAAAATAGTTAAAAACAACTGAAATAAGCATTATGAACACATTTACAACATTGAAAGTAATGTTTTATAGGTTTATAACTAGTTTTCTGAATAATTCACTAATATACATTTGATTGTCCATAGTATTCAAACTAAGAAGGCTATAAACTGTGCATTTGAACCTTTTAAATGGATTTACTCATAGGTTGTTTTTAATTTCCAGTGCTATAGTACTACATAATGTTATTGAATAAATAGTCAAAAACAACTGAAATAAGCATTATGAACACATTCACAACATTGACAGTAATGTTTTATAGGTTTATAACTAGTTTTCTGAATAATTCACTAATGTACATTTGATTGTCCATAGTATTCAAAGTAAACTTAGAAGGCTATAAACTGTGCATTTGAACCTTTTAAATGGATTTACTCATAGGTTTTTTTTTAATTTCAAATGCTATAGTACTACATAATGTTATTGAATAAAAAGTAAAAAACAACTGATATAAGCATAATGAACACATTTACAACATTGAAAGTAATGTTTTATAGGTTTATAACTAGTTTTCTGAATAATTCACTAATGTACATTTGATTGTCCATAGTATTTAAAGTAAACTTAGAAGGCTATAAACTGTGCATTTGAACCTTTTAAATTGATTTACCCATAGGTTGTATTCACTTTCCAATGCTATAGTACAACATAATGTTATTGAATAAATAGTCAAAAACAACTGAAATAAACATTATGAACACATTTACAACATTGAAAGTAATGTTTTATAGGTTTATAACTAGTTTTCCGAATAATTCACTAATGTACATTTGATTGTCCATAGTATTCTAAGTAAACTTAGAAGGCTATAAACTGTGCATTTGAACCTTTTAAATGGATTTACTCATAGGTTTTTTTAATTTCCAGTGCTATAGTACTACATAATGTAATTGAATAAATAGTCAAAAAAAACTGAAAAAAGAATTATAAACACGTTTACAACATTGACAGTGATGTTTTATAGGTTTATAACTAGTTTTCTGAATAATTCACTAATGTACATTTGATTGTCCATAGTATTTAAAGTAAACTTAGAAGGCTATAAACTGTGCATTTGAACCTTTTCAATGGATTTACTAATAGGTTGTTTTTGATTTCCAGTGCTATAATACTACATGATGTTATTGAATAAATAGTTAAAAACAACTGAAATAAGCATTATGAACACATTTACAACATTGAAAGTAATGTTTTATAGGTTTATAACTAGTTTTCTGAATAATTCACTAATATACATTTGATTGTCCATAGTATTCAAACTAAGAAGGCTATAAACTGTGCATTTGAACCTTTTAAATGGATTTACTCATAGGTTGTTTTTAATTTCCAGTGCTATAGTACTACATAATGTTATTGAATAAATAGTCAAAAACAACTGAAATAAGCATTATGAACACATTTACAACATTGACAGTAATGTTTTATAGGTTTATAACTAGTTTTCTGAATAATTCACTAATGTACATTTGATTGTCCATAGTATTCAAAGTAAACTTAGAAGGCTATAAACTGTGCATTTGAACCTTTTAAATGGATTTACTCATAGGTTTTTTTTTAATTTCAAATGCTATAGTACTACATAATGTTATTGAATAAAAAGTAAAAAACAACTGATATAAGCATAATGAACACATTTACAACATTGAAAGTAATGTTTTATAGGTTTATAACTAGTTTTCTGAATAATTCACTAATGTACATTTGATTGTCCATAGTATTTAAAGTAAACTTAGAAGGCTATAAACTGTGCATTTGAACCTTTTAAATGGATTTACCCATAGGTTGTATTCACTTTCCAATGCTATAGTACAACATAATGTTATTGAATAAATAGTCAAAAACAACTGAAATAAACATTATGAACACATTTACAACATTGAAAGTAATGTTTTATAGGTTTATAACTAGTTTTCCGAATAATTCACTAATGTACATTTGATTGTCCATAGTATTCTAAGTAAACTTAGAAGGCTATAAACTGTGCATTTGAACCTTTTAAATGGATTTATCCATAGGTTGTATTCACTTTCCAATGCTATAGTACGACAAAATGTTATTGAAAAAATAGTCAAAAACAACTGAAATAAACATTATGAACACATTTACAACATTGAAAGTAATGTTTTATAGGTTTATAACTAGTTTTCTGAATAATTCACTAATATACATTTGATTGTCCATAGTATTCAAACTTAGAAGGCTATAAACTGTGCATTTGAAC
>OY735200.1:42703673-42801173 GCA_963457665.1 Thysanoteuthis rhombus | reverse complement strand
TATATATATGAATGTTTTTATAAATACGTATGTATTTATATATATATGAATGTATTTATATATATGTATGTATTTATATACATACGAATAAATTTATATATATATGTATGTATATATACGTGAATGTATTCATATATATGTAAGTAAATGAATTTATTTATATATAGGTATGTGTATATATTTATGAATGTATTTATATATATGTATGTATGTATGTATGTATATATATATATATATATATACATATATATATATATATATATATGAATGTATCCATATATATGTATGTATGTATATATATGAATGTATCCATATATATGTATGTATGTATATATATGAATGTATTTATATCTATGTATGTATGTATATATATGTATGTATGTATATATATGTATGTATGTATATATATGAATGTATGTATATATATGAATGTATTTATATATATGTATGTATGTATATATATGAATGTATTTATATATATGTATGTATATATATGTACATATGTATATATATATATGAATGTATTTATATGTATTTATATATTTATATACATATGAATGTATATATATATATGTATGTATATATATATATGAATGTATATATATGTATATATGAATGTATTTATATATATTTATGTATGTATTTATATACATGAATGTATGTATATATATGTATGTATGCGTATATATGTATGTGTATGTATGTATATATATATATGTATGCGTGTATGTGTATGTATGTATATATATATAAGTATGCGTATATATATATATGTACGTGTGTATGTATATATATATATGTATTTGTATGTTTATATATATTCTTTACGTATATAAGTATATATATATATATGTATATATATATATGTGTGTATGTATATATATATATATGTATTTATATATCCATATATTTGTGTATGTATGTGTATATATATACATGTGTTTATGTATATATATATATGTGTGTGCGTGTATGTATATATATGTGTGTGTATGTATATATATATATATGTGTGTGTGTGTATGTATATATATGTGTGTGTTTGTATGTATATATATACATATGTGTGTGTGTATGTATATATATACATATGTGTGTGTGTATGTATATATATACATATGTGTATGTGTATGTATATATATATATGTGTGTGTGGGTGTATGTATACATATATATATATATATATATGTGTGTGTGTTCATGTATATATATATATAAGTGTATGTATATATATGTACGTGTATGTATATGTATGTATATGTTTGTATACATGTATTCATATGTATATAAATACATATACATGTGTGTATATATACAATCATATATATGTGTTTTTATGGGTAAATATATATACACGTGCATATGTATATATTTGTGTGTGCATATATATATATATATATATATATATTTGTTTGTGTATATACGACTTTATCCATTCATATATTTATATCTTCATCTTTTATCTCTTCTCTGTCATTCTCTTTTTTTCCCCGTTTCATATATATATATATACATATATATATATATATATATATATATATATATATATATATATATATATATATATATATATATATATATATATATATTCATGCATTATTGCCTGCTGTGCATTGATCTGTAGATATGAGTCCTTACCTATTGGATAAAGTTATCATTAATATCATCAACTGAAGATATTCTGAATGGATGTTATAGAGGTTGATAAATTTTTGTTGTAAGGTAGTTTCTTCCGATGGTTCGTTTTTGAACATGCCGATAGAAGTTGAGGTAAAAAAAATTTCTTCTGATAATGCCTTGTGTTTGAAAATGTTTTTGATGCAAATTTACTGTCTGTAATTCTCTAATAACTGATGGTTCCCCAGGTTGTAAATGAGTTGAAGAGAAAACTCCAGTTATTTCCCTCACTGTATTCATATCTGTAATGATAGCAACCTGCTATTATGTAAACACACTATCTAACCCCATGCCCATGTAAGGGCAAACCTTGAATGATGATCGTGTGTTAAAATAGAGACGGGGGGACAATCACAAATGAAGAAAAGATCGTATAAGCACCGATACCAAGCTGTTTACCGTGGCTCATCTGCTACAGACGTTTGTCTGAGTGAACTTCGAACCGTGTGTCAGATCTCTTCAGATTAGTCTTCCTGACTCATTCAAATGGTACCAACAACTTCATACATGGGAGTATTCTTTTTTTCCATGTTTTCCTTGTTCCACTCCGCCAAGAGATGTGTTCGTATATAAATGTAGGATGATTTAAAATTATAAATGGTTAAAGCTCGTCGAATGTAAAATTCTTAACGCTGGGCTAACTTATTCCAAGCAAAGACAACTACTCATTGAAACCGAAAACGGTTAATTTTGAAAAATTTATTTGGATTTGTGAACCCCTCAATGGTAACTTGGCTGTATTTTTTCTTTTTCTTCCTGGGCATGTATTTCATTTTTGTTTTATACTTTTCTGCCTACATTGAAATTTTCAAGATTGAGAAAACTGTCTGAATTTTCCACACTCTCTTTTTGACGCTTGAGTAAAATTTGAGTTGTTTCTTTTCTCACTTGAAGGGGAAAAGAGAAAAAAAGATCATCACTTTACTTATCAATAATAGTCTCGTCAAGCCGAAAACACATACTGAATAAGTGTTCAATTCTTCAATTTAAAGATTAGATTAATAACTGGAAAGTGATTTTTTTAACCTCCATAATATGAGACTCTTTTAAAAAATCTCTCCTTTCAGATTTAAAACATTAAATCACATCGCGAGGCATATTTTCTTTCCTCGTCTTTCTCATCGTTTTACCGATCTTGTCTTTATGTGAGGTAGAGGATTAATGATGCCCTTCCCAAAACCCAGGGCCCGCAGGGGGGATATAAAATGTCAAAGTCAGCCTTGTATCGGCTCACCGCCCCTACCACTCTGTTCAACGTGTATTCAGCACCACCGCCTTCATTTCTTATTCCTGGAAAGAAAAAAACAAATTCGGCTTCATTTCTAAAGCCTGCACGCTTTTTTCTTTTTTGAAAGAAAGCATCTTTGAACAAAACGCTCAGCTCACTCAAAAGGTAGCTCTTAATTTTTACCATCATTTCATTTTTATTGTCTAAATTCTGTTATTCATTAATAGGTCATTTACCCTATCTTGCTATATAACCGTAAAATGAATCATTCTCGCCACATGTATTTGTGAAAAATAACATTTCACTCCATCATGAAATCAGGAGGCTGGGGGGGGGGGCAGTTGAGTAATGATCTTTATAATTGCTTTCTCAATACAACGTCTGTTCAGCTTGCTTATTTACTTATTAAGGTGAGAAGAAAATGTAAATATTTTTCACGCAATGTGTAGGGAGCTTTGTTATTTTGTAAGTCATACAACTGATCGGATTCTCGAAATATTTCCGTAATCGGAAAGAAAACAGATCCAAATTTGTTTACTACTCGTGTCCTTTACTTCCTCAATCCACATTCTACATCTCATCATAAAAATGTTGGGTAATTTTTACTCGTCTATTCATATTAAAAGGCTCGGGCTAAATAATCGAAATGTTTCCTTCCTAATGATAGGATGAGCAATATTTTCATCATGGATTTTTAATATTCAAATCATTTTTTTCTTTTTTCATAAATCTGTTAATTCTATCGTTCTTTTGATAATGTCTATTATATTAATATAATCAAATGTCCAATGTGTTTATTGCTTAATGTTTTGTGGGAAATCTTTCGTTAAAGGGATCCATGCCGTTTTCAGCATTTATAAACCTATGGCGGTGTCTGCCGGTAAAAATCCACGTACCGTGAGTTACAAATTTTCCTGTAAGAAAATGTTTTTAGGTTCTGTCAATCCATTAGACCCTACAACCATCCTTAAGTCAGTTGGGTTTTTTAGAGGGTGACCAAAAATTGTCTGATCACTCTGAATAGATCCTGTCCAGACTGACAAGCAGGGCTTACACAGGTCAAACTTGACCTTATCGCGGTGATTTCAAAGAGTTCGGGCAGATTCGCACAGGGTCGGGTGTGATGGCCCAATTGGTTCTGTTCGATAGGGTCCGAACTGGCCTGCGTTACCCCCGGGCAGATTCGTCACACTCGACACATTCAGATACGACCAGACACCTATTAATCACCCGTTTTAGAGATAAAAATTTCTGATTTTACACTATCTATAATAATAGTCGATACCGCCATCTACCAGTAGTAAGGGGGGGAATATGAAGAAGAAATAACTCTGATGAATAATTAGGAAATTAGAAATCCGAACTTAACTTACTAATTCCAAACATAACCAACTACCGTACGAGCTAAATATCGGCTTAATTCTGATACCGACCGCCTGAAGTTTCTGGAGTTGGAGGGCTTGGAAAATCTTGATAAGATTAATTTATCCAAGATGCCAGTCAAGGAGGGGTCTATTTAGTGGGAATAATCGGATCTGAGTTTGAAACGACTAACAGTGATTGGATTCTGATAAAATCTATTCGAACCTGTTTTTCACATTATGAGGGCCCTACCAGTTCATTATGCCGTCTAATTTGAGTATATCTAGCCTGGTACAGATAGATTTGAACCCGTTCGAAGCTGGACGTTGACATTTCTATGTTCCATTTTTTCGAATTGGACTCTGGGAAATTGGCATCTGGTATGTTAGCATCCCTACATTGCTGGGCGTTTTTTTTTTTCCGGTGCAGACGTCGATATTGAGAATTATATACATTCGGGCAGATTTTATCAGCACGGATACTTGATTCATTCAATGAAAATCGTTGAACAGTACCTATTCTCCTCTGTAAAGGTACAGGTTACAACTCTAGAAAGTGTAACATCAGTAAATCGAATTTATTGTCTCCAACTACTACAGTATTTGTATTGATGTCTTGTTTTTGAGTTTCCGGAAAGCTTTTACAGAAAATCAGTCGAGTTGGGTGACTCTAATATCTGCATGATTTAATAGATGTTATATCAGAAGCGATTTTATGAATTTGGATGAAAGCTCCCAACAAAAAATGCATCGACGTAAATAAAATGTGTCTATTAGTTTGAGTCAATGAATTCATTTTTTTTTTAAAGTAATACTTTGTAGTACTGCAACACTTACCTTCAAAGAGGGGAAATGTTACTGTGTAGCGATTTAGTGACCCTAAGCAAATAATCACTGTATATCATTGCGAACAGAAACATCTCGAAGTACTCCTGTTAGATAATACCCCCCAATTGATTGCTCGAATAAATTTATCATATTAAATATTTCAAGTTTTCAACCTCCTATAATTTCGGCCAGTATAATGGAACTGACTAACTGTGTCCCCCCCCCCTTCACACACACAGGCTCACATTAGAAGAGTTGTAATATCGACCACCTTTTCAAATGATGGATCCACAAAAATGGAATTAGTTCTATTATCCAAAAATAATCAAGTTACAGGGCAGAAAGTTAAGGACATGGAGTAAAAATTATAATTAACATGCTGAGCTAATGATGAGGTGCAATCTGGTGAAGACATGCTTTTTAATTTCATTATTGCGTTAATTTCCGGTGAATATTGTTTGATTATATTTTTCAATTTAATTTTTTTTTCATTTCGTAGCCTCTCTATGCTGGTTGAATACTGCCATAATTTTATGAACGTCAAAGCAAAGATAAGCTCTTATTCATATAAACCATATATTAAGAATATTTGAATTATTAAAAGATTTGAAGAATCAGTGTATCAAAAGATTTGATGGTAACAAAGATCTCATTTATTGAAAGCTCAAAATTTTTTCAGAAAAAAATGTCGATGGGTTTGTATTTTATATTGAATTTTAACCTGGCTTGGGGTAAAAATCGGTGACTGAAAAAGTCGTTGGAGAAAATAATGATTTAAGTAAATGTGCTATAGGGGACAACAGCATAAAGGAAAAAAATGTCCTAACTTTGGTTTGTGGGTAGGAAAAATGTCCTTTAAAAATGTTCAATAATTACTTAGTGTTTGGGGATGGGGTACATGCAGGGCTGTCTGAAGGAGCATGTGCATCCTCCTGGAAGTGTGCAGAGGCCGGGGAAGGTAACTCGTGTTACCCCCCACCCCCCAACAACAACAACAACAACTTAGAACCTCAGTGAAAGCACAAAAATTACTTGGTACTTCTGGCTTACAAAAAGGTCCCACCTCAAAAAAAATAGTAAAATTTTTCACATATGCTTTAGGTTACCCCCCCCCCCCACACCATTTTTGATAATTGAATTTGATTTGTGCCAATTAAATAATTCAAATTTTTTGCAAATTTGAATAAATGAAGGTTGTTTTGTGATTCATTTTTGTTTTGCTTTGAAAATGAAATATTTGTTCCATTAGGTTAAGCCCTTTAACTACTTGATTAGTACAAATTAAAATGGAATATTTCTCATTTTATTTATCTTTAAAGAGATGCTAATTCAACTTTATAGAACAAATATCTCATTTTCAAAGCAAAGCAAAACAAAAGATAATTAAACCACAAAATAATCTTTTTACTTATTGTCAGTAATTATCTTGATTTTCTGATTAAGATGATAAGACCATTTCCATTTTTTTCCCCTTTTGATGTATCACAAACTCAGTAGGTCAGTAGGAGAAAAAGCCATTATTGAAATATCAGAGAAGGCTAGGAACAGGGGTTTGTACCTGGAAATTTCTAGTATCTAAAGAAATGAAAGCACAAAAATTACTGGTGAAAAATATTCCACCAAGAGACAAGACATCAGAATATTTGATGGTAGGTGAAAGAGTTGTAAGGGGAATAGAACACAATCATCTATTTTTTGATGACTTTTTCTCCTACTCAGGAACCAAAGTTATAATTTTTTTCCCCTTGCTGTTTTTTCCTACTGCATATTTCTGTACATTATGATTTTCTCAAGATTTTTTTCTTCTCTTCTTTCCTATTATTACCCCAAACTGAGAGTGTTCAAATTCACTTATAAAACACAATATCTATTGATCCAAATTCACAAAAAAAATAATTAGTAGTTCAAATCAAATTAAAATATCTCTTATTTAATTTTAAAAAAACTTTTTCAATCTGATTTTATGACCGGTATGCTGCACCACTTACATAAAGACTTTGTCTGGTCACCCTATGTACACTGTAACTGTGATGCAAAACTGGGAATGTACCTTGTGCTTTTTTCTCTGAGGTGAAGCTTAGTGAGAATGTCTAAGTTATGGGGCAATATTTTTTTTATTTTTTTGTAAAAATCGGATTTCTGTTACAAAAAATATTACTTTTATATAATGAGTCATATTTTTATATATCTATTTTTTTCAAAAATTACAGCACTCCCTCAGGATGTTATTGAAACTGTCAATATATCAGAACCACTAATCAATATGGTGTCATTTATAATCACAAATAAATTTCAATTTTCATTAACGTTTCTTCAGCTCAGTGGTTTTAAGGTTTTCAGCTAGACACTAATAGATTTTAAGATCAAATCCACCCAAGTGTGACATTTTTTTTTTTTCTTTCTCATTTGCTTTCAAGATCAGTGGCAAATTAACCATGAGGCTTGTGACTTTTCGTTCTTTCCTCCTTACTTGCTCTGGAGGCCAGTGGTGGATTAACCATTTGGCTGGGAAAGCTCTTTTCTTTCTTCCCTGCTTTCAAGGCCTATGGTGGATTAGGCTCAGTTGTTTGTTTTTTTTTCTATTTTAGGTGCTTTCAAGGCCAATGGCGGATTGATCATTAGGCTAAGTAAGCACTTTCTTTTGCTGGGCTCCTACTATTGAGTTTTAACTTGATTTTCATATGTAATAAAAATCACGGGTTACAATGACCAGACTAAGAACCAGTGACACCATGCACGAATAACAATGACACAGTGAGATACACAAAAACTGATGACGAATTCACTCCCACTTCTAAAGCCCAACTAAGGTCAACATGTTTTGCTAATTTGCAGATGACATTCCCAAAAACTACTCATAAAGGAGTTAAAATATGACACGTAGTTTTATTGTATGGAGAAATGGACTTGTTTACCTTTTAGATTTTAATGACATGGAGTTGGACCATTATGAAACCAAGTTTATTTTTATTTTTTTAAGCATGTTTAAGCCAAACAAAGCCTATTATTATGATTATTATCATTTTTTTTTTTTTTTTCAATCTTATGGAAAGAAAACTCCGAGTTACGAACGTCACTCATTTTTTCCTGTTTTCATGTACGCCAACCTGCAAGGCGTAAATTTTTACTTTCTTACCAAATTAAGGCAGGGCACAGATTTTTAAAAAAATGTATTTTACATTTTACAGGAAAAACTCTTTTCCCAAATTCAACGAGGCTAGGTTCTATTTAAGATTTAACTATAATGTAAAACTCCGCCATAGTTTCAAATTAACGTCATTGTAATTCCAATGGTGACAAGTCTTTCTTTTCTTTCTTTTTTTCATTTTTGATTCTGTTTCCATTGTGGAACCCAGCATTTGCATGTGAGACGTTTGAATCTTGTTTGTATTCAATTTCTGTTTGTTACTGAAAGAAAATCCGTTTTGGAGCACATGAAAATTATCTGTTTATGGAATAAATTACCCAATTTAATGCTATCAACTAATTTTTTTAAAAAAAGAAATATGTTCAAGGCTGGGTTACGAGTTTAACGCTGCCGATCTCAGTTATGAATTAATCGTTGAATTCCTATTTATTGCAAAATATTAAATTTCACTTCTCTACTTCAACTGAACGGGTTGGCTGTTCTCCTCGGAGAATCGATTTTCCATTTAATTCCCCGAGAAATATTTCTTTGTAGAAATTGAATAGCTTAAGTGAAGTTGATATTATTTAATTTTTTCTTACAAAAGACTAAAAAATTGAAGTTTTCCTCTTTTTATAAAAGCGCTATGATACACATGATATGAACAACTTGACACCTGACAAAGTACCGGTGACCTACGAATTACTGCCCTGTTCAAAATAACGATCCCGTTAATAATAATGCCTACCTCATCATATAAAAAAAAACTTTTTCGTATATTGGAATGGAAACTTCTTCAAAAAAATGTTGGGTTTCCAATTGAATTTTCACCTTTTTTTTTTTTAGATATATTCTAGTAACTTCAGCAAAAACAAGAGAAAGCTTGAGACTAGTTTTAAAAAATGTTATGTTTTTAAACTAAGTGCATATATATAATTTATACACGTCTCTCGGCTAATCTTCTACGCTCTACTAATTGCAGCATAATGCCGATAAGCTCACGAAGGCCTTAATTACTAAAATACAAAAATTCATCTTTAAAAAGGTGTAATTTTAATCAGAAACTCCCATTATATCATTTATTTCTATCTGGCAAATCCCCTAATTGCCAATCGCGATGAGACGTTAAAACTCACCGAAAAAAATTACTAATGAAAGTATGAGCAAGTCTTTAGAAAGTATGAGAGAAGAGTATATCTTCAAAAACGGATAAATTCCAATCACTAACTACAAGACTCCCAGGGTTACATGTATCGACACTCAGCAAATCGCATCATGTCGATAAAACTCACGAAAACCTATGTGAAATTACTAAAATGAAAGAATATATCTCTGAAGAAGTGTAATTTTATCTGAAACCTTATTACTCCTAAGGTATATTATTTATCTTTGGTCCATTCTCTAATTAGTCTCGCCGTATTTCGAATACAATCTTCATTTTGAACACCTTCAACACCGACAAAATTATTTTCCTCCAAACCGAACATTTTCGTATAGGTATTTTACGATTAATGTATAACTGTATAAATATTGTTAACCATGTTTGAAGAAAAAGAACGAATTTTTTTCCCCAACATAAGTCTTCATTCCAATAACCGAAAGATGGGTGTTTTTCATGTAATAAGTTTGGCATTATCATTAACGGATTGTTTTTCAAACAGGGAAGTAATTTGTTGGTCACCGGTACTTTGGTGTTCAGATGTTGTTTACATCGCTATAAGTATCACAGAGCCTTTTTTTCTTCTTCTTCCTTCAAATGAAACTTCTAGGTCTTCTTTACTTATTTCATTTTTTTCTCCAAACTAATCATTTAAAATATGACCTATGAAGCTATCAACATTTCACCAAAGAAATATACCTCTTGGAGAATTGATTTTTCGAAGCAAACACGTTCGGTCGCAACTAGATGGCAAAGAAGAAAAGTGACATAATAATAAACTGGAATTTAACGATTATTGCATGACACGTATGGATATCGTTGAATTAGGTTTAGATGAATTTTCTCTAATCCACACCGGTGAATTGTATGGTGGGAGAACTCGCTAGATACCCATGTTTGATGTATGTGTGCTTGTCTGGTCCTAGATTCTATTTAGAATTTGTTGTTTTTTGTTTGTTTGTTTTTTTTTTCACTCTCAAAAATGTTTAATAAATTGAATTGTGAATAAAACAGAATAAAATAAATAAAAATATGAAGAATTACAATTATACGACATGAATAATATAGATAATAAGAAGCAAATAACAATTTAATACAATATTCATGCATTATTTTATCTTTTTAATAAAAATTTGATCTTTATCAAGTCTGAAGCACGTGGTAACAAAACTAGGGGTTTCTCAATTTTTTTTATCTTCTCGTTTAAGAAATGAGCAATTTTTTGTATGAGTGTGTGTGCACGCTGCCCCCCGGGCGTAATTTTAACCGATCCTTGCCAAGTTCAGACGGGAAGCGTTTTTTAGTAATCCGCCCACAGGGTTTCATTTTACAATATAAGTTTATGCTAAATTGAATCCGTAATTTGTGTCCGACTGCATTCACGCTTGTTTTTCGAAAAATCTTACTTTTTTGTGATCACCGCCTAACAAAAGGTGAGAGAAGTAACTTATTAACTACCTGCTTTCGAGAGAGAGAAAACTGTCGGTTTGCCTTGGGTATGCAACTGTTCAGTTGTGCGTCTGCCAGTTATTGTCTTCTAATTTATTTTTTTCTATAATTTTTCATGTTAACTTCGAGGCCTCACTTCGTGAAGATGGCGGAAAGTACTTGCCCCGTTTCGTGTAACTATTAGAGTTACATTGTCAATAGAATCTAACTTCTAAAACTTTGAAAAATAGCTTTTTTTCAAAACTGACACATTTTGTGGGAGGAAGGGGGTTTATAGATTGAAAGCACTAAAATTTTCATTTTCTTTTCTTTCTTTCTTTTAGGGGTGACCGATGTATGTCAGAAGTGCCAATTGAACTGATTGATTTTTTTTATATACAAAAACAAGGGAAAGTAACTTATTGGCACTCCACGGTTAACGTACTTATTGGGTTCTATACAGCAACGTTAAATTGAACAGATTTTACCATAGAAACAATTTAATTAATAGAAGTTATTCGATAGTCAAAACATGCCAAAAAATAGAGAGAAACGTGCTGAATTGGCAACACTCCTCGGTACGTTTCTAGTCAAAATATTCTCACACACTTACTGATTGAAGACCAAAAACAAAACTTGATAATGTAAGCGGAAACAGACGTGTACCTAATCGTTTTGTATTGGGGTGCAGGTCTCAAACACAACAAATTTGCAAATAATGCAAATTTTGAAATGAGCCTGAAGAAATAGTACACGAGCTTTGAATGTATACAACAATCTCATCCATTTCAGAGGTGTTGGAAATTTACGAATAACTTGACTTCTAGTGCTTTTCCTCCTTCAGGTGACCAAAGACAGCTGTGGTGTATAGTCTGTACGTGGAGCATTCATTGTTTTTGAGCCAAAATAAAATTATAATAGATTTCTAATACAGGATAAATAGAAGTCTAAATTAATACGTCGAGTCATAAAAATGTAAATTATGAAACTTGACGTCTTTATTGTATCAGTCACTACATCAATTTCTTCATCCACTTCTTCCCCAGCCAACAATTCTTTGGCAACAAGCTCTGCTCAATATCGCTATAACAAATTTTGCGATTACAACTTATTTTTGTAAATGGAAAAAAAATACAGCTTGTAACGTCCATATCCAGCGGGACGTTTTTCTCCTATACATACGACTGTTAAGTCTATTCAGAAAAATCACATGATTCGCAATTTCCTATTTTCAACTAGTTTTTTTTTTTTTTTTTACCGCTGATGGCGGTTGATATTCAAGTAATTTTGCAATTATCTGCATTGTAACTTGCATAAAGTCAAAAAAATATGTTGCCCAGCATTTTCTCTATTATTCAGGTTGTATTAAACACAAGTAGAATCAAGTAAATAGTCAGAAAAAAAACCTTAGTCCATGTGGGTGAATTGAGTAATGGTCGATACAAAGGTATCAAGTCAATTGAGCAGCAGTGTAGTACGGATTACAGCAAGTTACAATCGCGTCCGGGCGAAAAGCATCAGTCAGAAAAAGGACAGGTAGTTACGAATATTTTGACTGAATTTGTACTATTTACGTAATTCAATCTTTCTTTCTTTTCTTTTTTCTAAAGATTTTTATGTAATACTCAATAAAAGGAATGAGTTTATATTTTTTTTGTAAATTTGAATGAGAAAAATTTTTACAGAGATTGTTGTGTTCTTTATTCTGTGCCATATGTCCCAGGTAGACTAGAATAATTGGTAATTTATATTTTTCAAATCTTACTTTTATTAAGTTACAACGTTTTTTGTGATCAAGATATCCATGTTTAAATGGTCATTCTTTGCTTTAAAATCGCCTTGAAGTCTCAGAAAAGTGTGTGTGTGTGTGTCCCCCCCATTTAGAGGGTATATTTAAACAACATGGTTGTTAGAAATTATACTTTTTAGAGACTTTGGAGCAATTTTAAAGCAAAAAATATAACTGCTTGTTTTTTACAATGAAAATATCTAACTTATTTCATTTATAAAAGTATGATTTAAAAGATATGAATTATTAATTATTCTAATGAGTTTTGCTGTGACATATGGTACAGAACCAAAAAAATTTTACTCATTTAAATTCATTAAAAAAAATCTCAACTCATTACTTTGTTAAGTCATACATAAGCGCTAGAATGGTACATTTTTGAATTCTAACATCAAACGTATTCCGAAGATATTGATGCAAAAATCAAAATTGAACTTTGTATTCCTTAAAATTTACAAAATGAATTTTACTATTGAAGACATAATAATACCTTTTTGATTTAAAATTTTGTGCAAATCCTGGGTTCGAAATAAACAAGAAAACGTTTATTCATTTGAATTTACTAGAGAAAGATTCTAAATTAAATTACTTGAATGGTACATGTTCACCTAAAATATTCGTGACTTGTGTCATCCCTTTGTTTGACTGCTGTCCTTTTGCCTGATTTAGTATCATCACCAATATTTTATTTTCATTTTTCTTAATAAATTTTGAAAAGTGTTGAATACTAGCAAGATTATTGTGTGTGTGTGTGTATATATATATATATATATATGGTGACGTTTAAGATTTTTTTACATTTCAGCTTTTTAGATTTCAAATAGCTGTAAGACTAAAAATTGATTATTCTTTAAGATAGAAGATTTCCCTAAAAATAAGGGAAGTAACTCTTGTGAAAATATGAGGGATTTCTAAAATGTTATAAGAAAACATTTATCAAGGAGTGCCTGTTCTTTGAAGCCTGACTTTCATGCAACAGACTGAAAGTAATGGCTCGATGTACATGAACCCACCTGCTAAGACTTTGAAAAATCGATTTTGTTTTTTTTTTGTTCTCTAAAAATCAACGAATTCCTGAAAGATTCTTGATTCTAATGGATTAAAAAAAAAAAACAGTCAACTGTAAAAAAAAAAAACTAAAATGAACCTCAATCAAAAATATGGATTTTCATTATGGCTTATTCCCTGTTATCCATTGATATGATGGTTTGTACATTAAAGAATGCATTTCTGCTATTTCGTTTTATTTATTCTTTAGTAAGAAAATACAATGCTGTTTGAAATGAGCATACAACATAAATCAGGAGCACCTGAGTAGTCATCTCAAACAAAATTTAATTTTTACAAAAGCAGAAAGCCTCAAGTTGTCAGTTTAATTCCACATATTATGACTTTGTTTGCATATTCTCTCCTCCAATTTCTCCACTTATCACTCTTGCTTTCCAGTGTCCAGGTACCCACTTTTGTGTGGTTTATCCCTGGTACTCAATATTAGTACCTTGAGTCAACCCAAGTACAGAAATAGTGAAGTTTGACTAGTTGTTATAGGAATACTTAGCTTATTTCAACTTGAGGAGAACAACTGAAGAATTGAGAAATGTTATATTTGTCGTGATTTTTATGATTCATATAATCTACAGGGCACATGCCCACATAGACCTCGAAAGATATTAAAGAAAGATGTGATATAAATGACATCATAGAATTTTTTATCCAATTTGAGAATCAAGAATTACTGAATTATGGAGAAAATAGACATTATTTATTGATATAAAGGCATCATCATAAGAATGAATGAAGAAGTTGATTGTATTACAGCTCTAATAATACTGAGCGCAAGTTTCAAATTAGAATTCAAATTGATCGACTTCTGGGAAAGGGACCAATGTGCATGTATTAGTGAACTAATAAGTTTCTTAAATAAGTTTGGCTTATCCTCTATTGAATCTATAAATTACTTTATTTTCCTGTGGAGTTTTGAATTATTTTTTCACTCAACTCTTCCTTTTCTTTCTTTCTTTTTTCAGTGTGTTAAATCAGAAAGGCTATTGAACTCAGCTTCCCTGACTCACCCATAAATGTTGGAATTTTTACCAAAATTTAACGAATGGGTTGTAAAACTGGTGAATTTGCTACCATGGATGCCATTCCTCAACCTACTCCTCCATCTTCCGTGCCTACTCCCTCAGTAGGGGCCATAGATTATGGCAATCATGTGATAGAAGCCTTATTGAAAATGTCCAGTGACACAGATGATGATGAAGCGGACACTCTCAATTCACTCTTACCCAACTTTCCCAAAATTGGAGGGTCTCTGTATCCTGGACACTTCTCGGCCCCGCCCCAACAGATCTCTACTAACTATGAATTCAGTGCTGGTCCACTATCCAGTTGTCATACTCCAGTCTGTACTGGTCAGGTCCCTCTGACCTTGGAACAATGCTGGGCATCACCATTGGGAAAACATAACATGTCTCCGCACTGGCAAAAACTTGGAACTGCTTATTCCAAAGATGATTCGGTTCTGCAGCAGAATTCTTCCATTGAGTATGGATCAGAAAAACGTGCTTATTCTAATGATGAGCATATTCCACCCATCACTCCACGTCTGGAGAAGAAACCGACCTATCTCAATTTAAGCTGCATGGGTAAATATGAACTCCCCTTTTCACCTCCTCTACATAACCAAGTTAGTGTCAGACACCAATCTGTATCCTCAGTGTCTAGTTTAACAGACAGTTACCCAGCATTCACTGGTGATACATCAGATTGTCCATACGGTCAAAACTATAACAAGCCACGGGGTCTAACCAAATTTGAGTATCATTCTAGTTATATCAAGCAGTGTCAGATTGAAAGGACAGCACGGACAAAAAAAGTGTGGGAGAAATCATCAAAGCAACGTCAAATACTGTCACGTAAACGGAAATTGATGAAGCAACGAAAGGCTGAAGGTAATGAACTAACCAGCCCAAACTTGAGCAACCCTGATCAAAATAAACGCAGATTTCCATCTGCATCCAAGCCCCACCGCAAAAAAAGATTAATATATTCAAAGGGCCACTCACGTAAAGAGCACTGGTCAGCTCATGAGCAGATATTGAAAAATATGGACATTTTAAATAAAGCCATTGGCTATCTGGGTCAAGAAGAGTCGAATACTGAAGAATTTAGTGGTCATGTTGCAGCCAGGCCCAAGCGTAATTGTCTGGATTCTCGATTAAGTGTCAATCAGTCAGATACTTCATACCCTGCAAGTAGCCGTACCTGGTCAACCCCCGAAAGTGTGAATGCTGAACTTGTTTCTAGTAGCTATAGTATCTTCAAATCTCACATAGACCAATCTCAGTTAAAATCATCACCATTGATAAATGCTTCAAAATCTTCAGCTGAACAGGTTCCAGAACTGATGCTTTCTAGCAGCTCTTTGAACCTTTCATCTGTCAGAGATTCCAGCTCCCCCACTGAAAGTCTACTTGAGGGTCCTTCTGATAGGTGTAATCAGGGCTTTGCTCTCAGCGATGATGACGTTTTATCTTCTGTTTCTTCTTCCCAAAAAGAGAAACCCTACAATAAAAATATTGTTCCCACCCGTATCCGTATGGATCCAACACTTTCTGATAGTTCAGTGTCATTGTCAGCATCTTTGGGTGAACGGCCAGACTGTGTAGGTCAGTCATGTAGCACCAATACTGATTCAGAATCAGAAGACCTTCAGAATAGTGACAGCAATGACTCTAGTCCAAAGCACATAGCAAATATTTTGTCATCTACTCGCAATAGCCAAGGCGCATCAACTCCAGAATGTAAGGGACCAGTTATTATTTCACCCTTATCAAGTGAGAAGGACTTTTTCAAAGGAACTGAAGAACAAAAATGGCCCAATCCACATAATTCTCTTCTCCCTAATGAAAACTTTGTGTGTCCACTTCCCTCTAAAACCCAGATAAAAAAGATAAATTCTGTTGTCGATAAAAACATGGATAAGATCAGCACACAGTTATTCCCTTTCATAGAATCACAAAGAAGTCATCGGAGTCCTGTTTCTACCTCTTCATCTTCTTCACACCAAAAATTGCATTCAGCTTCCTCAAAACAACTCGGTTATGACATTCCCTCATCAGTGAGTAAACCCATATCATCTCTGAAAGGGAAGAAAGATTTGCATCAAGTAATACCAGAAATCTCATGCAGAACCAATTCTGAGTTGCTCCCCAAACATGGTTCAGTCTATTTTACACCTGTCTCCTTGTCTTCCACAGCCACCAAACCTTCCTCCCTCCCATTTAGCAATGTTTGTTCTAATATTTCCAGTGAAGACCAAGCAAGCAAAAAAAGTCCATCGCGACACAGGACCCATCGACGATCACATGCCAAAAGGACTGACAAAAATTCTCCTGACAGTGCTGCCTGCAGACGTAGGACCCATGTAGAACATCGAAAATTTGAGTCTGGTTTTAACAACAAAGAGAATAAAGACACTGGCAAATATGAACGTCCTAACGAATACATGGGTCTGGCTGCAGCCAAAGTACCTCGTGGCTCCTCAAAACCAACCACGTATGTTTTGTCTAAGGACTCTGGATTGGGTGTCTGCCGCAGTTCTGACCCAAGTCAGTTTTGGGCCACGCCTTGTGGCGGTACGTCGGATACCCCAGAACAGCTGGTTACACATAGTGGCCGATTGGCTACAGAAGATATAAACCCTACTAATCCTACCAGACAATGCCCATCAAAGGATGGATTTCATTTACGTGATAAAAAAGCTGTGATAAAAAACTTTTGGAATTTCCACAAGAAATTCATTCGTAAAGATCGAAAGACTAAAGGTAACTCAGAATTTAAAACCCTGGCCCATTTTTAAATTGGACACTCTTAATGTCTACGGTCTGTTCAAAATGGTGCATTCAAACAAGGGAATTTTTTCCAAACATTTCAACTGCTGTGACACTTTTTTTTTTATCTTGCATAAAGAGTATCACGATGTGTCATTTTTTTTTTTTTTTTTCTTTTTTCTTCCAAATTTGTCTTTTTTCGTTACGAAAACTGGATGACTTCCTAATATATTAACTGTGTCACAAATAAATTCCACATTGGAATAGTTTTGTGATAATCTTTTCCTTTTCTTTTCTTTTCAAATGTCTCAAAATTATGGAAACGTAATTTGTAATGCATATATATTTGTAAAATAAAACAGTCATTCGTAATACAGTGAATATATTTGTAAAAAAGTACCAATAAAATAGTCAACTACTTTGATTGTTCATTGGCTGAAGTTGTTGCAAAGTATGTATTTATCTGTTTTAGGATTCAGTATTGTTTGGTTACTGTTTAGAGTTCTTGATGCTTTTTGTTGTTGGAAAAAATAATAGCAAAAATCTCTTATGGACTTTTCATTGTCTGATAATTTGTTTGTGACTTTCATTAGCTTGTGCAGACAAGCAAATATAGGTTACAAATACGTATATATATATCTCAAACATAAATTTCATTTCTTTTATAACATATAATGATTGATTTAAATTCCATCATCGATATTTCTGATCAGTCTCATAGCAACAAGTCTGAGTATTAGTATTAGGTGTGTGCAAAAGTTTCCAGCAAAAAAGTAGTACTCAACTATGTATTTAATCTCTGGTTTTCGAAAAAGTGTGCCAAGAACTTATGCACAGATCTAATGAAATTGTTCCAAAACTTGAAGGAGAATTTACATTGTTTGATCATTAAACTAGAAGTAGGAAAAATTTCATTGAATCCTCAAAAAAAAGCCTTGGCAACTAAAATGAGGAGTCAAACTAACTACAGTATTTCCAGGTAATAACTGGCTTCAGGTTATTGATCCTAAAAATAAGAGAAATAATTCTGTTAAAGATATGCTTCTGTCATTTGTATATGAAAAAGTAATAATAGGTTTTTTGTGGAAAGTTCTGATGATTGTAAAAAGCTTATTGAAAAAAAAAACTAGTTGATGGCTTTGAGATGTATCTAAAAAGGAAAAAACAAGTTTACCACTTCCTTTACTCAAAATGTAGAATTTAGAATTAAACCTTGAGCCTGATGAATGCAAATGAAATACTATATTACACTCTAAAGTATATGATTAGATATCTTTTAATGTCTGTAGCCTTTCTGTTAATGAAATATTGGTTTTCAATCCCTTGTAAGATATTTTTATATTTTAATATTCAAATAAATTGCCTGACAGCAAATTGAGTTGAAATATCTTGAATTTTAATAACTTATAGACTTTTTTGTGTGTTTTGATATGAATGCCACTGTATACAGAAATTAGTATCATGCATTTAAATAGTTTTACCTAAGATATATAGAATCAATTTTTAATTTAAAAGTAATATAACTATTCTAGATTGGAATCTTTTTGTAAGAACCCTGCAAACATTATGTGATATCCAGCAAAGCCTTTCATTTTGTTTCAAAATGATATTGAATAATTATGTTCATTTAATTAGATTTCGTATTTGAAAATGGAGAATTTCATAGAGTTATCTCCTTCTTACTGTAACTGTATCAGTCAAATCAACTGCTCTATTTTTTTTCTTATTCTGACCTTCCATGAACAGGAAGAGAATATATCAATCATGAGAGAATCCAACTATCAGTCAACATAGCACTTGGCTTTCTATATGTAGTTGAATACTTTTGGGTCTTTTCTCAGTTGAAGTTTTATACAACTATTCTCATTGAAAAATTGAAAAGAACTGTATAAACAGGCAAGCAGAAGGATCTGATGTATGGATTAAATATTATCAATATTTTGGAAAAAAAATTTGAAAATAAAAGATGCTAGTGATGATTTTTTAAAAAAATGCTCTTTGTTAGAAAATTCAATGTCAATTTTGTGTGTACCTGTTATGTGTACTTTCTGATATGGTTGTTACTCTAGACAATTTAATTATATATATTGATATATATATAAGATGTAAAATAATCATTCAATGACAATACCATCTACTGGTTGTCTTCATTTGTCAGCTAGTGAAAACGCAAATTGGAGGCTTTTTCTGTACCATTAGCCTCAGCAGAGCTACATGGCTCCACCCTGGAGAAAACTGTATCCTGTTAGGTCAGGAACGAAAGGAAGGTTAACAGAAATTTCAAAAATGACAAGTTGTGTGTACATGTATATATGCATACATTGTTTGAGTTTATTCACTCATAAAGTAGACAAAGAAAACTTGACCAAATATTTCACTCGATTCAATCACCTATTCATGTAGATTCTGTTTACATAACTAGGATAAATACCTTAAAATGGCAGCATAAACATTAACCAACCACCGAATTCGATGGCGTATAATATCATTTGAGGGAATTAAAAGAAAACATACTCATCTCCCTTTTTTTTTCTTCTTTTTTTCAACTCCTCCTCAAGTTGTTTTTTGAACTGTTGGACAATGGAGGTTATGTTAACCTTTTTATGTCCAGTATTTCAAGCCATTAAGACTTGAGTAGATCTATTAAGTAAAATCTCAGATGTACTCTTATCAATATTCACTACTCTGAGCTGTTGGTAAAGTTGTATTTTTTTCATTCAATAGCCATTATATGACTCAGCTTAAATTCTAATGTGTGCCATTTATGTCTTATTCCTAACTTCCTAAGTTTCTTTATAAAAATTTTATAAAAATAATTCCAAATGATGGTGCAATATTAGCATAATTCGCAATACTTTTTCTTTTTATAATCCAAGTTTTCATTACCTTCATCTGTGTGCAAAATTTTCTGATGAACCTGATTATATGTATGTATATATACATAGATGCATTTTTGTGATAAATTCCATGGGCAATTCAACTCGTATGCCTGTATGTTGTCCTTCATTTCAGCAGAATTCAATTACCTTGAAAGTAAATATTTCTGTTAGATTGTTCAAATAAATGGCACACGATTTCTTGAATGTTTTTTTCCCAACAGAAAAAAAATCTTTGCAAAAGGATCTACACCTAGTTATGTGTGAATCCATATCAGCTGGTTACTGCAAGATGCTTTCAATCTCAAATCTCTTTTTACATGTATATATATGCGTGTGTGTATATATATATATATATATATATATATATATATATATATATATATATATATATATATAATCTTTCTAACTGAGAAGCAAAATCCCAACTCTGAAGATCACTCTCGAGATTATTTTTGAGAGCAGAATTTTTCCAGTGGGGAGGGAGAGAGGGAGGCTTTTTGCATGGATGAAAAGTGTCACATTTATTGAATCTCTGAAAATCATCCTTGTATATTTTATAAAGCTCTCTCTTCTATTGCATGATCATGCCCCCCAAGTGCTATCTATGTCTTTCTTCTGAAGTGACTTTTTTATTTTTGTTTAGAATTGAATTAGAAAATAAATATTAGCTTTTAGATATGAATCCCTAAATCTAGCCATGTATGCAATACGTCACTTTCTTTACTGTCCATGAAAGCCCTGAATACATGTATACCAGTGCTCATTTGAAACCTTGACTTTTTCAGTCAGTCACTTTCTTTCTTCCTCTCCTCTCTAACCTCCCAGCCAGTATGGTTTCCATCCTTTTACTGTGACTATTGTCTTCTGTCAACAATTTTCTTTGATATGAGAAAACATTTTTAGGTAATGCTTATACATACCTTATTAGTCAACTCATTAAATGTACTTGTTCGTTAGTTTGTCTAAACATTTGTCCTTATTGCGATTGCAAACTCTGTTCAATTTCCATGTCCATATTCAAACCCAGCATGAAGTTTCTTCTTTTGTGTCATGTCGACTAAAAACTACCTTTCTCTACTCTCTCATGACGTCAAAGCATGTGACGGTAAACTCAACCAGGTGAGGCAGATTCCTTTGTCCTCAGCAACTGCTACCATCTTCTCACTGTACAGGATCAACTTCCTTTACTACTCTCCCACATAATATAGGATCCATTAACTATGAATCCTATACTTCTATAGTATAGACATTAGTATCAGTCCATATCTAGGGATGAAGAGATTGATAGAAAATATTAGATTTCGACCAATGAGTTTGTATCATACGCATAGTATGGCCACCAAATAACATTTTATTAAATTTGAATTATAAGATAAGTAGAAAAGTTTACAATATAGTGATATTTTTTACTTCATATTAATTTTAGATATTCTATGTTTTTATCAGATAGATATGTCATTGTTTTTTGATGTTTACATTGAGGACATTTCTTATCATAACTAGATTTTACAATATTGTATCCTTGTAAAAGTGATCAGTGTCTGTCTCAAATTATCTGTAAAGTCATTTATATAAATAAGAATAACCAATGTTATAAGTCATGTACTAGGATTCTGCTCATCTTTTCTTTTTTTTAATCCAAGTGTCTGGTAATAACTTTAGTTTGAATTCTTTGAATGTAGTACAAATATTTCCAATTTCTTTGACACAAAGAAAGCTTTTCCAATGTGGTTATTTTGATATTGTGCTTCAAATTCTGTTTTTGATTCATCACTTGGCTAACAAGTAATTGTATGTATAAAAGTAACTCATGTAAACACATTTTACAAGCTGAACAAAGGGCATGTAGTAACATTTAAATTCATTTTTCACATAAAAGTAGTTTACATGAAATACAAGGAGTTTGCACTCGTATTTTGGTATCGTCTGTCTTCTGTAAAACTAAATGTGTACCACATCGTTTTGAAAATCTCTTACTTTTCTTTGATCTGTTTTTTGAACCAAGCCATTATAAAAAAAACGGTTTGTTTTTGAAAAAAAGATTTTCTTTCCATTATTTTTCATGTATGATATATATTTTATTGTTTGTATCAATGTTATATCATTTTATCACAAGTTTTATTTTACTTTTTTTTTCTTTCCATTTTAATTTTGATTTTTTACCTCCAGCGGAAAATAAAACATTTTGTATAGAACGTTTTGAGATGTTTTGTCATTACATTCTGACTAATGCTTCTAAACCATTAAGATAACTTCTGATCTTTGCATATGTTGTCCTCTATAAATTGATTTAAATCATAATTTATATAGCTAGATTTTTTTGCTTTTTAGTGGATGTTACAATGAAAATTTTCATCTTTAAAATATAGATCGTAGACATTGTTAATGTTATCATTCAGAATATAATCTATAATAAATTCTAAAGACCATGCATTTTCAAAACGAATGTAATAGTAATGTATTGTTTGGAGTTTTATTTATATTTGAAAGGATGAGAATAGCATACGGCTATACAACTCTATGGAAGATGATAGTTGAAAAAAAATGTTGTTTATGAAAGAACACACTGAGGATCACTGATAGGATTACTCTATTGGAAATTCATGCATTTCCCAACTTGTTTTAAGTAACACTTACTGCAATAGTGTAAAAAGATGAGAGCTGTTACAGATTAGCAGTATCCCTCACATGAAAGTGAAAGAAAAAAGATCTAAAATTATTATGGAGATGAGCTTTCAAATTGTGGGTCTCATAATTTGGTAAAATTCAAAATAGATTTTTTTGACACTGAGGTCTGTTTGGGATGCTGTTTTATTCACTGATTCTAATTCAAGCTTTCACTTGAAAGCAATTCTTTTTTTCTCTCTTTCTGACAGTTGTTCATCTCGGCATCAACTACAACCTTTTATACCTGTAAAAAACCTTAATGGTGAATAATGTCAAAAGTAAATTGGATGTAATATTCTCTCATTAGCCTAATACCTGTCATGAGTGACACATGAGTCAATTAATAAGTTTTTTTTCTCCTTTTTTTTAAAGAGTATGTTCACAGGAGTAGAATTTGCAAGCAGTGAGAATACTTCTGGCGGTTAGTCTTGTTCTTGTTCAATATTATGAGTATCATGGCCCTCAATGTTGCAAAATAACAACCATTCAGAAATGCTCATGAAAACAACTTGAAACTTTCAAGTCTGGCCATTTTTTTTCTCTCCTGTGCAAGTTTTACATGACTACTAAAACAAAAACTTTAGTGCAGGACTATTATAACAAAATTTCACTTAACCAGGGTTTCCAATAGCTGAAAAACAGATTGGTTTCAAATGCAAAAATCTAGATAATCTCAATGTAACTAAACTCTCTTTTCTGCCTTCTCTTTTCTCCTCAAACTAGAGAACTTCCTTTTCTGCTCTCTCCCTCTCTACCCTCGAGATAAACTGATTGACTTTCCTGTTTTCCCTCTTTCTCTTCCCACCCACTCAGATACTACAAAACGTTTTCCTACTCTCCCTCTGATTAAACTAACTTTATCATCTCTCTCTTTCTCTCCCCCTCTGTAAATTATCTACCCCCCCCCCCAATATGGAAGAATGAAACTAATCCTGAACTGAATCAATATATCAACTCCAATTCCCATTTGGGATTGGTAGGGACTACTTAAGACCAAATTTGTATATTGGTAGCTGCAGTACCAAAATAATCAAATAACTTGAAATCTTTCATTCGACTAAACTTGTGGTAAAAATAGATTAATACACATATTTCATATTTATTGAATTATTTTATTAGCTGAAGTATTGTAAATTATTTATTTATTATTTTTTTGCTACTATTTCCCTCCATCTCTTCCCATATCCTGATCCCTTCAGTGCCATGTTTCGTATTAACTGCTGTTCAGTTGGGGTAATCCAATTTATTTATTTATTAGATGAAGTAGTATCAATTATTATCAATGATTCTTTTGCTACCATTTACTTTCATCTCAATTGTGTTGCTTTTCATTGCAATTAAACTCGGTCCAGTTTCCCTCCAGCAGTACATGAATAAATTATCATTGCAGATCATTATAAAGAATAATTTCCAGGTTAGAATTGAACTTTTGAGACTATGCTGGCGGATGTCTTGCCAAATGATCTTGCCATGGGGCATCACGTGTATTAGTGACCGACATGAGTCCAAATTCAACACGTATACTCTTCTTCTGCTCCATGTTTCATATTAACTGGTAGTTCATTATTGGTAATCAAATCTGTTTATCCATTGAATTTATCTACTGAAGAAGAGTCAACTATTGTTTATAATTTTTTGCTACTATCTATCTTCATTTTTTTAACTAGTAGTTTAGTATCAGAAATCCAATTTATCTGTTATGAAAAATCAATAATCATTTTTGCTACTATTTACCTTTATCTCAATTTTTGTTGCTTTTTAATCACAACTAAAGTTGGCTGGTTCCACTTTGACAGTAAGTAAATAAATTATCATTGCAGACCTGAATAAAGAAAAATTTCCTGGGGAAAATCAAACTGACAACATAATGCATGCAGTTTGCTCGGTCAAGACCTATCCCTTTATTGCCACTAAGCGCCAGGAATCAATCAAGTCCAAATCAAAGTCTTACCTCTTGTTCCTTTCTATTGCAAATAATCTCACGCTGGTTTCCCATTAGTGATGAGTGGAGAAATTAACAGAACGGATTGGAATAAAGCATAAGCTCCAAATGAGAATCCAGCAGATGATTAAATAAGTTAATTTACAGAGAGCATTTTGAACATCTTCCAGAAAACTGAGAGGGTACGGGAATAAATATTGTCAGAATATTCAAACCACTTCAGATTCGCCAATGACATTTCTGTGGCATCAGTCATTGGAAAAATTACCTAACAAGTTATCTGATCTAAACTGGAAAAACAAAAACTGTTGGCTTAAAGATGAAAAGAACAAGGACAAAAGTAATGTTTAACGATTAAGTCCCCAAAAAGAACATAGGCTCTCCAAGAGGTTGAATTAATTTACCAAAGACAGGTAATAAAAGTAGAGAAGGACCAAGAGAGCTATATAAAACAATGCATAACGATCGGCTGGAAATCATTAGGTATCAATAGAGACATAGAAGAGCAGCTTGCTAATGTGCATTAATAAGACCAGCTATGACTCAAAGATGTGAAACATAGGAAGGAAATCAACAAAACAAACTGAGAATAGCACGGCGAGAACTATGGAAAGAGCAATGTTAGGGATAAATCTAAGAGATTGGAAAGTATCAACATGTATCAGAGGGACAACTACAGTGAAATATATACAAATAATTAAGCAACAAAAATGGAGATGGACTGAAAACTTGTCAAGAAAGATGACGAAAGATGAATAATCAATTGGTGTTCATGGGACGGTAAACACAGTAGAAAAAGACCAGGCATAAGATGGATGATATGCAAAGGTATGCTGGTAGGACATGATGAAAAGTTAGCTCAACAGTGAGAGTCATGAAAGGAGGTTTGGGAAAGGTCTTCGTCCAGCATTAAACTTATAGTGACTGATGATTATAGAAAATGAAAACAGAAGTTATGTCACACTTCGAAATACATAATCGTGAATTGAAAGAAAATTCCTCATCAAATTAAAATTCATGAAGGAAACAATCATAAAAACGTTTAAAATTACAAATGGGAAGTAATTAGTTTTCGGGGGCTTTTTTTATGTGTCAGAACAGATGCAACACTATGATCATGAACTAAAGGCCACAAAAGTCACATCCGATTAGGACCTCATTGCTTTGATGATGATCAGCAGCAGCTTTTTAGCATCCTTTCTTGGACATCCCCCAATTGCTTAAATCAAAACTGGGAAAATTCATTTCATTAAGTTACAAAGATTCTTTATCACTTGAATTACTCGTAAGTAAGTTGAAAAAAATCATAAACAGAATTTAAGATTAAAATTTTAATTTCTGCAAAAAATCTATTATACAAAAAAAGGCGATTGACAAAGTTTTTGTTTAAGTAAAATGAAAAACACTCGTGTAAGTGATATATTTTGTTTCAGGATTTTATTTATCATGTTTTTCGTTTTCGTTATTTCTGAAAAACTCGAAATGAAAAAAAAATTAAGTTCACTTTTTCGTATGAAAAAAGTATTTTCAATTTATTTTTTCTAGTGGTGAAGTTTGACGCCATGACGAACTTCTGAATCAAGGTTGGACCAAGTTCATTCTTGATGATGATTATAAGAATTGAAAATGGGAAAGCTATGTCATACTCTTATTCTATCAAACATAGACAAAGAGAGACAGAAGAAAGAGAATATTGTTTGTTTCTCTTCTCATCTTTTTGGGGTTATTCTGATTGCTATTTCACACGGTTTATCAGTATGGGAAATTTAGTTTATACTTGATAAAAAGATTTGATAACTAGAGTGACTTTTCTTTTCTTTCTTTTCTTTTTTTTTTTCTGGTATTCTTAGTTTTTTGAAAATTATGTTCCAAAACAAAGGGCTATCCAAACTGCTAATTTGAAAACCAAAAATCAGCATCTACTAATTTGTGGGGGGCTTTTAGAATGTATTTCCTCCTACTCTCTGAACTTCTTTTTTTTTTTTTGCAACACTTTGGGCTTTGTATTCATAGACTTGGGCAACAGATTCAAATATCTCATATTTTTCAGAATTTGGATAAATCAGATTTTACAAGTATTGAACTAATCACATGATAGCAAGAACTTGTGCATGGTTCCTGTTCTTGAAAGTTTCACTAGTAAACTTGAGCATTAGCTAAGTGGCTCCACCTGGTGAGCAAATGTTGCAGAATGATATAAGGAATAAAAAAATGAAGAGTAGAAAAGAAGCAAATTACATTGACAAAGTGAATAATGGAAAAATACACTCGAACCAAATAAAAGGAAAAGTCCCCAAAAATATTTTTTAAAGGGAAAGAATTTCTTTGTTGTTTTTTCTTTTAAGAGAAGAAATATCTTGCATTTAGAACTTGGCACTCTTATTTCCTCCCCAAATATGTTGCTTGTTTTCTACAAAGTTCTTATTAATTAAAACCTAAAATTACTATTGATATTGCATTGAAGGGGAAGTATCAAAGACAATTCCAATCTCTGGTTTCTACTTTATACTTGGGAAGTTATTTGACTGTTCCAAATCTTGTCTAACAAAATGTTTTTGTGTTACCAACATTAACAGCTGCTTTTCTATCACCCGACAAACTTCTTAATGCTACTACTTCTAAAATGTTAGTAAAAGATTCCAACCAGTGACTATTGATGTTCCTGGCTAAATTTTGCCAACACTGACATCGACAAATTAATTAATACTATTCGAACATGAAATAAAATTGAAATAAAAACAATTTTATAAATAAGGACATTTTAAATTGAAAACTGAAGAATTTCCTTTATCCACCGGAGAAGTGGTCCCCAATTTAAAAGATCCACATCCACCTTCACTTGATGTTTGAAAACGACAAAAAAGAAAGAAAGGAAGTGAACACATTTCCTCCTTTGTTGACCACGAAGGCATGCTCCTCCCTGGAAGTGATAAAAAAAAGATATGGACGAATTAAAAAAAAAAGTGGCGTCAAAAAAGAAAGAACAGGAACCAATTACAGGTTCCCCTTATATGAAAACTAAAGAGTAATGCTTTACAATCCTCCTATCTCCCGGGTGACTTAGCGCGTGAAATATGATGTTATTGATACTCTTGTTAAAGGGTGATGAGAAAAACGGATTTAGACTATAGGTAGGGTGCTTTGAGAAAAAAGTTTGATGCAGACCAAGGGAATATCTCGCTGTTTTTTTCGGTGTTGGGAGTCAGGGAGTAGCGTCCAATTAATATACCATAAAGTTAAGATTTCGGGGTAGTTCACGTACTGAATCTATTATCTTTTATATTTTTTAAACAGGAACGTTTTTCTTTTTCTTGGAATCAGAAATTGTTATAGTAACCCCATATCGTGGTAAGATAACATTTTAAACATCAGTGACCTTCCCACCACAAATGTTGATTTAATTTTGTAAGCTATTCTTCGAGCTAATCTGATTAAAACGGCTTATTTGGTTAATATTGGTAATTCAATAAATACAATTATTTATTTCTTGGAAACGTCCATTTTTGATAGTGGCGGTATTACAACTCTTTTTAAGACTGGTTGTAGTGTTTAAAATAAATATAGAAAATATGACGCAAGATTTCCTAAAATTGAATAATAAGCAACTAGCTGAAGTACCCATCTATGCCTTGTTGAATATTTGAAGAGTGAAAAAAGGATACTGCCTCATATCACTCGCAGCATTACAATTGCTTTTCCACACCAGTCTATCCTATTCTGTTCACCTATAACTGATGGATGTTTTTGATCACGCATACGGATTAGAAGTGTGGATGTTGAGTTTTACGGCATATTCCTCCGAAAAAAAGTAAGTCTGACCAAATGTCAGTATACATTCAAACCTTAACCAAGTTTTTTCCACTTAAATCACTGATTCTTTTCTCTTTATATTGTTATCGCCGGATCAGCGGTAAAAAAAATGAATCACTTTCCTTTAGCCTTTAATCGCCTCGTAAATGCTGTTAAAAAATATAATTAATCATCTACAGAACTTCTTAGATAGAACAGTGAAAATGTAATTTGATCCCTCACAAATTGCAACAAAAAATCAACATTTTGTATTCTCAATATGTACCGATTGAGAAAAATAAAGTCGACAAAAATTGCATGAAGGCAAAATCCTGAAATGCAAAATGGTCGCCATCTGCCCTACTGACAATACTCTATCTTAAGAATCTAGCACTGTATCAAGTTGAAATTCGGTTGGTTTATTGCTCAGGAAGTGCAGTGTCGAGTTTGAAGTTGTTTGGATGAACAGTTCTCGAGAAAGTTGTGAATAATCGGCAAAGGAAAAACTCTAACGTGCCGTCCCTAAAAATCCGCTATCCAAATGATCAGTCGTTCATAGTCCGGTCCCGATTTCGCATAAACTATGCTGCTGGTCAAGGCATTTTAGAATAGAATTTGTCAAGCAGCTGAAATAGATAATTCAAGAGTGCTGATTCAAAATCTTTTTTGTTATTATTATGGTAGAGCTTATACAAAATCAGAGCTAAAGTTGCACTTACTCTATTGTATGCCAGTTATTCTGAATGTGACAGTGTAACTCAAGAATCACTCACGGGATCACCATATGTCCTCCTTTTGGGATTTACACTGATTTACATGCACAAATCATTTCACACTTTCAAACGTAAAACGTCTATAGACCTTGAAAGTGAAACAGCTTGTTCGTGAAGCAAATGGTTCAAAGGAAGAAACATAAATCTATGGAATATTTTTAAAAAATGAATCGTCCCGTTAGATGGGTCAAGTGTTTGGATGGATTTTAAAAATTACAAAATGTATAAAATGATGATTGAATTCCATGCATTGAGTTCTGGGACAAAAGAGATGTTATCATTGATGACATAATACTTAACGGCTAGTTTTGCAACCTGATTTCATTCCTCAAATCTGATAAGATTAAGAATTTCTGAAGTCTAAGTCTGCTCGATCAATGGTGGGTAATTTTTTAAATAGATTTTCAGAACTACTTGAATAAACTCTCTATAGTTTTGAAAAGGGCCATTAACATTTTAAGAGTTTTTCGGAAGTACCACCTAATGTGGCTTCCGCTACACAACTGGTATGGAAATTCAGGCCTACGTTATAAGCGTCATTAACATGGCAGAAAAAATTCTGTTTAACACCATCAAATTCAGATAGGACACCTGAAAAAGGCTGTAGAATTGATCAGTCGAAGCGTTTCAACTTAAACAAAATAAGCTTCAATCGACCGAGAAACTCATTAAATACTTGAAATACAAGTTTTTGTTTGTTTTGCTTTTTTGACTAGATAACTTCTAAAAGAAAAAATTGTGATAGCTTGGGCCGAATTCCAATAGCTCTAGGATTCCGATGTGATATCACTTTCGGTAAGTGGACACCACCTCTTCATATGGTACTGAAAACGGACGGTTCTTCTTGGGCTTGGTGATTTCCTTGCTCTTAATAGTATCAGGAAAAGCGACAGATACCCGATACCAAACATCAATTCTTTCGATTCCAAGATTACTAACAAAAATAGATTTAACCTCTGCCTACTATCAAATAAGAGTCCACCCGACGATGTATCTAAAACAGCGGTGACAACTCCGTTGTTTTATTTTCGAATTCAATAATATAATGCCCTATGGTCTGAAGAATGCTGTTGCCGCCTTTCAACGAGTCATGGACTAAATTATCTTTAAGTTAGATCGTGTATTCGTCTATCTACTCTAGTAATCAGTGAAAATGAGGAGCGACATTTGGAAGATTTAGTATTTGGCATATTAGCTGAAAATAATTTTCAATTTTAGTTGGTAAAATGTATCAAAGCTAGACTGTCGGGAATATAATGTTTGTGCGAAGGCTGTCTTATCCACCAATAGCAAAATCCATGAATTAAAATCATTTGCTTACGCTAATGATTCTAAAAGTACGCACAGGCTCCTGGCTATGAGAGGTTTTATCGAAAACTCATTCCTAATTACAATTGTATTGCCTCTATCAGAACGTTTGCAGTTATTTCCGAAATGTTCCTTTCAACTAAAAGAAGAGTAGAAACAATCCGTTAACATTCTGACGTAACTAATCTGGTACATCCACAGTCTGAAGTCTGTAATTATCAGTTTGTCACTGACAGCAGTCAGAATGCAGTTGGTAATGCGTTGTACCAAGTGATTAAAGGAAAACCCGTTCCTATGAGGTTCTTCCCAAAGAAGTTCACACAAGCCCAGGCTAAATAATCTATGTTCAATTTGAAGAAAACATTACAAGCCAAACTCAACTTTTTAAAAAAAATTTTAATTAGTATTTTTCTGTGACAATAACAAAAATATTTTTTTCAAAACGCAAGAGACATTTTTCATACTCTATTAATCTTCCAGAATTTTTCCTTTGGTGAAAAAACACAATGAAACATTCTATGAATATAATTTTAAGTTCCAAATTTGAACTTTACTAAACAAGAAAAATTATGATATTTTTCTGTTCATCTTTCTCACACCTAAGTTCCATTGCATATTTTTAGGATGTTGAAAAACTTGAAAAAAACTGATGCTTAAGAGTTAATTCATATATATATATATATATATATATATATATATTTGCTCATAATATAAGCTAAACTGAAATTACTTGACTCTATACCCATCCTAACGGGCAGAATAATTGCTGTTCAAAAATAAAAAAAGAAATGTAGATAAATAGAAACCAAATGGCGTTCAATTTAATTTGTTTTTAAAATTATTTTAATGCCACTTTTTACTCTGTCAGAAAATGTTAGGGGCTAATGTTGAGAAAATGGGATGCTCATGTAAAAAAGGATGTTGGGCTACTGTGAAAAAGGGGTCAGGCTCATGGGTGGGGGTTAAAAACGGGCGTTGATGCTAGCAAAATAAGTAGGGCCAATCTTCAAAAGGAGGAGGCTGATCTAAAAAAGATGTGTCTGATGTCAAAAATGGCTGAGTTTGATACAGATTTAATCTTTAAAATGGGTGTGTAATTTCAAGGAAAATAAGAACTTTTGTTGAAAAGGGGTAATGTTAAAATGGGCAAATGTTTGAAAACTGGGCAAATAGTAAAAAAAAGGGTGTCGAGGGTAATGTTAAAAAGGGGGAAGAGGTCACACAAAATTTTGACCTCATCCCCCCCAAAAGAAATTTCATCCTGCGATTTTGAAAATTCCCACATTTTGACTTCTAAAAATGAAAATAAACATTCCATTCATTTTCTATAAAAGAGAAAAAGAATCTCCATCCACGGGTTTGAAACTAATAAAAGGAAAAAAAAAACATTCCCATCGATTTAGACCATGAAAAGGGACAAAAGTTCCCCTAGAAAGTTCTTCGCCGATTTTGACCCCTAAAATAAAAAAATTGCCCCACAATTTAAACCCCCAGAAGTGAAAAAGTATGAAATTCCTTTGATTTTGACCGGCAAAATAGAAAAAAAAATCTTGAAAGTGAAAAAATTCTTTCCCCTAAAAATCAGAAAGAACTACCCTTCTTCTTTGATCCATAAAAGAGGAAAAAATCTCTCCCTTTTGACCCCTAAAAATGAAAGTTCTCTCCGATTTTGAACTTCTTGATACAAAAAAAATCCTTTTGATTTCGACCCCAGAAGTGGGGAAATCCTCTCCTCGATTTTTACCCTTATAAGTGATTAAACACCCCTCAACTTTAACCCTTAAACACGAAAAAAGTTCCTTTGCATTTTGACTTCTAAAATGAAAAAATATTCCCCTCGATTCCCTAGATGTAACAAAAACTAACATTTGGTTTCGAACCCTGAGGGGGGGGATCCTCCCTTCGATTTTGACCCCTGAAAGTGGAAAAAATCTCCCCCCTCAACTTTCAACCCTAGAAGTTGAGGAAAATCCCCCCCCCCCACCGATTTTGACCCAAAAAGTGAAGAGAAAATCCCCTATCCATTTGACCATTGATAGTAAAAAAAATCACCACCCCAATTTTGATCCCTTGGTGTGAAAAGGAATTACCCTTGGTTTTGACACTTGAAAAATCCCCTCTCCTCTGAAAAAGGGGGAGAAAAAAATCTCCCACTCTGATTTCGAATCCTAGAAAAAGTGAAAAATGAAAGTTCCTTGTCGATTTTGATCCCGAAAAGTGAAAAATAAATCCAGGTGATCGATATAACCTCTGATACCAAAATTTTTGAAAAATATAGCTGAACCGAACAACATCAAAACACCAATAAATATAGTGATATGAGACTTGTTAAAGAAATGATTCTCTCTGAATAAAAAACGCAATATACGTCACATTTTTATCTTCGAAAATTGGTTGGAGAAAAGGGAATACAAACTATTCTCTTATTACATCATCAAAAAGTATTCTGTTCAGTTGAGATTACTACGTAACATCTTTATAGTGAAGGAAAGAGTTGGTTACTGGTTATGAAGGAAGGAGATTGGATCCGTGATAGATGGGGCATACAGTGTAAATATAGCTTAGTAGATAGAAAATAGCTTCTAAGTGAAAGATAGGAGCTCTGTTCCTAGTAGCAGTCGTGCGTTAATGAAGCAGAGGTAACAAAAATGGTTTGAATCCATAAGGCTTGGAGAAAACCAAGGAATGATTATGGAAACCAGATATCAGTGGTAAGCCTAACTGTAATAGGTGATGGATATGCGATTGCGTAAGATCAACTCGCAGCCATTCTGAGACGCTGAAAAACACGACGGAAAGACTATTTGATTGAAAAATACATGGGGTTTAACCCATGTGCACTTCCTGAGGTAAGGAGAATAAGAAAACATAATCGTGTGTTGTGTAGTAAATGCATTACCATTTCATTCACGAGAGATGCAGTTGTGGATACGCGTTTTGACCTACAGAAGAGGATGTGATTGTGTTGCTGAACGCATGAGATACCACAACATCCGTGAAATGAAATTGGCAATGTTCAGGACAGTGATTGGTCACGATGGAAAAACGATCAAGTTCGAATCGGCTGGGAGGCCATTGGAATGATACCGTTCCTAGAGAGAAGGAAAGAAAGAGAGAGAAAGAGAGACGGTCGGGGTAAATGAGCGAGTGAAAGCGTGCGTTCAAACAAACGTTCAACCTTTCCTCGACATACTTAAATTCTACATGGCGCAACTATCACATTCGCAAACAAGAAAGGCGAACAAAAATACGTACATGACGCATTACATACATGTACTCATGTCTTGACACAATCCCACACACAGAAGCATCCACTTCAACCCGGAGAAGGCGCCACCTCAGGGTCAGCGACTGCGACGGTAGCCATTGGTCGCAGTCGGCATCGAGAGTCTCACTCATGGGCACAGCCCAGTCCTCTCCTCGGGATCGACCTGACGCGACATTTGAGAGCGTCCTCCGTGCGATCGGGGAAGCGTCGAAATAGAGCTTTGCAGAGCCTGCTTTGGGATGTTAAAGTAAATCTCATGCAACTTCTTAGCCTCTTGCAGGAGCTATTTCTTCGGATATCCATCGCTTCTTTTTCTTTTTTTTTCTCTGCAGAACCCCATTCACCAGCCTTCTGGGGTGCAACTTTTGGCGGCTGCTCTCCTTCTGGTGGGTGCGTCTGAATTGTTGGTTTAAACCACTATTTTAATGGAAGCTTAGTTCGCACAGAATGCATTGAAAGGATCCACGAAACGTGCAGTGTGCATCACAGCGACCCTCATCATGATTCGCATTCGAGAATGTCTTTCGGGTGTCTTTGACATAGTTCAACTCCTTGCAGGATTCGTGAAAAGATTTTGCAAAAACCCTTGGTTGACTTCTGCTGCTAAGCAGAGGAATAGGAACCAACCAGAATTTACTTAGTAATCAGGCGCTAAGCTCTATCCAAGGATTTCTAACGGGACGAGTCCGATAACCGACAAATACCGTGGGAGAAAGTTGAAGAGGATTTGGGGGTGAGAGTTCAAGAGAACGTAAAACCTCCCAGGAGTAAACGATTGGAACTGTTCACCAAGATTCGAGGTGAGGTCGCATTCAGATTCAATTCGTGAGTGGCGGTGAGGTCGTTATCATACGAAGTCCAGTTGAACGTCAATCTTCGTATTTACTTTAGTGCTCGTGTCGCTGTCAGATGGGTCAACTATTCGTTGTCTCTTGGTCGACATTAATGGTGCAGGTGCTTTTCGTTCACATGGTCGGCTCCGGACGCCCCCCCCCCGGTTCATCGTTACGATCTGTTCCCGGGTGTAGGCAGAAGTCAAACCTAAAACTTCTTCCCTTCGCGGGTAGGAGTCGTCTTCTGTTGGGCATGACCAGGTATAACCAAATGTAGATGCGTGTCAGCAGAGCAGAGCAACACCCATTTCAGTCCTACTGTGACACTATCGAAATTAAGGGTTAATTAGAAAAATCTGAAAGTGAAAACTAAAATAATTAAGTCAGAGATAAGGGCCTGGCCACCCACTCTCCAAGGTTGATGGTACTTTACAAAACCAAGACGATTACCCATGGGTTTTCGAGATAACTCAGGCTAGGACAGGGAACAAATAAAAATCTAAACTGTAAAGCAATTGATATTAAATCCAGGAGTAAAGTACTAAAAAAGGTCGGAGGAGCGAGGCGTGGATAGAATGCAGATGTATTGTTAATCTCATGTCTAAGAGAGACATGAATCCCCAAGAAATTCTTCGGAGGAGGATTGACCATTTCAAAGTCCGGGCGAGTAAAATTGATTGCTGGGGGGAATTGGCCCCGTCTATCGCCTACGCATATTTCTAAGGGAAAATTATGGATTCCCAAAGGAAAATTACTCAAGTCAGCACCATTTCAAATTTACCAGCAAATTTACCGCATAGGGAGCCCATCATCATATAAGCCAGCAAAGCCACAGGCATGACCAGGTATAAACATCTGTTGACCGACTGGACAGGGCCCAACTGTATTAGCCCGTCATGCAAGGTGATATATACAACCAAATATTGTTTTCTACATAGATATCTTCTGACTAGCATCAAATACAGATAGTTATTCCCAGTGTAGGGCTTTGTATGTCGTTTCTAAACCTCGAGTGCACAAGGGTTTTAAAATCCAAACCGGGGACCTGACCTACCTTTGTTGTGAGTAAGCCTAGCATTTCCATTTTCAATCGAAAAGTTATCATTCATGAAAATGTTTCAATTTAATCTAATGATTCACTCATTCGCTTTTCACACTTTTTATCTTCTTTTAAATCATTTGTGTGTCGGGTTTAAACCCTTTAAATTTGGGACCAGATCTTTGCTGTGCGATATTTAAATATTTCTGTTTTCAATTGGAAAACTTCCCATCCATATTTTTTTTAAAATTCTATTTAAAACTTCTCTTTTTTTATTCTATTTATTTGTGTGTCTTTTTTATACACCGTGTGAGCGAGGGTATTAATCAGTTAATCGGGGACCACATTGGTTTTGAACATCGCACGACTGAACGATGATTTTAATCTTTAATTCGGGACCACTTTCCCAGTTTGTAAGTTATTCGTGAAGTAGTAGTAGTAGTTTCTCAACATCCAATTTGGTAATTTTTAGCCAGGAACGTCTATAGCAACTGCCGTAAATAGTTGGTTTTACCTGTGAGAATTAGCAGTATTAAGAAAATCCTTTCGGGGATAAGGAAAGTATTTATTAGTTTCGCAAATCAATAACATTTCATCCGGCAAATGATCAGGAAAAGTCCCCAGTAGGAAGCAGAACTCAGAATTTTAAGATGATAACATCTTGGTATTTAAAAAAATATCAATTCTGCAATTTCCATTATTTTTACAAATTTAAAATCGGTGACAAAAATAGATTATGATAGTTATAATAGTTTATACCAGTGTATCTCAACCTTTTTCGCCCATCCACCCCGACACTTGGTTACATATCAACTCTTCCTTCACCCTGTGGTTTAAATATGAGAACTATGCACAATCTTTTAGAAAGGAAGCTGTTATAGTAAATATATCAATGAATTTCAACTGGGTGTTCAATATCAAATTGACTATGGCTGTAAGGTAATTTGAATGGTTTATATAAAAAAAGTAACTTAATACCTAATGAGTGCGTATGAAAACAATTAAGACTAGTGAACCATGAGCTTGATGATTTTCAACAGGTGAAAAGGTATCTGGCTTTCACAAATACAATTTCAAGTCACCAACAATATCCAAGCGGTTTCTTTTCTTCGTGAATAAGACTCGCAGCACTGAATAAGCATTTTACAAGGTAAGAAGAGTGAAAAGCAATGGAAAGCAGTCTTGCTTTTCCAAAAGAACGGGAAATTTCCATAACTGTTGCAACCGCATTTCATAATATCCCCTGCATTCAAAGATTTGTTTCGTTTCTTTATCATTAACGATTTCTCCCTTAGAGTTGATACAGTAGTTTTGGCTTTTCATAAATTGAAATTGTCACATTGAAACTTCAAGTTTATCTCATTACAAACGGCGAGTTGTTATGCCGCATCTCCAATGCAGATGAGGAATTTCCTAGCATAATTCATTATCAACAGATTGCAAGATTCGATTACAGAATTGAATCAAAAGTGCTTTAGGAAGAATAAGAATGATAGATCTCGGTGTTGTGACAAGATGGTTGTGGTTGCCGAGGACAAAAGAATTTGCCCCCACATGCTCACATCACATATGACGTCACGATAATTGTCGACGGAAGAGGCCATATTGTTTAGATGTAAACATTTGATAGTCATTTTGTTTCTTTGTTAGAAGAGGGAATCTCCACGCGCAAAGCATTAATATGGACGTAATAAAGACAAATACAAATGTTTAAACAAACAAATAGAGCGTACATTAAATAATTCGACCAGGAAAATACATGAAAATATTAGTAAGATCGATCGTGATAGAAGAAGCCTGATTAGATTAGATTACTACGTTGCATCTTTATAGAGAATGTGAGAGTTGTTTATTTGGTTATTTCTATTCATTGGAAAGTGATATAGAAGATAAAGGTTACTTATGGAAACACGTGACATAATGGGCATATCCATCGAATGGAGCCCTATCTATAGTTCCTGTAATAATGAGTGGTTGGTTTATGTTTATTCTGAAATGTTTGTTTCCTAATATGTCTCATGAAAGTATACAATTATGTTTAAATTTACTCTAACTTGCGTACATTATCAAAGTAATAATGCTTATACATCAAGATAATTCTATTTTGTCATTTTTTCCTTTTTTGAACACACATGGCTGAAATTACAATCAATATGGCAAATTTTGTTCATTTTGAGTCTTTTGAAATTAGCATGGTTGGAGGAGTTGGGGTCAGATAGTGTTTGTCCTGATTTTATATGAAAGAGCATAAAAATCCACCAGTATGCAAGTCTCCACACTTTTTTTTCACATTTTGAACGATTCTGGCTGATATTTCAATTAATCTAATCTGCGAAATTTTTGTGATCATTTAGAAATTAAGGTGGTTGCAATTTTGTTTCTTGGTTCTATACGGAGGAACATTAAAAAATCTAGCAATATGCAAGTTTTACAGTCATTTTGACTCTTCAAGGAATCCTGGTTGAAATTTCTATGTGTAGTGGAAAGTTTTTTTTTTATGGTGACCATTTTGGAATCAAGATGACGGTTTTCGTCAGATCATGTGCATTCTATTTTATATGAAAGAGCATTGAAAAATCTATCAGTTTGCAAGATTTCGCACTTTTCCATTATGAACTGTTCTTGTTGAAATTTCAAATATGCTTCTGTACTATATTGCTATTTTGAAATTGAGATGGTGACCACGATTTAGGTTAGATCGTCTTTATTTTGTTTGATATGAAAGACTATCAGAGTATCAGCCAGTATGCGTATTTTCATGTTTTTTTTTTTCGCTTTTTGAACAATTCTAGCTGATATTTCAATTAATCTATACTAAAAATTTTGCTTTTCAGTAGCAGCCATTTTGAAATCGAGATGTTGGCCGCAATTTCTGTCAGATCCTGTGTGTTCTGTTTTCATATGAATAGGCATTGATTAATATACTTCGATCTTTTTCAAGGAAGCCACTTTGCAATTAAGATGATGGCAAACAATTTTGGGAGAGCATGCAAAGATTCTACCAATATGCAAGTTTTGACCATTTCCTTTCACATTTTAAACAATTTGGTTGAAATTTCAACTAAATAATATGGCTAATTTGGGGGAGGGGTGACCATGTTTTCGTTAGATCAGGTATGTCTTTTTATATGAAAGTATATTGACAAATCTACAAGTACGCGAGTTTTCACTCAATCCTGGCTGTAATTTCAATTAATCTATAATGCCATTTTTATTTATTTATTTACTCAATTAGAAAAATCTGAAAGTGGAACTAAGATAGCCTTACGAGATTGAGTGTACTTACAGATCAGAACGGTTACCTATGAGATTTTCGAGAGAACCAAGATGTATAATTAATCGCCTTTATTTGGGAGGTTTAAAAATCCCTGAGTTGGGAAAATAGTTCTGCACTAAAAAGTGTCGGACGAGCGAGGTCTGGACAGAATACAGATGTATGATTAATCGCTTTTTTCAGAGAGGTTTATCAATCATTGATTTAGGAAAATATCTCTAGTTTCTGGACAAGTAAATTGATTGCTAGAGGATCTGGCACCACCTATCGCCTATGCATATTTCAAAAGAATAATTATGGGTTCCCAAATTTGGAAAGAGCGGTGTGAAGTTTGTTTAGGTTAGCATGATTTCAATATTTGCCAGCTGAGAAGGGAAGAAATTAATCATAAACTCTTCAGCCATCGAACCCACACACAAAAGGAACCGACTATCATATAAATCAGCTACTTTTGAGTAGCAGCAGAGAGGATGCAGAGAAGCTGTCAAGACACTGCATAGAATTCCACGTTCCCTGTCACCACGGATATCCTCAGAAGATTATATCTTTAGTGAAACTATACCAATATATACAACAAGAGACATCAAGTGGATTCCCTGCACGACTTATAATTTCGACTTGAGAATTTCGTTGAAGCTATACCAATAGACATATCAAGCAGATAATCTGAAAGACAGATTGGTAGTCATTCCATTGTGTCCTCACCCACATCAGTGTATATTCTGACCAGTCAACCTGTAATAATACTGACATAAATATTGTTGCATATTTACACAGAGTGTCGATTGTTCCTTTTCAACTTTTGATGCCTTCAGGAGTCTTGGTTCAAGCGCTGCTAAGTCTTTTAGTTGACAGCTGTACCCACTCAGATCTGACACAACGTGGACGAGGTAGGGGCGACTTGAGACAGAGATACAACGATCAGTCAACTACGGCCTGTAGTTCTCAGTACTTGTTCATATTCATAAAAAGTTTACAATAGTTACATACGGAGAAAAACACGAAAAAAATTTTTTTTTTAAATAATTGCACGTAGTAATCCAAACAATAAATGCACATGAGCATGCTCTATTTTCGTTACGGTACACTTGTTTGAAATCATTTCCCTTTATCCATAGAATAACTGTACAGGGTATTAATCACAATAGTTCACCATTTACCAGTTACTTGTATAAAAGTAGTTGGCTAAGTTAGTATTTAATAACTGCCTAATGCTGTTTCTTTTTTTCTTTTTTTTTTTTTTTTTGCTTTCTTCCTGAGTTGAGGCCTTTGTTTATAGCTTTGAAGCTCTGACCTCTTTCAAAAGTTGATTCGATGACTGCCGTCGTGTATCTTCTTCTGTCTTCCCTTCATTTTTTCTTGATTGATTTATTTAGTTAGTTCAGCCTCTTCAATTTTCTCTCTTGTTGTTGTCGGTAGCTTGAGGTTTCTGCGTTTTTCCATAAGATTTCTGGTTTCGTCTGAGATTTTACTAATGGGTTGTGAGCTCATTGGTTTGAAGACAGAAGCGACTTCTATTATAAATGCTGTCATTTTGTTGTTAAGTTCGTTGATGTTGGTAAGAATTCTAAATCGGTTTTTCAGTTCGTGCTTGAAAGATCGAGCGTGCTCTTTTGGTATGTTTAGAGGTTGCAGTTTTGTGTGGAACATTTTCCCGCGTTCTTTGTTAGTGTTTACTTGTATTTTACATCGTACCATTCTGTGGTTGCTGCCTACATTGCCTTGATTCAGGACTTGGATGTCATTGACGGTATCGCTTTTGTCCGTTAGGATGTAGTCTATTTCGTTCTTTGTTTCGTGATTGAGACTCTTCCAAGTCCATTTCCAATTGGGTCCCTTCTTGAAGGTGTTCATGATTTTGAATCCGTTAACCGTTGCAAAGTTTACAAGATCTTCTCTCTCATTCCGTACTTTGTATCCAAATTTGCCGACGTAAATTTCATATCCTTGTCCCACCTGTGCGTTGAAGTCTCTAATGATGACAATAAAGTGTTTTCTTGTGTCTTTGAGTGGGGAGTTCATATCATCATAGAAGTTGTCTATTTCCTGTTGGGTTGATTGCAAAAAGGGAGCGTAGACTTGGATTATATTGAGTTTGTATCGCTTTGAAATTTGTATGGTGACGCTATGTATTTGATCAGAGACGGCTTTGAAGCCGGTTACACTGTCTTTGAAGTACTTATGCACTAAATGAAGAGAGCAAGAAAGTTGACCAACACATAAACTTCAGCAAGGCGAAAATCATGGGCAACAATCACATCAGAGATAAAAACACTGAGATCAAAATCGAAGACACAGAACTGGAAAAAGGAGATCAGTACATCTACCTAGGACATCGAATCTCCATGAGACCCTCAAAAGAAGAAATCAAGCGAAAAATCACATTAGGGTGGCAAGCCTTTGGCAGAGCAAGCTCAATCTTCAAAAATAAGAAGATCCCATTAATCCTAAATAGAAGGGTGAATAACCAATGCATCTTCCCAATAGTCACTAGTGCATACACACGTCGCATAATCAAATACGCTCATTGCAAACATACACTACATATTTTCATACACAAGGGCATAAACATGCCACATATGCACACCATATAAACACGTCATATGCACACGTACACAAACGGCATGTATGTAGTCATCACACCACATATTTACATTTTGCATACTCACATGTATGCATCTATGTGTGTGCACTGCACTGGCAAGTATGCAAAATAGTTCATACTGCATATGTACACGCATGACGAATTCTCTCACACATAGTGTATACGCACACATGCCATATACGCAAACATAATATCCACATCCATGCAAGGTTTTTATACACATTTGAACACACTTGCCTCGTACACACACACACGTTCACCATTATACGCATATTATCTACAAACATGCTCATGTCACGTATGCACAGACGAAAACAAATTTGCACAGTGGTGGAATTTACCTAGGACAGTCTGTATTCACTCTATAGTTGGCATATGAGTAGGTAGGTCTGTGTGTATGTATACATATCCTTATATATTAAAAAAAATGGATATATAATCAGACAGACATAATCATAAATGCATTATATTACTTAGAAACCCTATTTGAAATGATTTCCCGTTATTACTCGGTGAATGTATCATTAGGCCTGAAGAGCGTAAATAGAATAAAGGATCCAAGTAAATGGGTCTGCTACAGGAATCAAAAGTGCGATCTATAAGGTAGTTGCTGCTCCGCACATTGAATTAAACAGTCGCTAGTAATGCAAAGGCTCTCAAAATGGTGGGTTTTTTTTACCACTTAGGTCAAAATCGAAGATGAATTTTTCTCTTCACTTCTAAGGGTCAAAATTAAGAGAGGAGCCTTTTCTCATTTTTAGGAGTCAATAGAGAGAGGGGATGATATTTTTCCACTTCTGGGGATCAAAATGAAGAGTGATTTTTCTTCTGTTTTAGGGGGTCAAGGTAGAGTGGGATTTTTCTACTTTTAGGTGTCAACATGGAAGGAGAATTTTTTTTTTTGCTTACACAAAATGGAGCAGGAATATTTTTTCTACCTTTACTGGTCAAACTGGACGGGAAATTATTTCTCCACTTTCAGTGGTCAATTTGTCTAAGGAGGATTTTTTTTGCAAGGTTCAAAATTGAAGATTTCTTCTTTTTCACTTTCAGGGGGGAAAAAATAGAGCATAAAGGTACGTAGACAGGCAGGCAGGTGGGTGTTTACTTTTTAGGGTGGATCCAGGAATTTCGATGCCATTTCTATGGCAAAATATCTTGATTCTATTGGAATATGTTGCATCCCATGGCCAAATCTAACAATTTTTTTCAGTTAAAGGAAAACTGTTTTTTCAAAGTTGAAATATTTTCTGTGCGAGTCATTAAAGTCATTTAAGCCTCAGTCAGATTGGAGTTTGATGCTGAATTTATTCTATTGTTGGAATCTGGGTGTCATTTGTCTTGTAATTTATCAATGTTGAAATTAGATATTTCAACTCTGCCATTCTATATCCTCTGTATCCCTCACCCTCTTTTTAAGGCCATTGCAGAATTGTCAGATTAAAACCTGAATTGGAAGAGAAACACAGAGGCATCTGCACAAAATTGGCTGGTATACTTTTTCGAAAATTTGACACCTTAAAGAAAAAAAAAAAGAAAAGAAAAAAATTCAAAATCGTATAAAAATTCATTTTATTGTAAGAACCTTCAAGTCATAGTGAGAATAAAGATAGGTGAAAAACATGAAAGAAAAATTATTTGAGTATACCTTAAAATAGATGGCGTAAATATGATGATGTAAACAAAACATTTGCTGTAGAAATTTGTATTAGAAATATTTAACTTTTCATGCACAAAAACTCCTAAATTTTGAAAAAAGGTTACTAAAATCAATTACTAATTGAATTTTACTAAAATTTCCAGTAATTTTCTAATAAACGACTAACTTTTGAAAGTTTCCATTCCAAGTTTCAGAAAAGAAAATACCCCCCCACCCACCCACATAAATTTATTTGATTATTTATTTTTCTCATGATTTTGCCCAATCAGTCCATGGAAATACAAATTCCATTTACTTTTCTGACAAAAAAGCATGGGAAAGTTCTGTAACCCCCCCCCCCCCTTGGGGAGTTGAAAACTGATAAATATTACTCTCAGCAACTTCTTTTGCTAAAGTATATTGCTATTTTCAGTAAAAAGAAAAAAAATCTTGAAAATCAAATTTTTTCAGAGATTCTTATAAATTCAAATGAAAATTTCAATTAGTTTGATCATTTTTGAAAATTCTTGTTATATTCTTCTACTGTTTGTCCAGTTCTGAGATTTTCTTAATTAAATGCAACAATTTTGATTAATCAAATACACATTGAAAGAAAAAGAATAATGCCCTGAAAGTTTTTTGTTTTTTTTCAATAAAAGCTTTTTTGTAAGTATGGACAGTCAGAGGTCAATTAAAAAACCTTTTTTCCCTAATTGTAAGAGTCATTCTAGACAGGATTGATACAAAGCTTTCATGGAATTTTTCAAGTGTTCAATACTGTTAGGCTTTCATCAATTGAAGTTTAATTTCAAGTTGGATTACACCTTTGATTGCTATTTTTTCAATGCTTTTGACCTGCTCCTTGTTAACAAGCTGTAAGCACCTATAATTGAGATTTTGTTGTGAAGAAATCAAATACTTGGACTTCCTTTTTATTAGCAAAAATGAAAAACTCAAGAATAGATTTTAAATACATTTTTAAAACTCTAATCAAAAGCTGCATCGACATGAAAATGGGACCTAAAATGCTCCACATATTTAAATATTGACAGAACATACTGGGAGGACAAGAGTGAAGGGAGGACAAATAAGAAAAAGAAAAAAATTATAATAATCACTCATTATATCAGAATATAGCAAAAAAAAAAAAAAAAAAAAAAAGATTGAATAAGAACAGTGACCAATATCTTATATGATGATGATTTCATGGTAATTTTTTTCAAAAATCCAATAATTCAGAACTGTTTCCTTAGGAATTGGTAGAATGAAGAGATTTTATGCGATAGCAAAAATAATTCCAAAATATTATAAAAATCAGTTTTATAAAAGTCACAATAAACAAGTCTAGGATTTTGACCTGGGGTGACCCACAAAATTTCATGGCATTATGTTAAGAGGTTTAGGTTGTCACAGACAGACAGTTGGTAGGACAGACTTTTAGTGAATTATAATAAGATAAATATATTGCTACTTCAGCTAAGGTTATTCATTTTTAGGCAAAGTTGCTTCATTTTTTTTTTTTTACAGTACATCTCTGTAAGTTATTTCTTTCAGCCAAAACTTTACAAACCCACATACTCCATATCAACTCTTGAGACAGTGATTCTAGGTTACATGGTCCAATACATGACTTGACAAGCTCAAAAGGTCCTGCCCAACTAGAGCAGTCAGTTTCAAGGGAAGAGATGTAACAGAACCAGCAGGACAAAAAAAAAAAAAAGGGGGGGGATATAATTTTTATCTGAAAAATGAAAGAAATTTAACCTCAATCATTCAAACCAAGCTTTTCCACACACACCTGAACATGATAATGCTGAGTCACAGCAGTGCTGGTGAAATATGTGTCCGTTTCATAAAGGATTATTATTGTAAATTGAGCATCCCTTTGAAAAAAAAAATTAATAATTTGTTTTTATAAGGTGGCTGATGGACTGAACAAGTAAGTTTTCAAGGCTCTTTGTCTAAGAAATGTGACCACAAGCACTAAAACAAAGGGGTAGACAAATGAAAAAGGAAGAATATTAGCCTCTGTTTTTTGTGGTTTGGTCAGTGATTGTAGCAACAGCAATTCAATATATCTATAGGTAATGAATACTTGCTGCCACTTTGTTAAGTAATGACATTACAACACATATAGATTTGTAGTTGCTTTATTCAACAGATTAGTATCACTAGATAATACAGGGTTTACGAGTAAACAAAAAAAATTCAGCATTAAATAACCATTGACAGGTTTCTCTTTTTGGCCATTTTTTTAAATTTCCAAATATCAGATACATAAATACAAATGTTGCCTGGAAATTTATGTACAGTAAATTATCTCTTATGACACCAGAAGATAGCAAGAAAAAAAAAAATTGAATATGAACAGTGACCAATATGTATTTGATGATGACGAGATGATTTCATGGTGATTTTTTTTAAAACCTATATTTCAGGACTGTTTTCTTTGGACTTGAGAGCATGAAAAGATTTAATGTGATAGAAAAATATTTTCAAAATATTATAAAATAAGTTTTATAAGTCACAATAAGCAAGAAACAAGTCATTAGGCATGGGAGAGGAAGTGTCTCACTGAGCCACATGATCTAAGCTACACTAAACAAAAGCTAGAGAATAATTCTCACAAGTTACAAAAAATATTTTCTTGCCCGCATTAAAAAATTGAGTGTTTTGTGATATTCAGATTTACAAAAGAAAATATCCAGATATATATTTTTCCATTCTTGAAATCAGTATTACCTTTGTTGGAAATTTTTCTCTGCATTTTGCAAATATGAGGTTGCAGAAAGAACTGTCAGTCTTTTGTTTCTTCTTTCCTGATAGCCACATTTATGACAAACCATGACATTTACAAGTGAAGACTTTGGGAAAATATCAATGAAAAAAAAAAAATTCTAAGTCAGTTTTTTCCACTTAGTAGAATATAAAATTCAAGAGGTTTGTAGCAAAAGGCTATTTCTTATTAAATTACAATAACTATTTGAAGAGAAAAAAACAAGTGGATCTAGGCATTATTCATTTGCCTCATGAGGACTGAATGTGACCCAGTTCAAGTAGGGAACCTCACACATACATGTGAGGAGTTCCAGAAAAATGCTTATCCTCCATATTTTTTTTGTAATAGAATTCAGTTTTTTCCCCATAACATTAAAAAAAAACAAACAAACCCAAAAACTAAAACTACGTAAACCAATATATCAATAAGTATGAACAATATGGACACAATTTTCACAAGAATATTGACACCTGAGAAATTTTTTAAATCTGCAGATATTTCATTCTTTTCATTGATTTTTGTACACCTAACATTAATTCTGAGATATTAATTCTCTTCATTTTTGATCTGATATTTGCAAAATGTAAATTTTTCATTCTTTCTATATCTTGCTCCAACTGAAACTAATATATAAGTATGATGACAAAAATGAATAATTAGATATGGCAAAATAATGAAAAAAATATTTACTGGCTTTTTCATCATATTTTTTTGTTCATATAAATTGACCAGTATTTCAAATTATGGTAGGTTGCAAATTGATACAGATGATACGATACTTTTTTTAGCATGACATAGCTGTGATGTTGTTAAGCACTTTTCTGCTTGGTCTTCCAAAGCAGCAGAAAATGCTCTACGTGTTAACATGGATCATTGGAAACGTGCTGATTGATAGTGTTAAATGTGTTTTTTCATTTTTTTTTTTTCAAATACAAAATATTATACTTTTTAGCGCCAATTATTTGATTTTCACAAAACTGATTTTTTGGGTACATTTTTGATAAAGGAATTCTAAATTTAAAAAAAACATTTTTGTCATCATAAATCGTCCCATTATAGATTTCAGCTGAATACAGGAAACATTGAATTTATAACAGTCAAAACTGACCATATAATTAATGAAAATGTTTTCTTAGGGCTAATTTACTTTTAGAAAAACATTTAAAGAATGAACTTCAAAATTTAAAAAATCAAGTATTGATTTAATGTTGAAAACTTTTATTCAAAATTGTTCATGCCTATGGTAGAATTTTTGAAAAATTCATTGAATAAATTTTCATGGGATCTAAAAATCCAACTTCTACTTCCTTTTTAGGGAACTATTTTTCTGATGACTTAATCGAATATCAGATAGAAAAATATGTCTCAAAGATTTAAAATGCTTTTAATAATATTGTATTTGTTTTTTTAAAACTTTTTCATCAAATTGAAGCTTAATTAATGCAGCTTATAAATTTGATCTTAAAAATACAATGGAATGCAATTCTTATGTTTTAAAACAAACATAAGTATCAGAATACTTTCTGTCAGGATACCAAACTGAAGAATTCAAACAGCAGATAGAGTATTTCCTGGGGTTAGCAGGTGTCAGGCTAAAAATACCTGCCCTCTAGGCAGTTATCCCCAGCTACATTTACCTTACTTAAAATACTAAGGATAAATTATGTTAACTTAAATAATTTATCAATTTTATCATAGAGCAATATGTGATGAAGATAGTTTTAAAATGTAATATTTTTAGATTATATGAATATTTCAAACAAAATTGAATAATGATTTTAAAATTGTTAAACAATACGTCCTAGCTTAGTTTTAGTTGAGAAAACAAAAAACTAATAACAATAGCTGTATAATACTTTGAAATTCTAGTTTTTGTTCAGTCCTAAAAATGCTTTTTTTTGCATCCAAAATCATAGAACTGTTTGGAAATCATAGTCTATAAGCACTAAGAGTGAAGTAACAAAACCAGTGTTTCCCTTTCTGTGGTGCTAAAATTCATTTCAGAAGATGCTGGGAATGGTTTCAGGAATTAATTCAAAAACTTTACCTTGCTTTGAATACCACTACAGGAGACTTGAGTAGGGGGGGTTTCGACTAGTCATTAAAAGGGGCTGCACTTACAAAAGGTTGGGAAACACTGTTCTAAAGTCTACAACATTTTTGAAAAGGTAAAAATCAAATTTTGGGGAGAAAGTTTGTGCCAGAGAGGTTAAGCAAATTTCATTTATTTCAAGGATGCACTGATCATTTATAGGGAAAAACAAACAGTAACTTCAAAGTAAAGATCGACAAAAGAAATTTCTAATTCAATAATTTCTTCAAGGAAGAATTTTAGAAGAATGTTGCTTTCAAGTGGAGGTGCGAGTGGTATAACAGTTACTTGCAAAGAAAGTGGAATCAGCGAATAGAGTTCAAGTTTTGGCCCAGCCTTCCTGCATTCACATCACACTAATGCCCATCGGAAAGACATGAACCCACTTCTCCTCCAGCTATGGGAGATAGCAAAGGCTCTCCAGCTAGCTTCAAGCATGATTAAAGGAGGGGAGTCGGATGTGGGGTTAGTAACTCCAAGCACTAGAGAGGAAACAAAAAAACAAAAAAAAGAAGCAGTTAAATTATCCTTGTGTAGAATGTTTACAGCCCTATGAGCTATCTACAGGGTGACTCTCAACATAAATTTTTCCTAAAGCATAAAAGTAGACACATTCCCAGAATGCATTGCTTACAGATTATAAGATGATAGATCTATCATAGTATTTTCAGAGAACTTATTCAGAAGTTTTCTTACTTAACAGAACAAGGTACTATTTCTATTTATCAAGGTCTAATGATTCATTTCTACTCTGAGAATACTTACCTAACTATGGTTTGGTATTCATGAAAGGAAGTATCACAAGCATTAAAAGAATTTTGACTGACCTCCCCACCCTGAGATCATCAAATTTATCTATGAAGCTATATCATTCTATTATGTTAACTGGTGGTAACAAGATAGCAATTAGATTGATAAACACAATACAAATAAATAAAAATCTAATGAGTAGTGTGACTTTTCTTGTTTGTAGCCAGAGTAGAAAAGGGTCATATTTTGTGCTTTACACATATGTAAGCACATACACGTCAGTAAGAAGTGTCTCACTGTCTGTTACGCCATGGATCTGGAGGAGGGTTCTGAAGATTTTTTTTCAAAAGTTTTAGAGGGAGGTGGATGTGTTCTATTTACAGTGTAATTATAGTGTTGAACTCGATCATTACTTTCTGTTTAATATACATCTTACATGTTCATATATAATCTATATAATTCTTTGGGGGTCAAAAGTGAAGAAAAACATTACTTTTTGGGTGTCACTTCTTTTTTTTTTTAAATTTTAAGGAGTCAAAAGTGAAGTAAGATCTTTTTCCCCACCTCTAAGTGGGGGGGGAGTATATGGAAACGTTTTTTTCTTTTGAAGTCTGTAAACTTGGGTCTTTTTTTCCCATATTTCTATAATAATATTTCTATAAAAATGATCTGATTTCCGTAGGTTGGTTTGTAGGTTTGTAATTGTAACACAGCAAAAACAGCACATTTTTACAATTTTTGTTACCAAAATACCACTAAAATGCTCTAACTTGGAAAATGAAGCAATATCCACTTCAATTGAGTCACCGGTTTTCAATTAATTTAATTAGGTATAAATTGACAAAGGAGATAACTCCAGGTCAATCAACAGCCAGTTACAGGTCTATGTAAGAAAATAAGAGGAATTGGCAAATAATTAAAGGTCACCTAATGTGCATGCAGGTGCACACGGTTGAAGAAGTTAAATCAAACCAAAGTAATTTACACATTTCTCAGAATGAAGTAATCAAAACCTTATAAAGAGAAATACTTGACTCTGGGAGATATAAGAAAATTAATTTACTGTAGTGTGGGTGAGTAGAAAGGAGAGAAGAAAGAACAGAGCACTTCCCCAAAGTCTACATGTATACAGTTAGGCTTGAATTTATGAAAAAAATATTTTTTAGTAACAATATATATTCACATATGTATGCCTATAATATATCAACTTTGAAAATGAGGTAACATTGCTTTTATTGATGTCACTTACATAGTATACAAAATATTTTTGTATGCCTTCATAATGATCTTGGCAAAAAGAATAATATATACACACACACAGAGTATACTCTAAACTTCTTCCTTCTTGTCCATAATTCATTTTACCCTCAACTGCCTGTCAACAATCCATTACAAATTTGTTGCACTAACAGCAGACTTCAATTCGGATTCTTAATTAGATATTTCTAACTAATGGTATTTCAACTTAAAAGAAAACATATTTATCCTTGATGACCATTTTGAGCAATTGATATAGTGTCAATCAAAAAACAAAATTTCATATCAGCAAGCCTATTTGTGTTAATTGTAAAATGTTCCCAAAAGCAACTATCATTTTGCAGGATATAAATGATTCTTTTCATTTTTCCTTAATATGATGTTTAAAAGATATCAAAATTTAGGAATAATCCATTTAGTCAATGAATATTCGAAATTTCATAATTGGTCAAGATCCAAATTCCTTGGTCTCCGGTGTGATTTGTTCAAATTCATAATTTCCCTGGCCATCCATTTTCAAATAATACTGAAAAAAAGAAAAGGACACATTTACAAAAGAAATAAAATATAACATTTAAGTTAAAAATAATGATTCGTTAACATCAAGCTTATCTGGATTAAAAATGGATTTTGAGGTCAGCATTAACCACCTTGATAACCATCTACATAATTTTTCCTGATTCACATAGGGCAAACCAAGAAGATGGTATTTATTTGCCCCAACTTAAAAACAAAATCTGACAAGATTGTTTTACATAAGCAAGACACCACGTTGCTTCTTCATGTGGGAGAGACCTCTGTCGAACCACAAGCATTAGGAAATGTCCTGGCTTTCTGACTTGAGTGCAATGAAAGGGCTCAATCTGGAGGATGAGTTCCAGGCACCAACACCATATCATTGTGCTTTTTGCAGCAAGAGGTGAAAGTTGTTTGTGCTTTGGATGATATCACTAGAGTTTCTGTTTGATAAAGTATATCCAATCAAATTACAAAAATTGAAAAAAAAAAAAAAAAAAAAAAAAAAAGAAGCTAACTTATAAAGAATTGTTTTAGTCAGATCAAAAGTAAAATAATCTATATCATAAAGTGTGTGTGTGAACTCTGAGATGTTGAAAACTATGCATTGCAGATCAGAAAAAAAAGACATGTCTGAAATCAGCATGTCTCACCTATAACACACAGTTTAAATTGGGGAGAAAAATACATTTAAAAAAGAATTTTTATGGGGTCTACGTTCACACTATACTTTCTCTTTCTGTTTTTTGTTCATCTGAGATTTTCCCAAAAACTATTCAATTTTGATACATAATATCAAACTATATGCATATTTTCAAATCAACATCATCCTGGACGATCTTATTCATCATCAATTTGAATCTACTCATATGTGAAGTGATCGATGGCAATGCTTTTCAAAAACATTCTTTTTGAGCAGTAATTCTTGATCCTCAAGTTATAGCATTTCAATAGACAAATGGTTAGTCTAGGAAAATAGAGTTAGTGGACCAACTTCAAACTCTGACAGGGGGAGCTTTTTTTCCCCTTTCAATTTTACATGCTATATGACCTTCAAACCTCATGTAAATTTGTAAGTTTTGATGAGATCATTTTTTAGAAGGAAGCTCTTTTGAACTAAGTTGTTATATTGCCAAACTAGGCCCTCACAAAATCAGTAGCTCACAATTTGTCTACAACACACAATGTGAGGCATAATTTCACAAGAACGAATTTTTCAATTTCTGTGGGATCTGCGTTAGCACCCAGAAAACAAATCCTTTGAAATTATTTTTCTTTTGTGTTTAATTTTTTTATCTTAATTTTCTTCAAAAAAATTGAAATCAAACTATACATATATTCTGAATTGGCATCATCCAGGGAGTTTTCAATGCTTTTAAAAAAAAAAAAACTTTTTTTAGGACAGTAATTTGTCATTCTGAAATTCATGGTGGTGCAATAGCAGAGTGGTTAAAACTTCTGAAATAGATATATCTAAAATCAGCAGATCACAATTTACCTGTAGCACACATTAAGATTGAATTTTATGAAATAGAATTTGGCACTTTTTACAGAATCGTTGATCTAACTCTCAGAAAACAAGTGCATACTCACTTTTTTTTTCTTTCTTCTTCTATGGCTATAACTTACAGTTTCAAAGTAATGATGGTTCAGTAGCTAAGTATTACCTACTTAGCCACGGAAAATAAAATGGGTGGATAGAGTTCAAACTCAGAGAAAGTTTGGTTTCCCCCCCCCTCCAAGTGCTAATGTAATTTTGGGTGTGTCTATATGATATAAAATACTCAATTTTAATGTTGAAATAATAACTGATTTTAGTACTAAAGAAATCAGTGAGAGCAACAATATACCAGTGTTTAGAGAAGCAGTAAATACAATCAGTAGACCGAGTTTAGACCCATTGGATAAAATTTAACTTTCCTTTCAGTTTCATGTGCTTTCAACTTATTAGATTCCAGAAATCTGTTAGTTTTGAGAAAAGATATGTTTGAAGGTTTTATAAGAGGGAGTTCTATTTATTATGTATTTAAGATGCTGAACTGTATCCTTACTTCATAATAGTTAACTATGAACACAAATTTCCCTTTCTTTCAGTGCTAATACAAGTTTGGCAAAATCCAAATTCAAACATAACAAGGAGACAAGGGAACAATTTAAATCCCATACTAGTGTGCATGTCAAAGCTAAAAAGTGATCAAATGAAATCTCAGTATCAAAAAAATTGATCTTTGAGATTCTAAGAGGGACTAAGCATGCTTTTTTTCCCGACAGTTTTAACAGAGTAGAAGTACAAACCCAGACAAAAATCAAGGAACCAGTACACTTACAAGATGTTCACTCAGCTCTTTTTAACACTTTGCAGCAAATGAACAAGTCAAAGACATGACACATTTTGTTAAATAGCTGAACATTCTGACTCCATGAAATATCACCAGAACATCATCAGACTTCTCTATTGTGGGCGTCATGGAGACAGTATTTTCTTAATTTATCTTTTTTGTCACATCATCATTGTTGGCCCTGGTTTTGCATGTGATCTCTGGGGATCTGCATCGTAAATCATGATGTCCAGCAGCTGTCTGCCATTTTTGCGATATGACCAGCCCATTACGATTGAAGTTTTCTTATGGATTCTATGATATCTTGGACTTTTGTCTTCCCTCTAATATACTGCGCTGTCTTGTGATCTCTTCATGTGAGGATGAGCATGATTCTCTCTTGTTCATGTTGAATGGTTCTCAGTTTAGGTGTCAGTCTTCTGGTTAGGATGTATGTTTCAGCTCCATAGGTGACAATCTGGAGGATGCATTGGTTGTATACCCTTCTTTTTAGCACGAACAGAATTTTCTTGCTCTTTGTCGTCCTAGGTTGATGTAGTGGTCTACTTTCTCCAGTTCTGCATCTGTGATTTTGATTGTTGTGTCTGTCTGTTGCACATGACCTTTGTTTTACAAAAGTTCATGTGGAAGCCAACTTCCTTGTTCTCTTCATTCAGTCTGCTCAGCATCATGTGGAGGTCATGAAGATTCTTATGTACAATGTAGTCCGCAAAAATACATTAGAATAAATTAATGGCATATTTTTCCAGATAAAGTGGAAAAATTATGGAATCACCTTATGTTAAGAAAAAAAATTGTAGAATCATTTTTGAAAAAAAAATCCCAATTAGAACTTTGTTGTTCCCCCCAGGACTCTGATGGCTTGAATCCTTTGAGGTATGGACTTGAATGAAAAACAATATTCCGTCAAGCTGATTCAAACTTTCTCAAATATTAGTCGATAGATCAACTTTGCAGGATGGAACCTTGTCATGGAATATTCTTTTTTTGATTTTCACTGTAAATTTTCAATCAGATTAGGATCTAGAGTATTAGCTGACCATGTCATTGAGTTGATACGCCTTTCCTAAAGAAAAGCTCCAACACTATTTGCTCAGTGGCAAGATGTATAGTCAATCTGAAAAATGACTTCACCATCTCTAAACCTACTTCCTATCAATGGAATGAGAAAAGTGTCCAAAATTTCAATGTACACCTGTGCATTGACAGTCAAGGTAATCTACCTGACATGCAACCCATATCATAAATTGGTAGGAAAATTTGCCAGCAGTCATCTTCAGGTTTCAATGGAACAAAAGTTGCAGTATCATTGCCTAGACCAATGCAAATTTGTGATACATAATTGAATATCACTTTCATCCAATCATCTACACTCCATGGTTGCTTCTCTTTAGCCCATTGTAACCTTGTTTTCTTCTGTTTAGGTGTTAGCGCTGGTTTTTGTTTGGCATTTCTGTATGTAAATCCTATGTCACTCAGTGAATTTCTTACATTTTCTGTTAACAATATTAGCTTCTGTTTCTGTCCATTGAACAATTGTAACTACAAAAGATGGCAAAGAGTTCAATCTTTTTTATATGTGTGTGTGTGTTCATATGTTTGCTCATTTGATCTGGCACTCCAGGTCATACTGTTTTGTCTACAGACTGAAAAATTGGCATTAGTACTCTACCCTTCTAAAAAACGTTTCTCATTTTATTTCAGGAAAAAAAAAAAAGGAAAAGCTTCTTTGAGCCTTATTCTAACAGGTTTATCAATAAAATCTAAATTCTCTAGAATCAAAATGTTTCTTTATACTCTATTTTAGATGTTTTCCTGCGTGAAACACCAGAGATGTCATAAACAGAATTCATTCTGGCTGTATTTATTCTTTAATCTTCCTTTTTTACATGACTTCTAATTTTGAAGCTACAGTTCTTCAATTATCAATTGCAACGATCAATTTGCTTTTCATTTGTTTTCTCATGTATTTTCCATTTTCAAAATATACTGCTTTGAGTTTCTTTATTCGGATGCGTTAACACCTTCTGTAGTCGACCCATATATATACCTCATGTACCAATTTTACATACAATTGACTGGTAATGATCAAAATCTTTTGCCACACTCTAATTGGAATTCCTTCTATTATCCTTTCCATTGTTTTAATTGACAACTCTCTGATTGGAACAATCTTTCATTCCCTTTTAACTGCATATTAGCATATTTAGAAATGAAAATTACAAAGTGATTCCATAATTTCCTCGTAAGTGATTCCATTATTTTTCCACCACTTGATCTGGAAAAAATACCAACAATTTGAATGAGTAAATCTAAGTTATTTGAGATATATTTCAATCATTATGTATTATATGTATGATTTATCAGCTGCAAAGTAAAAAGGAAAGGTGATCATCCTCTGATTGGTAATTATATTCAGAATTGCTTACAATAGAAATCTTTATATTTACATCAGTAAAAATTTAATGAGTAGCATAATACTGTCAAGAAATAGTATGAAGGTAAATCTCACATGGTCATCTAAATAATCAAAATTACTTGCTTGAGTTTGGAAATGATTGGCAAACATTTGCTTTTTGTATTCATGCAATTCTAAGTTACTCTGATCAACATTAACCTACTAACCACATATATAAAACAATATATGTGCATTACACTTTTCAGTGTGTACACATATACATTTGGTAGAGGGCTGTAGTTTGACACTTTGATCCTAGGCAGAAGAGTCATTCTATACACAAATAATCCAGTCATTTTTTATGGGCACCATGCTAGTAGCATAATAATTCAGGAGTAATAAGACAAAAATGTAACTTTTGCTATCATTCTCAGTGGCTCAAAGAAACAGAATAAAAACTTGCTTACCTCATGATGTTTCCAAAGAGACTTTCGGTGGGACACAGTGAATAATGTAATACCGAGCTATAAAACAGAACATTTTTATGTAAAGGCCATCAGGTGAAATTTCATTAAATCTCACTGAAAAAATTAAAAAAAAATTTTTTTTAAATTTGAAAAAAAGCATTCCTAATATTATCAGTCAAACTAGTAATTCTTCCTCATTAGAGCAATGTTTATAAAGATCTAATTATTATGCATTTGGAGCATATAAATGATACTGTATCACTGCAGCCCCCCAAATGGCCTCCCCGAACTACCAGCTAAGTGGGCTTCAGGTTCTTCTCTCTAAGGTAGTCTGTGTCTATGTTCAGGTGTATATCCCTGGGTGCGCCTGGTTTTTTGGCTATAACCTTGAAAATATGCATTAATACACCACTGAACACCATCTGAAAACATGTTTTTTTTCAAACAAGAGCCTTTTTTGGTTTCTATGGCTATTTTGGGACTAATGGCCAGATCTTCTGCTGGTATTTTTATAAAAACCAATCAGAATGAAATTTAATTTGATAAATAAATCAATGAAATTATATAATACTAACTTTTTATAATATCTATAAAGAAAAATTCTAAATCTAACATGAGGTATCATTTTCTAATGAACATAGAATTTTGGTTGTGCTATCATAGGATTAATCAATAAGTTAAGAGCCTAATAATGAAAAAAAAAGCATTTATTTTACCTAACAAATATTTTTCAACCGATTTTTTATTCTTTTTCAAAGCAATTAATTCAGTGGTGAATATTAATCACATAGATTAAACATTAGAATTAAACAGATCAAGATCCAGCTAATAACTATGTGTCAAGTAATAAACTTATTGATTCATCTTCGTATATTGGGACAAACTTTCAGTCTATTTCAAACAAATCAGTATATCAATATGCAAGTTCTGCTTACAACAAATCCATCATGTGTAGGTAGATGATAGAAGGCTAAAAGTAAAAAGTGATATGAAAGGCCGATGAAGATTATGATTTTGACTAACTATTATTTCCTTTTGATGCTGAACACATGCAGTAGGTAGACACTGTAAAATATTTGCATAATTGCTATAAGTGTTAGATGAACATTAGATAGGTGGATTCCTTATGGGAAAAAATGTCCAAAATTTTAACCTTACCTTTCGGCAATGCTGATAAATGAACCCTTCAACATCAACACTGACTGCACTTGTGCATTCATCAAGGATAGCAAATTGAGGTTTATGGTAAAATAAACGTGCCATCTGTTTGAATATGAAGTAAATATATTCATTATTGAAGGAGTCATCTAACAAAATTTAAAAACATACAAGTAGAAAGTATTTTGTTTGTATCATTGTCTGTGTTTTATCTTAGTTATGGTGTAATTTGAACTTAGTAAAGTATGCATGAAGTTATTGGATGAAATATTCAATTTTTCATACCATACAAATACTTATTGCCCTCCCTTGTACATTCATTTACACATCATTTATACATCATTTATGTTCACTATATAAACAGACACATGGAATATTCAAAAAAGTTGTTTCAGAATTTTCATATGAAATAGAATAAAAAAAAGAATGCTCTAGTCATACACATAGCTTATACTAAGACGACTACATACAAATAAGCTAATGCATTTTCCTCCCTTTTTTAGCAAAATCAATAATGGTTATTGATTGAGCTAATGTTATCTTCCTCACCCCATGCATGTCCACCATTACCAGTCTTAAAAGTTTTTCAATTTGAGATCATTCAAGTCAATTTTTATGGGGATGCTTAGTTTACAATAAAAACCTGGAATGAATGCATATTTTGAGACCATCTAAAAATGAAGTAAATTTGACATGATCCACAACTGAGGATCCACAAAGGATTTCAAAATAGAAAGAATTTTTTTTACAAGTGAAAGGAAGAAAATTGAAGCTTCCAAAACAATGCTCTGTGAATAGGGCTTATTTTCTTCAATTCACAATAATAAATCTGTTAGCACAAGGAATCATATACCTTTTTTTTCATAGAAACAGCCCAATTTTGAGGTGAGGCTCTTTCAATTTGACAGACAATGAAGGATTTATTAAAATTCGCAATAAATTTTTTGCCAAAAGAATGTATTTTTCTAAATGAATTAATGAAAAGTAATTGAAATCTCCTGTATTGACACGCATCATTGCTCATGTTTCAGCATTAAATTTCAAAATTTTGCTGCAAGCACACATGCTGAAAGTTTTTTTGTTTTTTTTTTTCCTTCTGAAGATATAGACAGATTAGTATCTTCAGAAATTCCAAACCCAATTCCAAATTCATAGTTACAATAAATAGTAAAGAGTTACATGATGCATGGTCCCTGTGGAGTTCTCAATCCAAACTGTCTATGCATGGTTGAAAACAAATACATGAAGAGATTTCTAAAAGCATCAACTCAAGAAATCAAATTTGACACTGATGGATATCAATGTTATAAAAGGCATGGACAGCATACCCCCGGACTGAGTCATGACATAAGCAATTCTTGAATTGCCCCACCCAATCCATTGCTCCTCATGAGAGTCAATTGCCACATCAACATTCACAGTGTCAAGTACAGGCACAAGATTTTTCATTATGAAATTCTCCTTTAACAAAATGCCTACTACCAAAAGGGCCATGAAGAGAGGGTACTCTATATGAATGTAAATAAAATGGCATGGTACACTTTAAACCAACAGGATGAAGAAGCAAGGCATTTTCTGTACCACAAAATACCAGAGTACTACACCTTAGACAAAAGCTAAGCACATTAGAAAACGCATACAATCAAACATTATATGACGGATATACCAGACGTAGTCATCTGTCCAACAAAGATCTGCTCTCAAGCTTTTACTTCTTCATCCACTTGGTATAACTTCCTTTGAAGACATGAGAACTATTGAAGATGAGGTTCAATTGACATTCAAAGACACAGTAAGTGTATTAGGCCTGTTGAAGAATGACAGGCACTACTTACAAAAGGCAACATTAATGTCATAAATGTTACAGAGAACTGAAATGATAGAACAATTAAATAATAAGTAACACCACATTGCAGACACTTATACATACCATTATACACCATTGATTTTATACATCTCATCTATCAACAGCATTTCATGCAACATTCACAGCACAAGGGCAGATTGCAGCAGTTTGAATAAATACTATCATACTATCAGTGACATGGTACTTCAAAGACTACTTAGTGAAAAGAGAATGTATTACAGAATTGACAGGGTAATAACTGACAAAGAAGAAGCAGCAGCCTATCCCATGGACTCCCTTAACAGCCAAACACAATGCCATTGCATAAATTAGAGCTAAAAGGTAGGAGCCACTATCATCTTCCTGCAAAATCTCAACCCAAAGAAAGGACTATGCAATGATATACATCTCATAGCCCTGGAACTAAAAATCAATTTGATTTGCACTGCAAGTACACATCAAGGACAATGTGTCATTATTCTAAAAATCATGAAAAAAAACAGAAATTGCATAATTTCCAGTTTGCAATTCCCAGTGAGATTAGCATCCGGCGTCACCATAAACAAAGCTGAAAAACAATCATTAGACCATGTTGGTGTCAATTTAAAAGATGATGTGTAAAGTCATGGACAATTATATGTTGCAATGTCAAGAGCAAGGTCACTTGTAGGTACTGAAGTTCTCACATCACAGCACAAGCAAACTAAAAAACATTGTATACCCAGAAGTATGAGAATGAATTATGACCCACACTGCCCAAGTCCTCCATGATTTCCCCAGATCATTGCTACATATGCACTGTATATCCTGCATGGGCAGGCTCCACGATATCATAAGGGTGATTATGCATATTGTATATCTTTACTTTTTGCAGACTAGTGCATCTACCTTATACCAATGCAACACATGCACATCTGCTTTTGTGTTTCCATTCATTGTTATGCAAACGCTGTATAATCCCTAATGGGCCCAGTGAATGATAATAATAAACTGATTTCTGTGTGTCTATCCAACAAAACAATACAAAAAGTTTGATTCTACTCATGTGTGGTGCATTGTAGCCAGTGTTACAGCATCAAGGTAACTTTGAGAAAACATTTCATCTTTCATCTTGGCCTTTTACAGGAACTAGCAGGAAAACTCTCCCTATGGTCAGATTTACAGTTATTCAAAACTTATTTCACATACTAAAATACATAAGTTTTTTTCAAACCCACACCCATTGATATACAAACAAATATATATGTATACATGCTAATATAAATAACAAAATAGATTCCATTAGGAACTATCTTTAGTATCAAACCTTTGATTCAATTACATTACAAAACAATAAAGCACAAACAACTATAGTACATCCCTCTTTATTGATTTGTTTATATTCTATGTGCATAACTGGAACAATCAAGTTGTTCTTTCCTTTTTAATACACCTGTTTTTCAATTAACCAAAAAACATAAAAAAAGGCCAGGCTAGTCACTCAATAGTCACTCATGTTTTGATAGCATGCAACTCACACTGCAAACTGAACCTCCATCTAAAGAAATAGGGGCAGGGGATTTAAAAAAAAAAAAATAAAATAAAAAGAGTACAGAGCCAGCAAGACCAACTTGAAAACTGAAGAAAACCATGCTGACAGTTTTGGTTGATTGTTTCAAACAAAAATTCTTCATTTTTTTTTATTGGCAGAAATCCTCATCCCTATTAGAGAAAAATGTTAGTTATACATACAAGCAAGCATAGAGAAATCAGAAAATACATACAGCCATTCTTTGCTTTTCACCACCGCTTAGAACATCCATCCAGTCCTGGGGAGAAAAAAAAATCACTTTGTGAAGCTCAACTCCAAAATTGAAATATACCAAATCTAAATTTTGTTTTTCCAAAAGCAAGATGTTAAACGATACGATGACAAGTTAATACATATGGATAGGTATTTAAGAACTTTGGAAGCCAATCACTTCCATGACCAGCTCTCTCTCTCTCTAACTCCACCTTAGCCAGTCATATCACTTGTTCAAATCAAAGCCAACATATTTTTGATGACTTGTAAGGTTGAAACCTATGTAGTTCCTTAACCTCATCACCCCTCCATTTACACTATCCCTAACATACCCCAAAAATCTAACTCCACATCACTTCCCTCCTACCCTGACACATTTTGTCCTCTCCAAGACCAACTGCTGCTGCTAAACCATAACTTCATCCCTGGCTAGAATTTCTCTTACACAACAGGATGCCCCCAATAGCCTGGATGCCATTTTTTGCTCACAAAGCAAAGCTCCTGATGGTGGACTCAGGTTCCACATCAAACCTATAACCTTTAAAAGCACACACAATCAATACTGAAGATGGGAATACCTCCCGAAACATGTCTAGACCATTAATAAAAACATTTACTGATAAATAAACCCAACTACAAAACACTTTACTTCCGAGTCTGTCTCACTCTCTACAGTTCACATTGTGTGTATATATATATATATATATATATATAAATATATATATATATATATATATATAGTGTGTGTGTGTGTGTTATTAGGAAATGGAAATACAATCCGACAGAATGATAATAAATTGTGTTGTATTGAAACTCTTATTTGAAGTGATCTCCTGTAATTACATGGTGAATGTATCACTTGGCCTAGACAACGTAAATAGAATAAAAGGCAGCTGACACATATTCCTGACCTATAATTAAGTAATTTTCTCTACCCCTAAAAGTTTAAATGTGCTTTTTTTCTTTAAAGCACAGATTACACCTTGAAATGAGGTTTCTACACAAACTAGTTTTTTTTAATTTTCCAGTCTGTCTATTCAGTTCCCAGGTGTGTGTACTCAGATTACATTACAAGTAACTGCTTTTTCAAGAAAATGGTTATTTCAGGTTTTTATTTATTTATTAAAAAAATTTTTTGATTGTTCTGGTATTGTAAAAATATCTGTTATTAAATTAAAGTATTTTATATCAATCTTCTAATTTCTTCAGTTTGGTTTTTTCTTTTAAATTTATTATTTGTTTAAGGAATTTCATATTCAAATCCTACTATTAGTTTTTGATTCTTCAATTCATATTTCGTTTTATAGTTATTCTGGTGTTACAGAAATTTTTTTGCAGGATATTACATCTTCAAAGTTCTTCAAAATCTACTTTGTTTTGTGTCGCCATTTGACACCTATCTCTGATTTCATTAAGTAGTTTATCCCAAAATAAGTATTCATTGAAATTTATGCACCTGACACTACTATGCTTAAAAAATTTAATGACCCAAAAATCTCTTCTATTACAATAAAATTCATTAATTTTGTAATTATTCATAAGTATAAAACTGATGATGGCACTTGATTATATAATTTTTCAAGAAATTCTTCAATACTCAATTTCAGTTTTCTTAATTAAGTTAAGAACTTGATAAATGACCTGTAATTCATTAACCACTTGACTTGAAAGACTGACAAGAAGACTGACAGACTCCCTTTCTTTGCTAATGGAAGTAAAACTCATGGAGATGATTTAGAGAAAAACCTTAGAACTTATATCATAAGACAACAATACTGAAGTCTGAAGAATGCAGTACATGACACTAACCTTTACAGATTCCCAACCATCTTCTCTTTCAAGTAAATATCCAAGTTGAACCTGGAAAAAATATTTCAATTTAATGAATCAAAATGACTGACCTACTTTTCAAATCTGGGTAAAGAAAAAAATGTATGCTTCACTGGAAAAAATATACAATACAGTTACAACTTGATTCTTATAGAAAGTCTATAATATCTTCAGTGTCTCCCTCAGAATATGTAAATAGTAGGTAATTGTTTATTATTACCGCATGGTAACAAATTGTTATTAATGTTACTTGGAAAAAAAAATTTAATATATCATGGAAATTTTTTTATGTTTGAAATTTAAGAAATTTAATCAATGATGAAAAGAAAAAAAATACCTTTTCTAAAATATCAACAAGTTCAGTATCATCAATTTCTTTGGCTATTTGGTCTGCATGCACATCTGGGTACATCATCTGTTCCCGCAGAGTACCGACTGCCATGTATGGACGCTGAGAGAAGAAACAATGGAAAATAAGCGAATGCATAAGTACAACACATAAATATCTCCAACTTACTTATAAAAGAGGGATGAAAAGATGAATAAAAACATATTAAGTTTAATCTGATTTGATTTCATTCAAAAATTGATTAAATTCCACTTTCTCAACTATTACAAGAGTTAAGGTATAGTTGGGGAGGGAAAAGGGTTGGTAACAAGGTATTCTTATTAAAAAGTCATACATACACACACACATATATATATATATATATATATATATATATATATATCTCATTTTGTCATCCATAGACAGCTGTTTCAATGTATTACATCTCTCCAGTGAGGCTATAGACTTTCCATTATCCCATCCAGTACCGCGAGGCAGATTTGAAACCTACACTTCGGACCCACATATCCTACCTCTGGACTACGGAACTGGACAGTCAGTGAGGCTGGATTTAACCCATATATTTGTTTTACACAGAAATCCCTAATCCACCAGAGTGTAATATTCCAATGGAAGAGCATTGCATAAGCTTACAGTGGATGAGTTACCTCACTTAAAGAGTGCTCAACCCTGAATAGAGGAGCATATATATATATATATATATATATATATATATATAAACATAAAAATCTTAAAATAATCTAGATGGCAGTGGATGGAAGGGAAGAAGGAGGTTCTATTGAATAAGAACAGCTGGTGACACTTTATAATAACCAATACTTAATGGTAAATTGATTGTTGATTAAATCTTAGATAATAGATATTTACTATTTGCTAATGATTAATCATAATTTGTAAACCATCAATAAATGTTATTTATTGAAAGTTGCAACCGTTATTACTGATAAAGTTTAATTATCTATCAATTTATCATATATTAATGATGGTCACAACTTTATACACATTATATGGATGGCTGCTATAGTTAGTTCACTATTATTGACTGTTAAAAAAAGTAGTTAGCTATCAACTTAAGGTTAATCAACTATCAATTTACCATTCATTATGTATGGTTATTATGAAATTAAACTGAATACTTTGATGCAGCTCAATGTGGAGAAAAAAAAGATGCAAGATATGAAGATGGACCAGTTCATTTCAATCTGTGTGAACTGAACCATGAACTAGCACTTCTGAAATGTGAACTTTCGCAATACTGGTTAAAAACTTATTAAAAACCATGAGTTTAACAATACATCCAACATCTGTGGTAGTAGTAGGAATTGGAAGTAGTTCGATCAATTGATTCTCATAGTTGCAGAATATTTCTATATCCCAATATTTTAAATCTTAGATGCCCGTCTTTCACTTTTATGTGACCTTGGATATTTTTTTAGGACATCATTAGCAGCTGATTGGAATAGATGTCACAATTTTCAATGACACCATACCTCTTCCTTCCTATTTCTGTTGTTTAATATAACAGACCCACTGACCAAAAAGGGCATTATAGTGATGTGTGGACACATATAAAAAGTGGATTACCTGAGGAACATAGAATAGCTTTCTTTTGTCTGGTTTGGTCATCACTCCTCCAAATAATGGCCATAACTAAAAAATAAATTCATCAATTCAAAATTAGATTCCTCAAAATTTTTTTTGGGAAAAAATAAGAACCATCAATATCGTCTATCAATTGAATACACTGACCAAAAACTGTACAAGTGGAAAAAAGAAAGAAAAAAAGCATATTGACCTTCATTTTAATTGTAACTAAATTTTCTTTTAAAATTGCTTGTTCTTAAACCTAATCTATGATATATATATATGATATACAATGAACTCTTTATTCCTGTATTCATAAGACTGCTTGAGTATATTTCATTCTGAATAGAGACATTCACAATGTGGCTAAAAATTTGAGATGAATTTAAAATAGACACATTTTTCAAAAAAGCTGTACCTAAAATTACTAATCTCTTGGTTTAAAAGAAGAAAAAGTCTACAACTCTGGCTAACTGCTACAAGATGTTGTCTCCTCCTTATAAAGCAAAATACATTACGTATTTTGTAGTAGGGTCTGTATCGATTTCCTGAATCACAGGAACTTGGAAATGCCTGCAGATCAAAGGAAAGCAATTCGAGGTCCTTTGTTTCATAATAAATCACTTACAAAAACATTGGCCCACTTTTTTTTCTAATATCATTGTAAAAGAACAATTTATTTTACTATTAGATTTAGTATACAGAATATATGTTGTTTATAAGATATATGTGTAGAAAAAAAGATTTTTATGTACAATAATAAATTAACTAACAAGCATATAGACTGTACACATAGCATCATACATGAAAATTCAATTTAGATGATGGGCAATTTTTGCATGGAGAACTATAAACAAGTGAATCTCATGCTTTTGAAACCGGGTTCTTTCTCTTTACATATTTACTTCCTTTTTCAAAAATCTTTCAACTCAATTTAGACTACAAATTTATCACCATTGTCTTTTTCTGCAAATTCATATATAATTCTACTGAAAATGTTATTTTATTTGTATGAAAAACTTTTAAAAATCTTGAAAACAAACAACAAAAGTCTACATAATCATTTTAATCAAATCTAAAGAAAAAAAAAAAAATCAAATCAATATGTAGTTCGAATTGGGTCAATAGATTTTAAAGAAAATTAAATATTTAAACAGAAAGAACCCGGTTTTAAAAGCAAGAGATGGTTATGCTTATAATCCTCCATGGCAAAATAGCTAATCGCTTGAATAAGATTTTTTTTCACAAGAATCTTCACTTACTTCTCCTAGAGTACGAAATAAGGAACTCTTGCCACAACCATTAGGTCCACATACTAGCACATTCATGTTGGAATGAACCTGCAAAAAGAAATAAATTAGCATTATTTGTGCCATTTCTCCACTGATTACACTCCAGTTTCATATGTTCATCTACATGGTACAAGTTTCAGGAAACATTTTTCATCCTTTTTTTTCAAAAATATATTTGTGTGTGCGCAGAGTGGAGAAATAGTTACATTACAATCATACTTTTTTCAAACTTCTAAAAAAAAGTTGACTTTATTTTTCTACCATAAAAATAACAAGAACAATCCACATTGAAATTAGGAGTATAAACTGATAGGTAAAAATCACATACCCGACTGCAATTTGAACCCACAACCAACTTATTGCCAGGAGGGCAGTTTTACAGACTTACCTAAATTGAAAAGTCCAAGACATTAGCAAAAATTTATGATATAAATAAATAGATAAATAAATATATATATATACATATATATATATATATATATATATATATAAATAAATACATATATATAAATAAATACATATATATAAATACATATATATAAATAAATACATATATATAAATAAATACATATATATAAATACATATATATATATATATATATATATAAATAAAAGATTGGAGAGGAGTTTGACCCCACAGCAGCTAGGCTCTTTAAAAATGAACTTGTGACACGAAACTCAAGTCTTTATGGAGTCACAAAATATCTTTTTAAATTCTTTGAATTTAAATTAACTGGCATTATTACTTTTTGATATGATAAGAAATAATATACAGTAAACCCTTGGTTTAACAGACTTATGGGAGCAGATGATAGCAAATTGATTACAAATGTCTGTTAAATCTAATGTGATTGGAGATAGGGCATTTTTTTTTTTATCCCCCTCTTCTCAAAATCGAATAGAATTTATTGATTTATAATAGAGGACAAGTTAACAAATTTGCAAAAAAAAAGTAAGTAATCGTCCAGCTTTAGTTCTGAACTGCGGAAAATGTTCATAGTAAGAAACAGTTTTTCAGTTATCTTTATTTTCTGTGCCACATCTAAGTTTGCACACTTTCTCTTGACTTCTGTATCAGTTGATGCCTTTTTCAGTTGTAAGGATTGCTAAATTATTTAATGAATAAAAGTATACATTCAGATATCAACAAAGATGATAACAGGATGGATAAGTCAAAACAAAAGCAAAAGAAATCTCAAAATATCTAGTAGTTCTGGAAATTTATCCAAAAAATTATCCAAACATAACTAGATGTTCCATGGAAGTATTCAAAGATACACAATGTATTAAGCCTTTATTCACTGTATTCTATATTGAAATTAATGTATTAAAAATTTAAAAATACATATATAATAAATATAAATATATAAACAATTAAAATATAAATATATAAACTCTTTTTATATGCAACAAAAATATCTAAATTTAGATATAAAATACCTAAGCATAGCCAGTTTAAGTGTCCACTAAATCCCCAAACCATTATATCAGGATCCATTGAACTGAGGATTCACCGTATCTTTCACTTTATAGATACTTAATACACAAGTATCTAATCTCTATTCAATAAAATTCTTTTGCACAAAGCAATTGCGTTAATCTGGTATTAAATCAATAGCAATGAAGTAATAATGTCAATAATCAAATTCACAAAGCACTACAGATATGTTTTTCAGGTATAAAAACCAAATAAACCATTAGAGAACATGCTATTCTTCATAGTTTAGTTATTCCCTTTCTCCATGGAGGGTTTGTAGAAACGACCCTTACTAACTTAACACATGAAACAGAACTACAGGCTTTTCAGTTGCCAGTATCATGTCACATATATAAAAGTCAACGTAAAAACATCTAACAATTCAGATCCGTATTTAATGAGATAGTATTAACAGAAATAAATGCCTCAAATCTTTTACCTCAAAACTCAATTCTTTGATGAGAACATCACCATTCGGAGTAACTAAAGGCACTTTTTCAAATCTGAAAAATAAATGGAAATAAGATTGATAACTTTCTAGGCAAATACACTGCATGAATATTTTTGTTTTATCAAATGCTTATTTTTGCAAGATTTCCATAAGACGACCAACTGAAATAATGCCAACAACCAAAAATAAAAGCTTACTTGATCACATGGTCCTTGAAAATCACTTGGCCACTACCAGGTTTCAAGATACTGGAACTATTCAAACCTATGGAGAATAATTCAAATTTCTTTTTACCAAATTCTCACAAGATTGAAACAATATCCCATGTAACTGTTGTTAGTTTTTATGTACAAATGTATTCATAGCAACTGTTGCTTTTTTCTTTATTAATAAGGCTTTTTTAAAATCACAGTAATGTTTTTTTGTACATTTTCAAAAACTTATTTGAAGATTTCAAATACATACAAATAGATTGACAGTGAGTAAATCTTTCATACAATTCATCAATGTACATTTTTGTACATTAAAGAAACCATATTCAACAGTATTTATATCATAAAGATGGATTCCACTTTTAATTGCATCTTGAATTAAGTACCGGGGCCTGGAAGAGAACTCACGGTATATTACTATGATTTTCTGACACAACATTTGAAGATAGAATAACAAACACCATCCATTTTATATTGACAAATATATAATGAACAGAACAATCCATTTGTTGTCTCATACCCTTGCAATTCTAGTTTGCATAATTTATATGAAATATCAACTATAAAAAAACGGTGGACAATTTTAGGCTAGATTTCAGTTAATTTGGATTAAATGTAGAATTAGCTTTGAAAAATTCAATGTTAACTTACCATTATCAGTCACCATGGTACGTTCATAATGACCTTTGTTCAAATCCCCAAGGACATTCATCAATTCTGTTACACGTGCTGTGAAACTGTAGGGGGAAAAAAAAAAAAGAATAAAATGTTTGCAACCACTTTAGCACTATATTATGCAAAACTGAAAATTTCATTCTTTTTTCAGCAGATGACATCTAAAATCTTAAAATTTATTTTATCGGTATATTACTCTGGTTCCAATTTATTAGAACTGGAAAAAATTCATTCAATTAGTGCAATATCACTTTCTTTAACATTCTTTTGTCTCTAATAACTTGCAGCTTTATTTCAGTTATTACCTGTGAAGAAAATTCAAGGATATATTTGAGTTTTAATAAGTCACTATTCATTATATAAACAGACGGGAAAACTCCAGAATTCTTAAAAAAACTTCATGAACTGAAAACTCTTATATATCAGCTTAAATCACAACTGTCTAGGCCCAATTATGGATCTGGATATATGAACTAGAAATTCAAGGTAGCTAAAAGTCGGAATCAATTCGAATTTTATTATCACTTGAAGAGGCAAAACCCAAAATATTCCAGGCTGCAATCAAAGAAAAGAGTTGTTTCATTAGATTTCTATAAAATAATGTGCATAATCTTGTCTAAGGGAAACAAGTTTTATACAGAGGAAGCTGCTTATTATCATTATTTTGGGTCAAGGTCTTTTGGATAATAATAATGGGCTAGTAACATCAAGTAAAGGATATTTAGAGGAAGTCAATTATTGTGATCATTTCAAAGTTTTTGGGACCAACTAGTTTTGATCACAATATCCAAGGAGTTTAAAACGGGTAATATCATATCGAGCATTATAATAATCCACTGCTTTTTCTCAGACTACAAACTAATAACATTACTTCTTACCCCGAGAGACTGGTCATTTCACGTCCAGCTAAAGCTATTCTTCCTATTGCTTCAGCCATCTTTACCAACATTTGACCACTTTTATAATAATCCTGAAAAAGAATAGTGAAAGTTTTAGGATCTATTCAGAATAATAGTTCTCATTTCAATAATGTTATTCCTCATTTTAATACAGTTTATATCTAGAATAATGAAAAATTGAATTTTTAAGCAATTCAGGTCTTGATTAATCTTTTCTTAACTCGATCAAAACTGAGGCAGCTGTTGTGAATTACTAGCAGGATATATGCATGCAGCTTTCATTTGTTTTTAGAGTACAGATTAATTTTTGATTTGACAATATTATTGAAGGATCAAAAATTATTTACCGCACAAACTATCCTTGCATTGGGATGTTACCATTGTTCCTTGTATAAATGATAATCATTTACTAAGTATTATTTGCCTTTTTCTTGGATTATGAACAAAAAAATTTTAATCTCTAAGAAACTCAATTTCTACAATGCTGGCCTTACCTCCAAAAGTTCACTGTGGCTACTTCGCAAATGCCTAGGATGAGCCAGATTAAGGAATGGACGACTGACCACCAAATACCCAATCACTGTAGCAACATCTATATAAAAAAAAATAAAATAAAATAAAACTTTTAAAAATCCATTAGTTACAAAATAACTACTAGGCCTGTATCATTTTCCTGAATGTCAGATTCCTAACTCTTCATTTGTCACCAAATGGTCAACTTATTTCACCGACTCATAAAATCGCAGACTGTAAATTTCCCAAAGTAGATGCCCTTCTTTCACACTATATTATTTAAAAACCAGTTGAATTTTCTTGAAATTAGTGCAGTTGGGGTATGTTTAGAATTTATAAAACAAACAATTACTAGGAAATTTTTTTTCAAAAACCGATTTCAAAAAAGCATCGAATAATTTTCAAATTCTTTTAATTAAATAGAAACCACTGTGAAACATGAGAAAACTGACAGAGAAAGATCTTATGGATTGAAAGTACAAAAGATTAGCAGTAAAAAATGGTTTTTCATATTTTTATGAGGTGGAAAGTTCATGTCAGATGTGACATTAGTTTATCATAAAAGAAAAAAATCTTCAAAATTAACTAAGTATAATCAAGAAAACCGATTTTATCAGTATTTTTTAAATCATCAGTTTTATCAAATACATAAAAAATCATCAGATGGAGAGATGTATATTTACAGGAATATGGACAATTGCAGAGTGGAATGAATAACGAAAGTTTTATTCAATTTTATGAAATCAGAAATCTATCGAGATCAATATTCAATTCTGTAGAGAAGATAGATAAAAGATAAAGAGACATTTTATGAATGATTGTATGTGTCATCGTCATTATCATCATTAGCCTTTTAGCATCTGTTGTAGAGCAGAGACTTTCCCCAAGATTTGCCAGACCTCTCTATCATGGGCATCACGAAACCAGTACTTTCAGAATTTATCTAGCTCCTCACACCATCTTATTTTCTATCAGCCACAATTTCACTTATGATCTCTGGGGATCCACGTAGTGAGTTGTAATGTCCATCAGTTGTCTGACATTCTTGCAACAGGTTCAACTATTGCAATTTGAGTTTTCAAACTGTTTTCATGAGATCTTAGACTGTCTTTTCTCTAATATACTGTGCCGTCTTGTGATCTCTCCATGTGAGGTTGGGCATGGTTCCCAGTTTGAACCTGTCTATTCTGATTAGTTTGTGTTCCCATTCTAGGTTTCGGTAGATCATCTCAAGGCAGGCGGTGGAGAGTTTGGGTGAGCTGGTATCACTTCGTCTCACTCCTTTTTTAGTTGAAAGGGCTTAGAGTGTTTATGTAACCTGATGAAGGAACTGAGGTATTGGTACATATGTCATAGTACTCTGACATGTATGGCGTCTACACCTCGTATAATTATGTCAATGACTTTGGGGATTTCCACTGAATCGAAGACCTTTTTAACGTCCACAAACGCTACGGTTATTCTGCTGCTGTCTCTCAGTTGGTTTATTGAATGGAAACAGTTGATGGTTGAGAGGCTTTTCCTGAAGACAGCTTGTTCCTGTTATGGCCTAAGACCCTATGGCTTGCAGACACAAAATCATTTGTTAATAGAGTATTATTTACAATGAAATGAATTTCATTTCAATTGTTTGCACTTTCATTAAGGTTACTTATGGCAAAAATTAAATATAATCCAGAATCCATAAAAAAAAAACAAAAGAAAAAACAATACATGAATTATATTGTTAATGCTTCACTTCATGAATTTTTCATCAATTTTACAGCTAAATTACATAATTACCTATTTATGTTAATCCTAATACCTGAAATAAAATTCATTTCATTGCAAATAATACTCAATTTATGAACGATCGTATGTGTCTATACACAATGGTCATGCATAAAATCATTTTTTCCTCCATAAATCTTATATATATATACATATATATATATATTGTATGAATATCAAATCTTCCAATAAATAAATAGTACATTTACTAATCTTACTATAAATGCTTTTTTTTCATAAACTGTAAACATACCCTCATCGCACTAATTTAAAAAAAAAAAAAAAAGAAAAAAGTTGATGTTTTTGTAAATAATAAAGTATGAGAGAAAACCTTCCAATCGTCTTACCTTATTTTCTGGGAAATTCAGAGTCAACAATTCGATGAGTCAGTAAAATGATAAGTTTACCAATCTGCCTCCAGGGATTCTGAGAATCAGGAAAATGAATGCCACCCATAACTACCACACCATATTCTGTAATCTACCTAAACTAAATGCTATAATACATTATGACCTATTTTCACTTGGAAAAACAAAACAAAAAACAATTGAATAATTATAAAAAAATGGATTTGAAATTTAAACAAGTCAATTATCAATTAATTATTCCTTTAAAGAATAACCAAAAATATAGGAGCAATGGTCAAGAAGTTCATGATCATTTTTCCTTTGTGGCAAAAATATCAAAGAACTAAACATTGCAATTATACAATAAGCTTTGATATTAGGTTGATGCAAAAGTACTTGTGGTTTTTTTACCATTAACTTTAAAGCAAATATCTCAACAGAATGAAAGTTATTAATCAAAATAAGAACATTCAGAATATACACATTTTTATCAACTATAAACAAGTGCATTTATTCTGGAAGCAATGAATTCTTTGAAGACGTTTTGAGCAGCTGCCTAGTTGTTGGAGACTTTCCTTAGCGGGAAGTGGTTAGAATAGGAGAGAGGTCTGGTGAGTAAGCTGGGTGAGGTAGAGTTTTATAACCTAGTTTATTCAATTTCTGCAGGGCCATTTGCACTACAGCCAAACTTTCATTAGTTTTCCAACAACTGTTCAATGGTCAATGGTCAATGTCTGGTTCCTCTACAACCTCTCAAGTAGTTTTGTATGGGTCTACCTTAATTCTGTGTCGTCAATCACAGAATGCCGTCCATGTCTTCAAGATTCTCATCTTCATTCCGAAAATTTGGGGAACCAATGTTGTGCTGAACATTTGTTGATGGTTCCCTGGCCAAATATTTGGTTGATATCAAGAGTAGTTTCTGCTGCTTTATATCCCATTTTAAACTCTTATAACAAATTTGCTTGAATTTGCTTTTTTCAGTCTTTGATACAACTTAGGTAAACCAGGACAAAAAGTGAAAAGAAAACTTGGCTTAAATAGAGTGAAATTCACTTTAAAATGGTATATTCCATGGATATAGATAAATAATACTTTATTCGCAATAGAAAATACAATTATTTTAGCATCAACCAAATAATTACTTACATTTTGCAATGATACTGTCTATGAAACCCATTTGCATGCGGAAAAATATGAAGTTACTGGCATGTTGAGCCTGAAATAGAAACAATGTTAGAATCTGTTAAATGAGAAATAAGTTTGTTAAAAAGAGAAATTGGATTTTTAAAAATTCCTTTATTTTAGTTTTACCATCATTCATATACAAAGAATCATTGAATCTAAAGAACAATTGTTACAGCAGGATAATCAAAAGACTGTTCTTGTTGCCATTTTCTTAACTACAGATAGAGAAATGTCTTTGAGCTTATATACCCAATAGCAAAAGTCTTTCCCTAATCGAAAAATTAATGATAAAAATCTTGGTATACAGAATATCATTTTAACTTCCAAAGGGAAAAAAAAAAGTTTTGAACTGACCAATTTATTAAAAGTAGCAACAATGATATTATGTTCCCGTTTGTTGCCCTGGTAGAAAGCCACCTCTTCACTGAAATAAGAAAAAAGAGAGAGAAAAAAAATTATAGTTGATAAGTTCAGTATATGGAAAAATGCTTTTTAGTCATTGAAGTTTATTAATTCAATGCTTTGTAATGAAATACAACAACTAAGAAATAAGTCACTCAAGCTGGAGTAAATGAGACTGAAATAAAATTGGTAGTAATTAATTTTGATAAGTTTGATACCTTAGAGAAGAATATGAGCATCAACTTTTCATCATGCAATAGTTCATATGTTCAAGACTGTTTTTTGAGTGTTTATTGAAATTTCTCGAGACATTATAAAGAGACATAAGTCTTGTCTTGTCTTGATTGCACGTCTATGATGTGCATAAATGTTTTTTAGCACAACATTTTCATGTCTTTGATGTCTTTTTTTAGTACAGATGCTCTGATTATTTGTTAGCACTGGTTTCTAAAATTGCTACAATTCTATCAATTATCTTCAAATGAGACCACTATATAAATGTTCTGACCTATCAATTAAATAAAAAACAAGTTTTCATTGTATGTTTCATATCCATAAGTAATGACTACCCACATGATAATTAGGATATACTAATGTAACAAGAAAAAAGTTAGTTCCCCCATTGATCCTTTACTCAGCATTTACAAACAATCCAATGAGGATCATACCCACTATCGATGGGTGGCAAAATCAGTGTCACTAAATGGTTTTCTGATAGAAATATTATTGAAACACTACCATACTATGAGGAGCCTTCTTTAAATTTATAACATTTTAGAATTGAAAATTAGACGAGCATATAAACAAAAACTCTTCTCAAAGATTTTTCCAAATAACTAAATATAGAACTTAGCCATAAATATGATTCATGCAGACGATGTTTTAAAAAGAGGAAAAATGGCTAACCTGTTAGTTATCAAGCGAGAATTGACATAACGGTAATCTCCTTCCAAACGTTGTTCTTTCATGGTCATCTTTGCTACAGGACGGCGTACTCTGAAAAATATTGCACATAAATTAATGCAAAAAAATTGGATTGTTACAACTTTTTAACTCTTTTTAGATGGACTTTGATAATAGAAAAATGTTATTCTTTTTTTTAGAATTGAACATTTCATTACGGACATTTTATATTAACAATTTTTAGGTTCCAATATACTTTGCTAAAGGCGGTAGAATACATTTCCAACATGGATTCCAAATTTTAAAAAATAGCCAGTTTTCAAGTATCAAAATTTGTGAAAGATCGTGATTAACTAAAACATTTTTTTCTAATATGAATTTACCTGGTTAGCAGTAATCCTGAAATAGCCAAGTACCCCAACATGGTGGCTGGTCCCTTAAAAAGAAAAAGTAAAGAAAAAATTAAAATTCTAAGAATTAAAGATTCTAAAATGATTCAAGGCAAGAAAAAAGCAAAAATCAATACATTAACAACAAAAAACTCTTTCTACAGAGATTATCTGAAAAAGTTTTTTGTGAATATTGAAATTATTGATAAGGTTGAGAAACAGTGTATATTTTAATTGAATTCTTAGTAATGATTCCACAGAGCAAAATGCACTTGATATTTTATCTTAATTAGGAAAATAAAAAAAAAAAGACAGGAAGCATGTGAGGCATCTTGTTAGATGAATACGTCACTCACCTGGGGTCCAATGCTATTAGCTAACTTGAGTGTGTAAATGATTACATCTAACACAGGCTGAAATTAAAAAATAAAGAAATTAAAATATTTTATAAAAATGAAACCAAACAATAAATGAAATATCAAAATTTTTTTTTTTTTTTCAAAAACAAAGCAATGTTTTTCTTTATTCAATTATCTTGTGTTCAGTTATCAACAGTTAATTGACAAGTAATTGATAAATTACAAGTCTCCTCAGCTTATCATCAACTAGCATGGTAAAATAATTTTGAAGTTAGCTAAACTAAATTGTTCCAGAATAACTAAAAAAATATGAATAAACATGGAGAAATAGTTCTTAAACAATTTCATTTTTAATTGCACACAACTATATTAAATATACAAGTGAAATGAAGCAGCCACAAAAGTGACTCAAACTGAATAAAATTCAACAAAAATGAAAGAAAAAATTAGAGAAAACAGTTGAAATGGAATAAAAACAAAGAATACACTTGAAGTGACTGAAACGTACCTTACTCAAATTAGTATATAAATCTGCAACAGAATTGCAAAATTTCACAACATCCTGGGTGAGCAGTTGGTCAGGGTTGGATATTCGGTTGTCTAGGTTACTCATCTTGTAGAATGTAAAGTCCCTAATTCATGCAGATAAAAAAAAAAATTCAAGACTTAGTAGCTATGAGACATACAAACACTGGAAAGTAATGGTTGAAACAAAAAGAACTCAGAAAGAAAAATGCTGTTTTTACAGCTCTTTTTATTTTCATCTAAGAAGATTGAAACAATCTGTTGAAAAATTATATTTTTAGATTTACAAATCACATTTTGATCAGCAGCCTCTAGTCTTCTTTAGGCAATATATTTTTCTAGTCAGTGACTGATCATAAGTAATTACTGTTGGAAAGTCTTCCTCTGTGGTTCTAAGAGAGGAGTAGGAGAACAGACTCAAGAAATGGAAGAATCAAAAGTCAAAGTGAAGTAAAAGAGCTCCATTGTGACAGGTGAATGAATGAATATCATAAACACGAGTTGAACAATAGCAGGAGATTTCCTAAAATTCAATTATTCTTTACATAAAAAACAGAATCTTTACAAATAGTTATGTTCTTCAGATTGATATTCAAAATTCATTGAGATTAATATGTAATAAAACAAGGTATAAAAAAATGTATTATTGTGACAATGTGGTGAAGAAAACATTGTCCAACCTTACGTTAAATGCTGCCGCATGTGTCTGCTGTAAAATCCACCGTTTGCAATTATCTCATATAAGATGAGGTACGAACAAGTAACAGATAGGTGGAAGCGAAAACAGATGAGTTTTCCTCAGAGTTGTTTCCCGAATTGATGGCTTGGCAGACAGCCAGTCCATGGTGGAAGGGTTGGAGAAAACAGCACATTTATGCTACCACGGCAAGGTGAAGAAGGTTGGGCAGGTTCTTCCACTGTGCATGAGTGGTGGGGCATTCGCTGTCCACCAACAGACAAGTACAGAGAACAAAGGTGACATCAGATGGACATAGAATAACCTCCTAACAGGGTTCACAACTCTCATCTGTTTGGAGGATTGTTGGATTGTACCAGGTTAGCCGGCCCTTGTGAGACAACTTCTTTGCACCTTGTCATGAATGGACAAGACGCCTATGAATCAGTTGCAGGCAAGGGCCCAGGCCATAATGAGAAACAAGACAGCGCTGGAAAAAGTTGCAGTAGCCATTCAACGAGCCACTCGCCATAGCAATACCACCACCACCACTACAAAAGATTTCCGCTATTGATGTGGAGGTGAGCAGTGATAGTACACTTGGTATATGTAAAGGCTTGCGATGTGTCTGATGCAATGAAAAGGACCACATCTCGTCAGGGTGCCATTGAAACCAGAAGGGGGAAAAGACATAAGCACCAGTCTCCTCCCCAATCAAGATCTATGTGAGGTTCCACCCGTAATCTACATGCAGGTGCACAGTATTAGCGGACTCTGGTTGTACTCAGAACGTCAGCAGATCAGTTTGTCGCTGTTTGCCCGATTTCAGTGTCAAGTCTAACCAGCGCAAAAGATCAAAAGAAATGGTCAGACAGTCAGATGCTGGAGAGACAGAAGAATGAAGTGCCAAAGTACTCTATATCTGCGTAGATCAGGGAAGAGTATGAGCAGGAGTTGAAGCAATGGTTGGACAATGGATGGCTGCTGCCCTACCCTGAAGAGGTGCTTGGACCGCCCAAGAGTCTGAGCTTGTTGATGGCTGTGGTGCAGGAGAATAAGCAGAAGGTGCATACTGTAATGAATTACAGGGAACTGAACAAACATATCCACAGCCATTGAGATGTCTGCATAAAAAAGTTGGGAAAAGCCTACCTGGGTTCGTGTTTAATGTAGCACCACTGATTATGAGATCAATCATGGGTTGCCATACTGGCAGAGAATTAGACTGTCCAAAGAGCAATATCTGCCTCTATTTATGATACCTACATCTACATGGAAATGTCAGAGGTGCACGTAAAAGAGTATTTCACAAAATTTGGGTTGGAATGCAAAGACTTGAAGCGATTGGAGGATGGCGCTCAAATACTCTGCCTGCAAGCCTAGGGAAAGAACGGCAAACTTTGGTAGAGGCAAACAGGAGATGTTCAAGCCGTCACGCAATGAAACAACATCTCCATGCGTGGCTAGCTCCACATGGCCACAGCATTCAATAAGCGTGAAGTGAACAGGGTCACACTAGACTTGGACAACAAGAAAAGCAATAACTCTGTGAAGAGCATGCTGATGCATACCCTCGCTAGGGTTCATTAGGATGACCCCATGCAAAGCAATTTGTGCACGGAGAGGAGCAACAGCAAGACTCAGCGGGGCCACCATTGCAACAGCAAGACTCAGCGGGGCCACCATTGCAACAGCAAGACTCAGCGGGGCCACCATTGCAACAGCAAGACTCAGCGGGGCCACCATTGCAACAGCAAGACTCAGCGGGGCCACCATTGCAACAGCAAGACTCAGCGGGGCCACCATTGCAACAGCAAGATTTTGCAACTGTAATCCACCAGCTGGAAGCAGGATTTTTTTCGAGCAAGATCCACGGGTTGAATTCCTTACCGATAACAATACTGCATTCTGCAGCAAGCTCTTCAGACATTTTTTTAGAAGTGTGGGGAATGTGGCTCCAGCTTCAGTGGGTGTACAGATAGATGAGGAATGGCATAGTGGAGAAATGCCACAGGAATGTCAAACGAACTGCAGCCAGAAAGCGGAGTTCAATAATGGAAGCAGTCTACAGGTGTTACATAGCACCAAAAGATGATGCTTCAACCTTGTCTGCACTCGCCAACATGATGTAATCATACTGGGTCCAAATAAAGGGAATTGACAACACATATCCAACTGAACATGAGGAGGCCCCTGCGGCATACAATGTGGAGGATCACATTTGGGTAAAAGCCACACATGGCTGATGCATGTCCAAGTCACCACTCTTCTTTTTTTAAACTTTTTTCAAGCACATTAGGCGGCCTTTTTTTCCTCAACAACCTGGTGACCAATGTGTTTTGGCAGTACATTGTGTAGGGGTGATCAATTAAAAACTGGGAAAAACGGGCGATCAATGAATGGGTTACTTCTCTTGTATTTTGTTGGGCACTAAAATGTCCAAATTTTCAAAAAAAAAAAACAATGGTGTACATAAACTAATTCAGAATGAACTTAGATTAAGAATTGAACCCCCTACTAAAACCTCATTTTAGAGGGGAATTAAAAGAAAAAAAATTAACAACTAAAAAACATTTTCCTACTTATTTGGGGAGTCTGTTTACAAAATTTCAAGTTTCAACTATGAACAGTTGGGTCTGGATGAAATCTGGATACATATAAATGTCAGATTAAATGAATAAGTTAAACCCAAAAACAGTATTTAAACCAGTGTTGTGGTAATTGGTGATTAAAATAAATTATACCAAGAAATTCTTTTTTTCTTTTGAGAGTCTCAGCTACTGTCAGATTAGAGATTATCAAATTAGTTTCCATTAGGTGGCTGTTTATTCTCTCCCACCTGATTATTGTAGTTTACATTATTATGAACTACATTAATAGTATGAAATAATATGAATCTATATTTGCAATATTGTTATGAAAACCTTGAAATTGAAAGATCTGATAAAAAGTAATTCAACAACGATTGAAAGATATTTAGATATTAGATACTTTGAATTCATAAATTAAGATACTTGTATCCATTTTTCTTTAATAAAATCTAAGCAAGTATGTAATATGCTGACATTCTTCGATTAAAAAGACCTACTCATAAAATTTTGTTTATAGGCAGTGTTGATTGCAAAAGCAGAAATATATAGATATTGGAAACAATGCATTTCATGGGGAAGTGGCTCAAAATCAGGAAGAATGGGAAATGAAAAGAAATGAGAAAAGTGAAAAAATAAACATCTTGAAAATTTTCTGACATGGTGGTAATTTTTTAATTTTTTTCAAGAACTCTTAAATTCAACTTGAAGGATGTACAGTTTCTGATTTTTGGGGGTAGTTTATTGTATTGAATTGTTGCATAAAATCTAAAAGAATTTCTATGGACTTCAGACAAAATTCTTTTATCCTCTCATATTTGTTTATTTCAGCTAATCTCTGATTCTAACATTATGAACTTCATTTTGAAATGTGAGCATATCACAACGAGAGTTTAGATAGATATTTAGAGTAAATCTCCCACACCATGTCATCAAATAGTGTTCACAGAGACACTTTGAAATTAAAAGCAAGAAATAGGAGTCTTCAAAAAGTAAAAATAAATACAAAATAAGAATTGTTCTTCTATGCTCTTCCAAAAATCAAATTTGCAATATTTAATTAATAAAATGATTTATCTTTTTGTGCTATTATCCAATTTGTATATATTCATTCTATCTATTTTCATCCATTTCCTTCCCAACGAGAAATAATCATCATCCCGCCATAATCCATCAAACGTCTTTTATTGCATAACTCAACGACAGCTAGAGTCATTATAACCACTATTTGGATACCAAAGCATTTTTTGGGTACATCCATTTTTAAAGAATTCCAAAACTTTCCAAATTTTTACTGAGATATTTAATTTACATTGTGAGATTAATGCCTTACTTTGGTTCTGTTAGTTTAGTTAGACTGAATCTTCATCTTTTTGTAGGGTTGGTTTCCAGCAAGTGCATATTAAATGCAAATCAAACAAAACTTGCAAGAATGAAAAAAATATACTTCAATAAAAGAAAAATAAGTATTTCACATGATTACCATCTCAAAATTTTCCTTAAACTCATGGTATTATGACTACAGTGAAATGTAAAAAAAGGTTTACTTACTTCAAATACTTTTCATACAGATACGTAGAAAGACGAATTCGGAATCGCAGTTTCAGTTTACTGAGACCATACTGCATAAAGACAAAATGATAATGATTAGCACTGCTTTTTGTACAATGAAGTATAGAACAATATCTGTATCTCATATAAATGAATCAACCTGGTTAGTCCAGGAATGCACAAAAACTAATTAGCTAAAATGAAAAGATCTATTGAAAATTATATTAAAAATGGATCTTTATCTGAAAATACCAGCACAAGATTTTGGCATCATTGGTTCAAAATGTTTTTTTTTCTGTCAAGTTTTGTTTGAGCAAGGGCACAACAAAAAAAAATTATGGGGAAAATAATTTTCCCACATAGCAAAGTAGTATGAACTACTTTGACTGAATCTGACATTTTGTTTTTGAGAAAAAGTAACTTTTATAGGCAAAGTATATGCGAGTGTGCATGCATATAGGACGTACAAAATCTTTGGAATTCTGGGCTTTAATAAAGAAATTTTTTTCAGCTGTAGTAATAGCGGTGTTCCTCAATTACTCAAGATTAAAATAGGTGTAATTGATTATTCCACATAAATGCATGCTGTTGTAAATGACTGTTGCCTGTTAATAAAATTACATTATTTTATTAATCATGACACAAGATTTGTTAACATTGAATCTTGCTCTTATTGGTCATACTCAGAAACTTTCATTCACAAAATCAACATTTCTTTTCTTTTAAAGATAGACAATATATTTTTTAGAAATCAAAGAACTAAAATGGAAATTAAATGCAACAATTTTTTTTCCTGCAACTTGAACAATAAAAGGTACTTTCCAGAAGATTTTTGACTATTTTGACCTGAATGAGCTCCAGCATGAAAAGAAAAGATTGTAGTTTATACAAAAAAATACAAAAAGAGGAGGGAAAAAAAGAGGCGGGAAAAAAAAGAAAAAAAAAAAGAGGCAGGAAAAAAAAAGAAAAAAAAAAGAGGCAGGAAAAAAAAAAGAAAAAAAAATAGAGGCGGGAAAAAAAAAAAAAGAGGCGGGAGAGAAAAGAAAAAAGAGGCAGGAAAAAAAAAAAAAAAAAAGAGGCGGAAAAAAAAAAAGAGGAGGCGGGAGAAAAAAAGAGGCGGGAAAAAAAAGAGGCGGGAAAAAAAAGAGGCGGGGAAAAAAAGAAAAAAAAAAGAGGCGGGCAAAAAAAGAAAAAAAAAAGAGGCGGGGAAAAAAAAAGAAAAAAAAAAAGAGGCGGGGAAAAAAAGAAAAAAAAAAAGCGGGAAAAAAAAAAGAGGCGGGGAAAAAAAAGAAAAAAAAAAAGAGGCGGGAAAAAAAAAAAAGAGGCGGAAAAAAAAAAAAAAGAGGCGGGAGAGAAAAGAAAAAAGAGGCAGGAAAAAAAAAAAAAAAAAGGAGGCGGAAAAAAAAAAGAGGAGGCGGGAGAAAAAAAGAAAAAAAAAAAGAAAAAAAAGAGGCGGGAAAAAAAAAAAATAAAAAGAGGCGGGAGAGAAAAGAAAAAAAGAGGCAGGAAAAAAAAAAAAAAAAAGGAGGCGGAAAAAAAAAAGAGGAGGCGGGAGAAAAAAAGAAAAAAAAAAAGAAAAAAAAGAGGCGGGAAAAAAAAAAAATAAAAAGAGGCGGGAGAGAAAAGAAAAAAAGAGGCAGGAAAAAAAAAAAAAGGAGGCGGAAAATAAAAAGAGGAGGCGGGAGAAAAAAAGAGGCGGGAAAAAAAAGAGGCGGGAAAAAAAAGAGGCGGGAAAAAAAAGAGGTGGGAAAAAAAAGAGGTGGGAAAAAAAAGAGGCGGAAAAAAAAAGAGGCGGGAAAAAAAGAAAAAAAAAGAGGCGGGAAAAAAAAAAAAAGAGGCAGGAAAAAAAAAAAAAAAAGGAGGCGGAAAAAAAAAAAAAAGAGGAGGCGGGAGAAAAAAAGAGGCGGAAAAAAAAAGAGGCGGAAAAAAAAGAGGCGGAAAAAAAAGAGGCGGAAAAAAAAGAGGCGGAAAAAAAAAGAGGCGGGAAAAAAAGAAAAAAAAAGAGGCGGGAAAAAAAAAAAAAGAGGCAGGAAAAAAGAAAAAAAAAAGGAGGCGGAAAAAAAAAAAAAAGAGGAGGCGGGAGAAAAAAAGAGGCGGAAAAAAAAAAGAGGCGGAAAAAAAAGAGGCGGAAAAAAAAAAGAGGCGGAAAGAAAAAGAGGCGGAAAAAAAAAGAGGCGGAAAAAAAAAGAGGCGGAAAAAAAAAAAGAGGAGGGAAAAAAAAAAGAGGAGGGAAAAAAAGAGATTTTTATTGGCTGAATTTGTAAAAAAAATCAACCAAATGAAGCTGAAAATAGATCAATTTGCCAACCCTGTATTATTTTTCTATCCCTTTTCTCTCTAGCTATGAGTCTCAGCTTTGCCATTTCCCTTTACTTTACCACTTGAAGGAGAAATACATATTTAAGAAAAAAACAACTTATAAAACATATGCACTGTAAGGGGAGCATAGGCTTACCCTAGAGATATTCTTCTTCTCCACTCCCCTAAAATATTAACAGTAAATTCTCAGAAGTTGTGGACCGAATTCAAAATGAACCCTCCACATTTTTCTTCTTTCCTAGTCTGGAAGATTTAAAATGTAACATTTTTTTTTTTTTTTTCAACAAAATTCACCTTAGATCAGAAGTTACCTTCCCTTTTTGCACAATCTACGCGTGGCAACTTTTCGAAAAAAATTTACTCCCATCCTGTTTTGTTCAGTAGTTTGAGTTTATACCTCTAATATAATGAAGCAACTGACAAAGGGGAAATTTTAAATTACTGTTAGTGATAGAATCAGCAAACTTTTTTAGCTGGGAATCCAAGTGCATTTGAATCATTCAATTAAACTTGTAAAATTTTACATTCTTTAGGCTATAGCAGTTTTGTATATCATGCACTTCGGAAATCTTCCAACCAATAAAGTATAAGGAACTTTTGTTACAAGTCAAGAGTTTTTCTACTCATAATGCCATGTTTGAAAAAGGATTTGAATAACAAGTACAGACGCAACTGAACATTGCGTACCCAAGGTGACATATTAAACAAAACAGTAAAAGAGGAGACTGAAATTTCAAATCAACTTGAAATGTTTTTGGTTGAATTAAATTCAATTAAATTAAATTAAGCCATTGTTTGCAATTGATTAAAAATGATATATTATCTCCATTTAATTTTTCGTAAACAAAAAAAAAAAAAAAATGCCTGAAAGTCAATGCCAAGTTTTACATTATGGTTACATTGTAAATAGAACCCTAGACCTAAGAAAGAAATCCTTTCATCAAAAACACTTTGAGATATTAAAAATATACATCCTATCTGAACTAGTGTAGATTGATGAAAACAATGGTTGGGAAGCATCTTTACACACACACACACAAATTTTCCACCTGCTTAACTCAAGTTTGTTTTCCATACAATTTGCTTCAGAAATTTTCCAGTGAAAGATTTGTGCTCATCAGAAACTTTCTTGAACTTCGCCACGTATGTACTCGTGCTATTTTTGAGTTTTGGGGCTATTGGGGCGGGGAGGGGAGGTTAATACATAATTTGGTTATACAATACAATTGGCATTAACAGACATCAGCTCCACCCATTAGTCAGTTCAGAGGGTATACAATATTCAATGTTGCGGAAAAATTATTTCCAGAAAAATTCTTTTTTTACTTGAAGCTTTAAGATTAATACATAGAAGCAAACTTGACATTTTTGAAAAAAAATTGACAAGTTCTTTCTGCTGTTGTGACGTATTTCACAACAATAACCACATTTCTCTTCTACGAAGCACGCTAGATCTAATTGTTATAATTTCATAATCGTCAAAATGTCTTACTGACAGCCTACTGCAAAAAATACACCTGGGTCAGGTTTTTAAAAAATTTTAGAAAATTGGAAATCACCCCCAAGTTGGGGTGGGGGTTACAATGCAAATTCAAGCTAACATCTTTGTGCCTACCAGAAGTAACAGTGTCAAGTGAAAAATTCTCAACATGAAAAAGAAAACATTTGTATTAAGAGGCATTTTACATTCTCTCAACAGTATTAAATGATTCATTTTTTTTAGATAATTACCCACATGCTTTCTCATGAAGTACTTATTAAATAAATAGAAAAAGAGACAAACAAAATTTTTATTGTTAATGGATAGATAATATTTACACTTGATATTCAAGTTATTTCTTTTTTTACTTCTTAACATTCTTAATATTATTTTCAAAATATATTTGAAATTAATTTTTCCAAATATTTCAAATGAACTCCAAAATGAAAGGTGGCTTTTTCCCTACTTTAACTCTTAAATTTGTTATCTGCTTCACTCCATAGTTGGCTACCAGATGCTTGAAAATAAAAACCACTAATAGATAATATAGGGACCAGAACATTTCGGTACTTAAAACAACAATCATTACACCTTTCTGGTAGACCCGAGTAACATCAAAAATAAAAAGTTTCTTGCGTTTTTTTTGACTTAATCAATTTCCGCGGATTTTTTTTTGGGGGGGGGGAGCTGGCAATAATTCCTAAAGTGATATAATTTATTCACATTATCATTTATTCATTATTTTTATGTTAACTACTACAACTAAAAACGTTTAGACATCATTTTCTAGATTTTGGGTTTTTTAAATTCTTTTAATTGATTTTCGCCAATGACTTCCAAACTGACATATTTTATTTTTTCATTTATATTCACATTATATTTATTAAAATTACATGATAGTTCATGTATGACAGACAAAAAATATCAGTCCATAACAAATATGTAAAGAAAAAAAACCAACAGTAGGATGTAGAACATACATATCAGTATTATCTAAAGTTGCATGATATGATAATAATTAACTGAGAAATTGACATCTCAAGAGACATCCCAACGTTCAGCCAATTTCCGATATTTTCTTCTATGAGTGGGAGGTAGAAAAGTGATGGGCCATGAATGAATTCAAAAGTCAAGAAGTAAAAAGTGATTGGAGGGTGGGGGTCGATTTATTAGGTCCACTTTTTCAGCTAAATCTACTTGCTGCAGATGAAAGACTGCTTAATAGCAGGGCAAGTGAGGACTTCATATCATTTATAAAGAGGTGGTGGAATTTGGTATCGTTCATGGAGAGAGGCTAAGAATCTGAGGAATAATTAGTAGTGCCCTTACACCGGCAATGATCCAGCCAATCCTGCTTTGGCTCCACATATAATATTATTACTTACGCAGCCCATTTGCAGGTATTCAGTGAGTATTATTAAATGTTGATTAATGACTATTATTTGATTAAAAACAGTGTATGAAGTGAACAGTCCTAAAATTGACAGTATGTAATTCATTATTCATTTGAACAAATAAATATGAGCAAACTGCAGGAAATTTTAATACACTCAACTAACACGATTTAATATGTTGAGATTAGTAAGATGCTGATGTCAAAACCATACTATTTTCTCTAGAAATATGTTATACTTACTTTCAAAAAATTATTTGTTGCAGAAACCTGAAAAACAAAACAGAAATTTGTTACAGAAATAACTAAATGTGCTAGGGAAAAAAAAAATACATATAGATAAACAGACTGGTTTTAATGAATGGACATGTTATTTTTCTCCAAATAATCATAATTTTAGATTGCATTATTATGTCTTCCCCAACTCATTAATATAATCCCAAGATTAAGTCTAAAAATATCCTATTTATCTTTTCAATATGTTCAATTAGATTTGTAATAATTGCAGGTCATTTATACTTGGAATAATCAGAGGCTTTAAATTTTCTTCCTGTTTTCCACATCTCCAAGAGACTGATGAATGGACATGTTGCAAGCCGGTGAAGTGAGTTCTAAAAAAACTGATTTTGATTAGAAGAAAATTTCATGACTGAATTTATTCAACGAGATATAGTATGCAGGATTCCCACTCTTTCCTAGAGATCTTTTTGAAGGACATTTTCAGTGATAATTTAGCAAGTATGAAATCATCTCTCACATGCTTAGTAAGTATGACTAAATGAACATAGAAAAATGCAGGGGTCCCAAACATTTTTGTGCAAGAGGATTTTTTTCACAACCCACCTGTAGTGCAGTAGGTCCAATTTATTCATTTTTCATAAATTGTTTATATAATAGAAAAAAAAAAATCCAGTATGTAGTTTGACCTAATAATGAAAATAATGAGCAGTATTTGCGTAGTCCCTACGTGAAATAATCGGCATAATACGTAGACTAATTAAAATGAACAAAAAAGAAAACTTATGAGCCCTAAATAAAATTTTAAAATCCTGTATGCTGTAAGAAGAGGAAGAAATTTGGGGGGAGGGGGGTGTCAAGAGGTAACCAAACTAAATGCAACTGTGGGCCAAGGGGGCACTGTAAGTCCCCAAATGGGATCAAAGAGTAAAGCCCCAGATTATTTTGAAATTCTGAATTCTCTAATTCTTGAGCCTCTCATTACAGCCCCCCACCCCAAATGTAATTCCAAACAAGTCTAAATAATTATAATTTTTTCTATTCTTATGCAAATGTCTTGACTGTTCTCAAGGGAAATTTACACTTGGACTTGATAATGAACACAAGACAAAAAAAGTAATTCCTTTATGAAATAATCATATGGTATAAATAGAGCATTCTTTTCCAATATTAAATTTATATTTCAAGGCAAGAAAACCTCAGTCAATGCAATTTTTGGCACTCAGCTTCATAGACAAATGTCTTGATAGTTAAGAGAGTAAGATGATATTGCTGTTTGTGAATAATCATCAAGGTGCCCATCGGTAAGACAAAGTTTGTAATTTGATTCCATGGTATTCTTATTTAAAGACAGTGATTCACAAAGGCAGGTGGATCCCAAAAGTGACTTCATTTTGTATGCTGCACATTTTGATACAATATTTTGAGTTTTGTAACTAAAGATGAAATGTCATCAAACCTGCACGTGCAGAGGTGACGTATGTTTACTGTTTTTGCTCAACATAACCAAGAGCATCCTTATTCAACATTCATATCCATAAACCGAGTTATGTTACATTAGTTTTGCCATTTATTGATATGACAAATCTAGGCAAGATATTGACCCTCGGTTCAAACCATGAATGATTCCTCTAAGTCTATTAAAATATTCTCCACACTACGTAGATTTCAAAAAGGGTCTGACTAGTCCCGGTGCCCCCCTTCTAATCTACTATATCATCTCTTTCATTCAGATGATATCATCTGTGTTAAATGATTGGCTACATTAAATGAAAAAATTATAAAACTGCTCCAATCAATATTTTGGTGATCAGTGATATCAGTTTTAGACAATGTACAATCACTATTCCAACTAAAATTTAATTCAAGAACTACAGTCTTAACCACGGATGGTAATCTCAATTAACAAAACAATAAAATCACAAAAAGGAAAATGTATTAATAGAAATTATTGTACATGCTGAACTATTGAGATGAATGGTTTACAAGGATATATTGAGGTGTGCCATTCATGGAAGCCCCATAACTGTTCATAACAAGCTTTAGCAAATGGCTCCCTAGTCATATTAACAGTGCACTTGATGGAGTTTAATTTTCAATTTTTTTTCTTTTAATTAGATGCCTGTTTTATATACCAGCATACACAGTATTTTACTTTCATAAATAGCTAAATCATTTTGATTGGTTTTGAATCTACTTACTGCTGGCATTGCGTAGATGAATCGGAATAAATTGACTTTAAAAAGTTCCATGTCTCTGCCAATGATAGCACTGCAAGAAAGAATAAACACAATGAAAAAAAAAAAAAGAAACAATTTCAAGTGTAAATCTTTAACCAGTAAAAGAGAAAAACAGTGTATTGCAATTTCAACTGATCACTAGAGTAGGAATCCCTAGAGATTAAAAACAGGTGTTCAACAAATTTCAAAACCATACAAAACACTTTAACATAAAATATTAATTTACCTCTGCCAAGAAAGTTGGATGAGGTATATGCTTTGACTTGTATCAGACTGTTTGCCCATAAAAGTTCCATAGAATTCAGGAATCTTTTAAAATTACTTTCCCTGCATCAAAGCTATTTATGAACTGATTTTAATCCAGTATAAATATGGAAGAAAAAAAACAAAGAAAAGAAAAAAAACAAAGAAAAGAAAAAAAACAAAGAAAAGAAAAAAAAAGAAAGAAAAGAAAAAAAAGAAAGAAAAGAAAAAAAAAGAAAGAAAAGAAAAAAAAAGAAAGAAAAGAAAAAAAAAGAAAGAAAAAAAAGAAAGAAAAGAAAAAAAAGAAAGAAAAGAAAAAAAAGAAAGAAAAGAAAAAAAAGAAAGAAAAGAAAAAAAGAAAAGAAAAAAAGAAAGAAAAGAAAAAAAGAAAAGAAAAAAAAGAAAGAAAAGAAAAAAAGAAAAGAAAAAAAGAAAGAAAAAGAAAAAGAAAGAAAGAGAAAGAAAAGAAAGAAAAGAAAAAAAGAAAAGAAAGAGAAAGAAAAGAAAGAGAAAGAAAAGAAAGAGAAAGAAAAGAAAGAGAAAGAAAAGAAAGAGAAAGAAAAGAAAGAGAAAGAAAAGAAAGAGAAAGAAAAGAAAGAGAAAGAAAAGAAAGAGAAAGAAAAGAAAGAGAAAGAAAAGAAAGAGAAAGAAAAGAAAGAGAAAGAAAAGAAAGAGAAAGAAAAGAAAGAGAAAGAAAAGAAAGAGAAAGAAAAGAAAGAGAAAGAAAAGAAAAGAAAGAAAAGAAAAAGAAAGAAAAAGAACAAAGACAAGAGAAAGAACAAAGACAAGAGAAAGAACGAAGACAAGAGAAAGAACGAAGACAAGAGAAAGAACGAAGACAAGAGAAAGAACGAAGACAAGAGAAAGAACGAAGACAAGAGAAAGAACGAAGACAAGAGAAAGAACAAAGACAAGAGAAAGAACAAAGACAAGAGAAAGAACAAAGACAAGAGAAAGAACAAAGACAAGAAAGAAGAAAATAAGAGAGAAAAAAGAAAGAAAATCACTATTTATAACTAACTATGTACATACAGTCACCCAACCTTAATACATGACAGTCTTCTGTCCTCGCTGGCAGATGCTGATCTCTTTGAGGCTTGCCTGTGTTTTGTACTTGTTCATTTATCAATGGCCTCATCCTCTGTGATGTACACTGGGTGGCTTTATCCACACTTCCTCTCCAATTATTCTTGTAGTTGGTCCCCCTTCATCCTCATCTGCTTTGACTGCTCTAGAATGCCTCTACTAATACTTGAACACTGCTCTGTGGGGCCCTGTCTCTTCTCTCCATCGGCCTTGACCTCAGCATCATATACCAAAATACTGCCACAAGTGGGGAAATATTCCCCCTCGCAGCTGCAGCCTTGATTGTCCTGTGGTGCCTCTCTATAATGATATTCCCTTCTTGTTGATATGCTGCATCTCTTTCAACAATTTTTGTATAACTGCTTGTGGTTCTGGCAATCGGAAAGTGTCAAACTGGGTGCAGGGTCTATTGACTGACATTTGTCAAAGTGCCTGACCACTTTTTTGCATAAATGCACATGGTTCTGAGCCCACTGGCAATCAGATGGTGTCCAACTAATTTTCTACAAATAGAAAACAGTTCCCTTTGGCAGATCTCTTTGCTCATCTGTGGGATTTTAACTGGGTTTTCAAAATTTTTTTTACATGATTTTCTGTACAGATTCAGCCCAAACCCCAATCTTGCAAGACAATACATCTTCCCCTTGTAATTCACCAGTTAATATTCCACAAAGCTCTTCATCCATATGTAGAAGTGGGCAAAGTGCTAGCATATCACATTCCAATTTGCCAGATCAGATATGCCCTAAAGTTTCACCACCACTTTCTTGAGCCACGCAATCACATCTCCCTCACCGTCAAACAGTCTAATTATGTCACTGGCTAGCCTGATATTTGCATCCTCCTTACTCTGCTTTTAGTCAAAATAGCTTGTGGTTTTGTATTGATTAGGAATAAAAAAACAAATTCTGAACACAATGCAATAAGAAAACAATTTACTATAGACTGGGAGACCAGATCTTGTCACAGAAATCCCATCATAAGGCTTAATTGAAAGTCGCATAGCAAAGATCTCTCGCCTTTAATCAATGGTCGGGTTACAGCGCAGCCATAAATGCCTCTCCCACATTTCTCCATGGATCTCTACACCCCCCATTTTCTACTCTTTTGTAAGTGCACTTTCCTTTCCATTTTTCAACACTATTTAGTGACAAAGACATCGGCAGAGGTATACACTCTCTAAGGTCTTTCTAGTTTTACCTGTAAAAACCTTGCAGAACCATGGAACATGTGTGACACTAGGGGGCCAGGAGTCCCCCGTGTCCTGAAAATTACGAAAATTACAATGGCTGTTACTAAAAATTACTATGGTTATTACCAGTAATTACTATTGTTATTACAAAAGGAGTTGTCTGTGTTAAAAGGGATAATGTGTTTTTTGAGATGTCATAGGAAGTTGGGTCACCTGTGCTTTTTCAATCTGGTATCATCTGTCAAGTCCTGGGTTGCAAAAACAAATGCTTTTGGAAAAAAGTTTTGTTCCCGATTCGATGACCATGTCATTGGAAGTTGAGTTATCTGTACTTTTTCAATCTAGTGTCATCCGTCAAGTCCCGGGGTTCAAAAACAAAGCCAGATATAAGGGCCAGTATTTGGGGTCTAGAGAGAGAGAGTAAAAGCTTATGAAAGAAAAGTTATTTGCAGAGTCCTTGGGAGAGGGGGAGACTAATTTATGATATTGAACAGACCTGCGTCGCGAGATGAATGAGGGTCAATGTTTTGGGTTTTTCCAGAAAGGTCGAGATAACAGGAAAAAGAGAGAAAGGGACAAGAGATACAGTGTCGATACCAAGGGCTTAAATAGGAAGGGTTTTCGTAACAAGAAGCAGAGTAAAATTTGGGTTTGGAGAAGAGAGTCGTTGCCAGCTCACTCTCGTGTCAGCCGTCCGCCCTTAGTAACCGTCAACCGCTGCTACCATTCAGTAGACTACCGTTCGTGATATGAGAGACCAGTCGTCATTTTGACTTAGATAATAATCTGCCTCCTCTCTTTTCAACTGCGAAAAGGCATTTCCCGTCTCCAGAGATATTGATAATCAATATTCTATATAAAACATATAAACGAAATTCCGTTTTGTTGCCTTCTTTTACTAACCCGGAACCACGGCTGGGTTTAGTATAGTTTGTGGGACCACCACCAACAGAAACCCCACACATGCACAATTTGTTCTATTCACCTATAGGCATTTGGTAAAGTTGCCAAAGAACATACTTCTATAAAATAAAGTCCTGAAATAGCTGAATGATACAATTTCCAAGCGTATTACAAGATTATTTCCTAATAACCTATCATTCACGAAGAAAAAACTCACTTAGATGCCACCATCACCTGCTATTGAGATGGTTGTCAAGTCACTTCCTTTGTATTAAGCTAATATTGCAATCTTTGTGTCAGCTGATAAAGGAGCTGCTGTGAGAAAGCACAATAAATCTAGAGATCATCAAGGAAGCTAATTAATAAAACACTGCCTTCAATGTGAGTGTAAACTATGAAGATGGAGCTAGAGGCACAAAGCAGTACTATGTCTGCCATCTAACAAACAAAACTGACACTCAGGGTTGCCAGATGAGTCCAATTTTTTACCTTAGAAAAAAAAAAAATTTTTAAGGGTGGGGGGTGATTTTGAGAACAAAAGTTTCTGATTATGACCAAAGAAGAGTTAGATTGACTATTAACAAATCTGGAGTCCAGATGCATGATTTGTGAAACAATAACAGCTAACATACAATCACCCCTTGGATTTAAAATACCAGGCTGTTATGCGGAATGATTCATTTGGAATTAATTAAAAGTTTATACCAGAGTACAAAATCATTACTATAGTGAGAGAAATTGTTTTAACCTCATTCCAAAGGTTATACATACACACACACTCACAACTTGCTTCCCAGATACAAGTCACTTTTTCTTGAAAAAACTTCCTGGAAAAAGCAGAGGTCAAATCAAGTCAAAGCAGTTCATACTACTTTACTATACATAACAAAAATATTTCTCCAATGCTACAAAGCAGAACTCCTACCTCTCAATAGCTGTACCATTTTGGATCATCCAAACATCTGCATATGTTCGAGCGATCAGAGAAAATGCAACCATCACCAAGTACCACGTCTGTATAAAGAGATATAGTAATACTATGAGGCATTTATTTGTCTTCTATTATTAGTTTTTTTTATTATAGGTCTATGAAAGTACCAAGTACATTACCAGATAAATTTATTTATTTTTCTGTAAACATAGTAAGTATTCAATGAATGCAAGAAAATTCATACTGCACTTATTCAAGCACAATCAGAAAATTACTGTTATAAAATACAAATGCATTTCTAATATACAGAAAATGAATATATGTAAATATCAAATATATTCTCTGAGAGATGGATTAATTAAAAAAAAAAAAAAGTTTACACATTGCATAACTTTAAATAATTAGTGAAGGTAGGAAAAACTGAATATTACACACTATGATTCTACTTTTCTAACAAATGAACAATAGTATTTTTTATGAAAAATTCCTTATCACTTTACAAAATTATAAAAAAATACCTACTGAAAAAATGAATTCATAAATTATATTTCTTTTCATACTGCCTCATATTGAGAAAGTTCTTTTTACTACTAAAAGCCATTCTGATATCATAAAATGGTTCCAAGTCAATTTGTAGACACAGTGAGCCAACAACAATTTCGCCACCAGCTATCTGAAAAGTTGGGCGTTCCTATAAAAACCTCTGAGAGTCAAAACGGCATAAAATAAAGAAGCAATTACCATTAATCTGTATGGGAAAAAACTTTGATCATTACCAGATCCCAAAAATGGTGATGATGGAGTGATAGGTCAAGTTATCTGAGGCTGGGGTGGTGGAAAGTAAAGGAAACAGGAGAGTAGCAGAGAAAACAAGAGGGTGCGCACTGCCTTTATAATGGCTCTTTTCCCTTTTTTTCATGAAAGCGAAAAGGAGGCATAAAGTAAACTTTCTGAAAGTAGGGATACCATATAATCGAAATCCTTATTCATGGAAAAGGAATACATAGTATAAATATACAATTGGTAGTTCTACTGAAAGGAAGACAAATGACTCAATTTTGAAAAATGTTCTATTCATTTTTCTATTTTATAAAGAAAAGAAAAAAATTTTCTTTTGGTTCTCTTTGATCTTAAATAAGGATATAATATGACCTAGACAGCAATAAGTATTATTTCCTCATGTTGAGGAATGTATTTTTTTTTTACAATGACTAAGGTATAGCATTAACATTGTTTTAAATGTGATGATTCTTTCACTACAAACAAACATGTAGAAATAACATAGTCCAGCAGCAACATACAATCTGTAGTCCTAAAAGATAATTATAATGAAAACTAAACAAAATCTATATGCAAAAATCAAGTAAGATGGAAATGCTTCAAATTTTCTCATTTGAATGAAAAGTTGATGCTTTCCTGAAGAGTGGACAATTCTACCATGTTACTATTTAGGATTTAGTTTATATGCAAAGAGACATTTTTCTTTACCTCAATGGAAAACCAGCCAGGGATAATAATCTTCAAGATTTTTATCAGTCTTCTGAAGAAAAAAAAAAAGATCACATCAAAGTCAGTCAATAGAGAATTGTTCAGTAACCTCTAAGTCATGTTCCCACTATATTATTGATAAAAGCATAAACAGCAAAACTCCAATTAAAATCTATATTTGATTCTATCCCTGTCATAATACATTATATAACTAGTCATTGGACAAAACAGATATAGTTTGATGAAAAGATTGAAAAAGGGTGTTTAGCACAAGATAATTAGAATGATATAATAGCAAAAAGGTTCTTACCTTAGTCTCCAAAAGATTTACTTTTATTTCAATCATCACTGATAAAGAACGATAGCAGCAGTTTTGGTGAAGTCAATAAGCAGTTAAATAATCATACTAGTAATTGAGATAAAAGAGCAAATATTTTCTATCAGAAAAAAAAGAGAAAGAAGAAATTAAAAAGAAAAAGACAAAAATAATCTAACCAAATAAAGATTACTTTCGTTGGACTGCATGAAATTACTCTAGAAAGATTATATCCACATAGAAACTAACAACCACATATTATTCATAATCAACTTTGAGAAAATCTCTCATTTGCTTTTTAGAAAGAAAAAAAAAAAAAAAATAGTATACATGTAGTATTCTTATAGGAAAAATATATTACTTACGTAAAGAAGACATAATCTACAGCTGGTTTCTCCTTCTTATCCTCTTTCTATAAAAAAATATTAAAATCCTGTTTAGTATTTAAAATTCATCAAGAGAGAAAGAGAACAATTCACTGTAATGTAAACATGGCTTAGCTAATATTGACAGGTAGAATACATAATATCATTAATTAAGGTTGTTGATACAATAGCATAAATATTTATGACACTGTGGAGCCAGATAAGCAACACTACTGAATGTGTATAGATTTCAAGATGATAAACAGTCAACCATCAAACTGGATTTGACTAATGGAATATTGTGGATGGAACAATCCAGCTTCTCAAAGTAACAGTTTATTAGTAATTTTAAGACACATCTGGCTCAAAATTTGGAAATGTTAATTGAAACATTTTGGGAACCTTAAAAAACTTTAAATCTCATACACCAATGTTCCCGCTAATTTTTGTAGTCAGTAGCTGCGAGATTCTTGACTTGCAATTTTTTCCAACTTAGACCAAAGTTTTCTGACAAAGGAGCTGGCTCAGCACTACTGGAAGAACGACATCAGAATAGGTTCACCGCAGGAACAGGTAATAAAACTCCAAGCAAGATGACAATTATAGGATGCATGGGCCACCTTGCACACCCATTGCAGGAAGAAACTATTACGAGTCTAGCCAAGCACGCTTTTTCAACAACTATAACCAGCAATCAATTTCCTTCTTCTTCAAGTATGTTGCATATTCATGATAGGGTACCATACAAAAAGGCTCTTTGTGAACGTCGGCGCCCTTCAACTGTAGCAAATGGTGGCACACACACACACACAAAAGACAAAATCAGGATTTCTTAAACCTGGGTAAGTAATGTTCGATTTCATCACATTACCCCTTGATGTCATGATTACAGAGATGATAACTGGGAAGAGGTCTATTCAGTTAGTGACTTCTCTGCAAAGGGGTACACTCGGTAAATGCACACCAGGTTGGCTGATCCATCTGAGGTGAATATATAATCTTTTGGTGTAGCATTATATCAGTACACCAGCTCCCTCACAGTACTCTGTTTTCTTGCCATGATCTTCTTTACAGTTTTGGGGCATCTCTCAAATATACCATTTCCTGCAAATTGCAGTCAGAGCTGGATACCCCACTCATCCAAGTGTGTGAAGTGCCAGCTGCAGAATGCCAAGCTATTATCAGCAAGGAGCTTGACTGGTGAGGCTCACACATAGAAAACTAACTCCAGCTGGAGAATAATACTTGCAGTTGCCAGTACAAGAATTGTGTGGGCCAAAGATGACCATTGTTAGAAAATGTTTACTGCTGTAATGGGTGATGTCCATACCTAGACTACTCCAGGTCTCACTCACGTCTAATCTACCCTTCCATCACCACCACATACTTCCTGACCACTTACTAGGCCATCAACAGTATCAAACCTTATTGCAACTAAACTCTGGCTGGTTTCCCTACAGCAGCGAGTAAACTAACATTGAAGATTGGAATAAACAACGTGTTCCAGGTGAGAATTGAACTCACAACCCTCAGACACCCTATACCAATCTTTTCAGTGTCATGTTTCTTATTAAATGCAAGTTCATTTCTATCCAATTTTATTCTATTATTTATTTTTTTTAGATGAATATATTCTTTATTCTGATCCATACAGTTAATTTATTTACTGCTGAAGGGTACCTAGCCTGAGTTTAGTTGTGATAATAAGTAACAACAATAAAGATGAAAGTGATAAGTAGATCATTAAATTCAAAGAAATCCTTTCTCTGACATAAATCTATTTCGCCTGTTAGGATGGCTATTTAGTCTGATAAATTAAACCTGAAGTATTTAATTCTGTTTTTTCCTTTCAATTCTTGTTTTCTTTGAATATTAAATGCTGTGCGCTTTCCATCAATCATCTTTCTATTTTATGAATTCTTTTTTTCGAACATAAATTTACCCAATCTGCTGAATGCAAGTATTTAGTCTACTTGTTTTGAATAACTAAAATTATAAATTTTTATTCATTTCTGGTCTGTTTATGATATTTATTGAGCAAAAGAGTGACACCTCAAAATTGAAAAGGTTGGTTAATTCCAAGACCATGTATAAAGAGTACATAAATGAAATAATAAGATGTATAAAAAATAAAGTACATATATTGCAAGATTTGAATAAATGTTATACTATTACGAAATATGACCATTACGCAAAATTTCTAAAACCAAAACTTGTTTTGATATATATGTAATTGCTTCATTCAAATGTATTTATTTAATTATAGAAAAAAAAAAGAATTGTCAGGATAAATATTCTTATCTTAGATTTTTTTTAAATTATCAGCTAATTTGAATTCCATGGAAAAGGAAAGTGAAATTTCTGTTTGATGAATTACGATACATGTTTGCTTTTCATTGAACTAAGTACAGATCAAATATCAGTGGAAATACGATTTCTATATCATTTTCTTTGAATATCTGGCAATTATTAGTTGATGCAAATACTGATATAA
>OY735200.1:42658634-42703473 GCA_963457665.1 Thysanoteuthis rhombus | reverse complement strand
TATGTGTATATGTATATATATGTGTGTATATGTTTATGTACATGTGTTTATATGTATATATACATACATGTGTATATGTTCATATAAATGTGTGTATGTGTCCATATACATGAGTGTACGTGTATTTGTATATATATATGTGTATGTATACATATGTGTGTATATATATATGTGTATGTGCGTATATATATATATGTGTGTACATATATATATGTGTATATGCGTATGTATGTGTATATGTATATATGCCTTCGTGTGTATATATATATATATATATATATATATTTGCGTGTGTATGTGTATATTTAAATGTACGTATATATATGTGTGTGTGTCTTTATATATATATATATATATATATATATATGTGTGGGTATATTCAAATGTGTATATATATGTGTGTGTGGCGTATATATATGTGTGTGCACGTATATATATATATGTGTGTGTGTGTGTACATATATACGTGTGTGTGTGTATATATATGTGTTTGTGTGTGTATATATATGTGTATGTATATATATATGTGTGTATGCGTGATTATATGTGTAATTATATGTGTATGTATGTATATGTGTGTATGTGTATGTATGTATACGTGTATGTGTGTATATGTACATATGTGTGTACGTAAATATACATATATGTGTGTACGTAAATATATATATATATATATATATATATATATATGTGTATATATATATGTGTGTACGTGCATATATATATATGTGTGTATGTGCATATATATATATGTGTATGTGCATATATATATATGTGTGTATGTGCATATATATATATGTGTGTATGTGCATGTATATAAATGTGTGTATGTGCAGAATATATATGTGTGTACGTGTATATATATATGTGTGTATGTGCATATATATATATATGTGTGTATGTGCATATATATATATATGTGTGTATGTGCATATATATATATATGTGTGTATGTGCATATATATATATATATATGTGTGTATGTGCATATATATATATATATATGTGTGTATGTGCATATATATATATATATATGTGTGTATGTGCATATATATATATATATGTGTGTATGTGCATATATATATGTGTGTGTATGTGCATATATATATGTGTGTGTATGTGCATATATATATGTGTGTGTATGTGCATATATATATGTGTGTATCTGCATATATATATATATATGTATGTGCATATATATATATATATGTATGTGCATATATATATAGATGTGTGTATGTGCATATATATATATATGTGTGTATGTGCATATATATATATATGTGTGTATGTGCATATATATATATATATGTGTGTATGTGCATATATATATATATATGTGTGTATGTGCATACATATATATGTGTGTATGTGCATACATATATATGTGTGTATGTGCATACATATATATGTGTGTATGTGCATACATATATATGTGTGTATGTGCATACATATATATGTGTGTATGTGCATACATATATATGTGTGTATATGCATACATATATATGTGTGTATGTGCATATATATATATGTGTGTATGTGCATATATATATATATATATGTGTGTATGTGCATATATATATATATGTGTGTATTTCCATATATATATATATGTGTGTATTTCCATATATATATATGTGTGTATGTCCATATATATGTGTAAATGAATGTGTGTGTATGTATATATATATATATATGTTTATATACATATATATGTCTATATATATATGTACACGTGTGTAGGTGTATATATATATATGTGTGTAAGTGTATATATACGTGTTTAGGTATATATATATATGTGTGTGTAGGTGTATATATATATGTGTGTGTGTAGGTGTATATATATGTGTGTGTGTAGGTGTATATATATATATGTGTGTGTGTTGGTGTATATCTATATATGTGTGTGTAGGTGTATATCTATATATGTGTGTGTAGGTGTATATCTATATATGTGTGTGTAGGTGTATATATACATGTGTATAGGTGTACATCTATATACAAGTATGTAGGTGTATATCTATATACATGTGTGTAGGTGTATATCTATATACATGTGTGTAGGTGTATATCTATATACATGTGTGTAGGTGTATATCTATATACATGTGTGTAGGTGTATATCTATATATATGTGTGTAGGTGTATATATATATATATTTGTGTAAGTGTATATATATATATATGTTTGTGTAGGTGTATATATATATATATACATGTAGGTGTATATATATATATATGTTTAGGTGTATATATATATATTTTTAGGTGTATATATATACATGTTTAGGTATATGTATATATATGTTTAGGTATATATATGTATATATATGTTTAGGTATATATATATATATATATGTGCGTAGGTGTATATATATATATATATGTGCGTAGGTGTATATATATATGTGTGTGTGTAGGTGTATATATATATATGTGTGTAGGTGTATATATATATATGTGTGTGTGTAGGTGTATATATATATAAGTGTGTGTATATATGTATATATATATGTGTGTATATATATACATGTGTATATATATATATGTGTATATATGTTTGTATATATATGTATGTGTGTTTATATATGTGTTTATGTGTGCATATATATGTGTGTATACATATATACATGTGTGTATATATGTGCATATATATGTGTGTATATATATATACATTTGCGTATGCATATATATATATATACATTTGTCTATGTATATATATACACATGTGTATATATGTGTATATATATATGTCTTTAAATATATGTGTGTGTGTATATGCGTGTGTATATATATACATGTATATGTATGTATATATGTGTGTGTATGTATGAATATATACACACACACACTTATACATATTCATACACACATTAACACATAAATATCCACACACATATATATATATATATATATACACACACACACACACATACATATGTATACATATATACATCCACATATGGATACAGGCATTCATACGTATACGTGTATTTATAACGACAAACAGACATACCTTCATAAGTACACAGATTTATATATATGAGAAAACCCACATTTAAGTCTATGAAATTGCACATACATGGTTCAAAATGACTAATCAGAGTAACATAATAAATTTAATCAACCGGTATTATTGGTAGAATGAATTATTTTCTACGTGAGGTATAGAAAAGTGAACTAAATATCTACAGTCGAACATTGAGTCATAAAAATACAAACGTTTATTTTATGTGATTGCCTCATTGGTAGGTACGGTCAAAAATTTCACCATCAAGTTGACACCCAAGATACAAAAAAAAGCTTCAAAATTGTATAAAAGATTCTATTTTTGAAAAGTTTGTGTAAATTCAATTCAATTCCAATCATTCATACTGGCATATCATAAAAGCGCCTCAACAATGTAAAAATGCAAGAATTAAGAATAAAAAAATCCTGGGTTAAAAAAAATAAAAAAATAATAATAATTTATCAATTTTACTATTTTTTTTTCTTTTAATTTCACATAGAGACATTGCTCAAATCTGATTTAGTATTTTAAATTATATCCATTCAGATATTCTAGGTTTATGTATGAACGTTGTTGACAATCTGGGTTCAGACTAAATGAATTGAACTATCATTAAAAATGGTTCATTTCGCCACATACGCCGGTTGGATTTTAGGGGGAGGGGTTAAAGTTTATTTAATTTTCCACTCTGTAGATGAGATGCACCTAAAATAATAAATTTCCATTGTGTCGAGCGAACTTGAAAGAGAGAAAAAAGAAGTGCACGCAAAAGAAAAATATACAGTTGAGGAAAAAGTTTGATGTCAAAAACTGACGTAATGCAAGTGGAGGGTCACACGACACGGGTACCGTGGCACTTCTAGAAAGAAATAACGTTGGTTACCCACGGTTTATGAAAGAACAGGCTGGGAAGTGGCCGCTTATTCCTATCGCAAATCTCACATATTCTGTTTTCTTTACTGCTATTTTTTTTACAATTGTTAATTCTGATGTTTCTCCTGCCGATCCAGCATTTGATTTCTCATGCTAGACTTTTCCAACTAACTACTCATGCAGTAATATGAAAAAGAAAAAAAACGAAAGTATTTTTTTGTGGAGCCCAAAATAAGCCAAACCAACTTTGCCCAATGTCCAGTTTACAAGTTTTAAAAAAATGTATTCAAGGTTACCTTTGCTTAAGAAAACCTCAGCTATAAAATGGCTCACTTTGGCAATATAGCTACTTCCGTTTAACTTTCACACGAGTTGTTTCCTTCTTATCCGGATGAATTAATGGTAAGCATTATGCAAGAAAAACAAAACTTAATTTCAATACTTTTCGTTACATAATTAAAATAAATTGTTCCCTGTTCGACATTTTTCGTTGTGCAACGATTGTTTACTATTTTGCTAAGCTTCCTAAAGTTAAATCTTTTGCAATAACCCCCTCATAACTCCAACTGGCAATATCACTAAACAATATGTCATCATAACCACAATCGTAGAAGTTGAACCGAAGTAGACTATCTTGATGAAGTTGAATGGAAGTAGCCATTATAGCTAATTTTTTTTTTCTCAGCCCAAGATAAGTAAGAATAACCGTTCAATAATGTAATTAAATTCAGCAATCTAGTATAGCTTAATATTTTTCTTTGCTTTTAACTTTAATATTTATGATAGAATTAAATTCATTTGAAAATCCAGTTTTGAAAAAATAAACAATGAACCCCAAAATTGGGACATTCAATGTAAAAATCAAAATTGCTTTTAATCCCTCGAGTTTACCTGCACAAGTGAATGAAAAAGAGTTCGTTTTAGGGGTTACTGAAAGATCCAGAGAAATTCATTTTCCAAAAATGAAATTGAATACCGATGATGCATCACCCAGTCAAAAACGGGGCCGGCATCGGCGAATTCCTTTCTGTTGTGTGTGTGTGTTTACTCGACTGTTCATCATTATTTTATTCATATTCAACAATACTAGTTTCCAGAAAACATTACTCTTCTTGACTAACAGAAATAGTGATAACATTATCATTAGTATTTGCTTATAGGTAGATAGTTTGAACAGGATAATTTATTTCACCTGTTCTAGACAGTGTTTTTTGTTCAAAAAGACACGAGTACGACACGCCCTTAAAAATTCACCACAAGGAAGCCGTGAACAACAATTATTTAGCAAAAGGTAAGAAGTTTACCTTTTTGTAATAAACACCGGAATCAAAGTGATTTTTCCGTTAATCATAATAAAATAGTTGATTTTCATTTTTTGTCACGCAGCATGCACACTCAGAATTTGAAAAATAAATAAAAATGCAATACTAATAGTAGGCGGTTCTGGTTCAACTGACAAAAAACAATATTTTTCAAAAACTATTTGATAAAAATGGAATAAGAGTGTAAATTGATAAAAATACAATTTTTAAAGCCATCGTAAGGATAAATGCAGGTGAGTAAATATCTCGGAAGCTTATTCTTGTTAGGTTTTCAATGTAAATTGATAGATTAATCATGCTTCTTAGGGTGGGATGGAAGGAAAGAGTAGTATGGATAATAAGGAACCAAACATAACCTTGTACTGATGAGGAAATAAATGTAAAATATTGAATAAACGATCTTACTTATGTTTCCTTTGAGCTAACTTTCGGTACAGCAAAACTAAGGCTATACCCGAGGCAGTGATGACAGCCGAGGAGCGCGGCGTCAACTTGCTGGCGATCGGGGCCATGACAGCAGTACGGTGTTAAATCCGAGTGTTCTTGAAAGAAAACAATTCCGCTTCTTGAGCAACTCATTTTTCAGATGCTGGAAGAATATTTTACCAAAAATAAAATGTAAAGATGAATTCTCAGTTTACACTGTGATAAAAAATGTTGATACTACCTTAGAAAGAAAAATGCATATGCGTTACTTGTTGTATTGTACAACTAAATCAAATTTGTTTAAAGATTTCATACCATGATAAAATGTCTCCTCAATGATCATTCACCTAATCAATTTGAATTGATTTTTAATTAGTATTCATTTATGCTTCTAGCTCCATATAAGAATGTATATCTGTTGTTTATGCAAATATGTGGTTCCAGTCTTACTATTCCTTCAAGAATACATTATTTTCAATTTTGAGTAAAAAAAGATGTCCTTCGGGCTGATTATAAGTTGCTTTTTACATCTATTGTGGCATTAAACCAGTTTGGCAAATACTTATCCTCATCTCTCAGTCCAACTGTCTTCACACACACACACAAGGTTATTCAATACTACTAAGATTAAAATACTTTTTTGGATCACCATTAACTTTGCTAAGCTCATTTTGTCACATTCAACGAATCAGATGATCAAATTGAATCAGAAAAGAAGAGATATCATTTATTTTTAAACTACAGAAAACCAGATTTACCTTTTATATTAACAGTGCAACAAAATTCTTTTTAGCTAGTGTAGTGCCCATCTTTTTTTGAAATGTTCATCAGCAGAACTAGTCAATGGAACAACATTATGTTTACCAGGAAAACTGGTCATAAAAACACATGATGAACCAATGAACATAGACAATTTCATCAACAGACTGAGGTTTTACATGGCTCAATTGTCACATTCCCAAACAAGGAAAGCAAACAAAAACACATGCATCCATGATGTATTACATACATGTACACATGTCTTGATAAAAGACCAGTCATAGAGAGACACCCAAAATACTACACACTGCTTATGAACAACACGAATCAAAACGTTTGCATCAACAGATTAAAACCAGCCTTCCTTGATACATCAACAGACAAAACAACCTCAGAACAATCTACTTCAAAAGAGCCAGCATAAGAACAGCAGCCAAGACATTGACTCCAGACACAGCCAATAAAAGCTACAACACGTTTTGGACGCCGAGTGTGATGGCCTAAACATCTTAGCACCACATATATGTACTAATTTTTTATTTCATTTCAGAGATTTCACAATCTCTCTGAGAGGGGGTTACTTGTAGTGCCCACCTTTTTCCAGCAAAGAATATCATACATATACGGAGTTATCAGCCTTTGGCAGAGATCTATTTGCTATCCCCTACATCTCTGTAGAAATGTTAAATTCCTTGTCACTTTCTCTTTGACGTCACACAGAGCCACCCAATAAGATAACTGATTGTTATCTTTACGGTATTTAAACTGTGGCAGTAAATCTCTCTGTCTATTTTTCTGTGTTCCGACAGCCTCGAGATAAGCTCGTCTCTTCTCTCTCTCTCTCTCTTTAGTTAGGATAGTTAGTATAGTTTTATACACACTTTCTTTTCATACACTCATCATCACATACTCATCTCAACGAACACATCCCATTTAAGTTAAGCACTCTGATCGTAGTTAGGTTGGACTTCTCAAGATAACTTCGTAGTGGCTACAACTAGGATGACCAAACTGGCGGACATTTTATAGACTCTAACTCACATTTACTGTGACATTCCTTTCCCTTCATTCATCTCATCTCTACATCCTATTCTGGTAGATCCCTCCACATATCCATGTCAGCAGAAACTCTGGTTCTCGTTTATTTCAATTCACTCATGAATTAAACCTCACACTGTTGTTAACTTCTTTGTTTGTTCTTATATTCTTCATTTTGTTAACAATCCAACTAACTGTGTACTAACCTTGTTTTTGTGCTTAAGCAGTGAACACGTTACTTATCAGGATTTATCTCCTTAGATCAATCCTAGTAATTTTATATTTTAGGGGCTAATATATCTTGCAGCCCTAAACTAGCTTTTAACCTCAGACTGGTTTGGTAAATACAACAGAGAAACCAGGGATTAAAAGCATATATTTTTAGGATATTCATGAATAAACATTGAACTAATATGTTATTGTTTTTAGCATGGAGTTCAATAAAGATCAAAAATTATTTTCCATGAAATTTGCTTTAAATAACTTGAAAAAAAAACTGATCATAAACATCTATTAGTATAGGAATTATGTATAAAATGAATAAAGATTATTCAGAATCAAGCTAAAAGAAGGAATTTGATTAGTTCATCTTTTTTATCATTGATTGATATCAGCAGTTATGAATTAAGATGAATGCATAGTATTAGAGAAATCAAGGGAACTCTGTGTCTTGATCATTTATTATTATCAAATGAGACACACTTGAAAATTAGGTATAAAATAAATATCTCTATGTACAAAGTGAAAGTATGGAAAAGAACTTACCAATAAAAGACGAAAGTTCAGTCTTCACCTCTTGTTTCTGCAATGCTTGACTTCAAAGACAGTGATACATTTGTGATTCTAAATGTCAATAAGTTTTTTTCACATTTGCAACTTAGACACAGAAATATTTATATGCATGAAAGAGTATCAGTCAAACTTATAGAGTGATGTTAATCATTCATCTTAATCAGTCTCTTAATGTCTATTGTTGGACATAGACCTTCCCAGGATTCACCGCACTTCTCTACCCTGGGCGTTGCAGAGCCAGTACTTTCTGAACTTGTCTAGCTCATCTTTCCATCTAGTACTCTGCCAGCCTCGATTGTGCTTGTGATCTCTAGGGATCCATATCATGCATTGTGATGTCCATCGGTTGTCTGCCATCATTGCAACATGGCCAGCCCATTGCCATTTGAGTTTCTGAATGGATTCTATAATGTCTCTGACTCCTGTCTTCTACTGGATGTTTTGTGTTCTCTCCATGTAATTCTTTCATGTGCACGTTGCATGGTTCTCATTTTAGCGGATTTGTCTCTTAGTTAGGTTCCATGTTTCAGCTCCATAAGTGACAAGGGTTGCCATCATAGGGTGATTCTTCACTTAATTTCTTCTTCTTTCAAGGGTCTCATGGAGATTTGTTGTCCTAGGTAAATGTAGTGGTTTACTTTCTCCAGTTCTGCGTCTTTGATTTTGATCTTAGTATTCTTATTTCTGACGTGATTGCTGCACATGACCTTTGTCTTGCAGAAGTTCATATGCAGGCTAACTTTCTTGCTTTCTCCTTTTAGTTCATCTAGCATTAGTTTGAGGTCATGTAGGTTCTCTGCAAAAAGAGCAATGTCGTCTGCAAATCTGAGGTTGCTCAGATATTCGCCATCTATTTTGATTCCTTTATTCTCCCAGTCTTCTGAAGATCATCTGGAGGCAGGCTGTGAAGAGTTTGAGTGAGGTGGTGTCACCTTGTTTTACCCCTTTTTGGTGCTAAAAGGGCTCTGAGTCTTGCTGTGGCCTGATAAAGGAGTTGCTGTGACTGTATATATATTGCAGCACTTCGACATATACTGGATCTACATCTTTTACAGTGATGGCCTCCATGACCTTAGGGATTTACACTGAGTTGAAGGCATTTTTTAAGTCAATAAATGCTACAGGTAGTGCTAGCTTATAATCTTCTGCTTTTTCTTTTAGCTGAAAAATTGAATGATGGTGGTCCATAGTTGAGTCATCATCAGACTTTTATTGTCAGTCGTTGGAAATAGACCTTCACCCAGGATCCACCACAATTCTCTATCAGGGGTGTTGCGGAATGGATCCCTAGAGATCACATGCAAAACCGAGGCTGACAGAATACAAGATGGAAAGATGAACATGGTTGAGTAGCTTCTTCTAAAGCCAGCTTGCTCCCGTGGTTGGTTTTTGTCTACTGTTTTTGTGATTTGGTTGGTGAGGATTTTTGTGAAAAGTTTGTATATGCAATTGAGTAGGCCTATAGGTCTGTAGTTGTTGAGATCTTTTGGGTTTCCTTTTTTACATAAAATAGAAGAATAGAAATAGAAAAGAATAAATGCAGTCAGTCCTCCGTATAGAAATACAAGTTGATAGATAGACATGATTAGAAAAATATGGGCTCCTCTCTGACAACACTTTACACAGCAACTGGCAGTTTGAATTTTGTGTGGAAGATCCTTGTTTTGGAGGTTTATGAAATTAGTCAATCAAAGAATGTAGGTTACAAAGTTAGAAAACGAGTCATGACAGGAACAACAATTGATTTGTTTAGAAGAGATAGGAGCATCCTGTCATTGACAAAAACACACAAGATGTGCGAAGGACAGCAGCTTTCAAATTTTACTTTTTCTCTCTGTAAACCACTTTTCAAGAATGAAGTGGGGATAAATTTATCTATGAACACATTGCATCTTTGTTGACCTACATCAAACAGTTTTGGCCGGCAGGAGTCCCAGATACATCTTTTGGGCTGTTAGTTATATTAGCCCCCAAAATAATAAATCATCAGAATTAATCTAAGACAATAAATTCTGGTAAATAGCGTGTTCATTGCTTAAATGCAAAAACAAGATTAATACACAGATAGTTTGATTGTTAACAAACACAGAAGAAAGGACAAACGAATAGGTTAGCAACAATGATAAGTTTTAATTCTTGAATGAATTAAAATGAAGAAGGATTGAAGTTTTCTGCTGACACAAATATGTTTGGAGAGATCTACCACGATAAGGATCAGGAGAAAGGAAGAATGAAGGGAAAGGAATGTCACTAACTAAATGCAAGATTGTCCGTCATTTCTGGTTATCTAAATTATAGCCACGATAATGTTATCTTTGGAAGCCCGACCTAACTACGTTGAAAGCTCAACTTAAATAGGATGTGTATTTGGGATCACCGTTATCATCAGTGATGGCAAATATATACATGGAGTACTTTAAAGAATTGGCCTTAGAAACATCACCACTAAGGCCAAGAATGTGGCTTCGATATGTAGATGACACCTTCGTACTATGGCCACATCCGGAAGACCCACAGTTACTACTTGACTATGTGAACTCAATCAGAGCTTCTATACAGTTCACAATGGAAAAGGAGAGTAACAATAAATTAGCCTTCCTGGATGTACTGGTAACAAGATTAGAACAAGGTTTCAATACATCTGTGTATCGTAAGCCAACGTTCACTGGTCGATATCTCAACTTCGCCTCTAACCATCCATACAGCGTTAAGAAAGGGATCGTCCGATGCTTACAGCACCGAGCAAAGCTAATAAGTAGTGACACTGACACATACCTCTGTGAGATGCGTAACATAAGCAAGAATTTCCAGAAAAATGGTTACCCCAAAGGCTTAACTGTCACCACTAGAGAAAGAGTGACGGAGGAGGAGGATGACAATCATAAACCAAGTACAGTCTGTCTTCCCTACCTTAAGAATGTGTCTGAGAAGATCCAGAAGATCTGCGCCCCATATAATATCCGGGCCGTATTCAGAAGCAGATCAACGCTACGCAGCTACCTCTCCCGCACCAAACCACCCACTGAGTTATCGAACACCAAAAACTGTGTATACTCAATACCGTGCAGCTGTGGGCACGAATACACAGGTGAAACATGTCGCCCCTTGAAGGTTCGGGTGGAAGAACACCGAAAAGTGGTGAGTAAAGGTGAAACCAACAAATCGGGTATAGCTGACCATGTATGGAAAGAAAAGGGAGACCACCTACCCCTCTGGAACAAGGTTGAAATAATTGATCAGGAAGAACACTGGAAAATTCAAAAATTGAAAGAGTCGGCCCATATGCCTCAATAATCCTAGCATTGAAATGGATACCATATGGGAACCTCTAATAATAACAGACAGAAAACAATAACATCAAAACTGTCACCTGAGGTTTAAGGCTCCTAAAAATTAGCACCTGTTGTCCACATGGACACATAGCGCAGTGGTTACAGCATCAGACAAATTACTGTAAAGTAATCTGATGGTTCTAGGTTCAATCCTAGTGTGAGACAATATAACAATACTACTAATGCTAAGAGGTTAGTACGGTCAATAGACCCCCATTGGATAAATAAAGGGTTCGGTTCATTACTTCCCCAAATCTACCAGATGATACCTGCAAAGGCCGTAGAGTGCCGAAACATTGTATGAAAAACAACCAAGATGAGGATGGTCTGAATATCAATAGAAATAATAAACTATCCAATCAAATGATATACATATACATATTATCAGTTTTTGAATACAATGATCAGTTTGTGGATATGATATATATGTATATATAAGAAGTAGACAAGAAAAATTTAATCTGATAAATGCAGGGACAATATGTTCATGCTTATACATGAAACTTAAAATCTCATTATTATTATCATCATCATATACATATATGAGAGAGAGAGAAAGGTACGTATTAATGCCATACAGATATTGCAGATTTTAAAACTATACAAATGATACAAAAGAAAGATTGAGTCATGCTATTATTATTCCTATTTTGAAATGAAATGCTTTTAGCCTAGACTTGACCATCAATAGCTGTTTTGAAACTTGCTATAATTGCAGTCACTGAGTAGGCAGTGAGATATTCACTCTTGTCTAATTCTCTGACTACTGAATTAAATTGAGCAACGAATGAAGAAACATTAAAGCTACTGTATATGCCAGACAATATGATGAAAGGTTTACAAGGGTATTTGAAAAACTGGCACTCACTGCAATTCCTCCAAGGCCAATAAGTATTCATGCCAAGCTTTGGTAGATAGTCCCCTAGTCAGGATGATGATATTTTCATTGAATTCTGTCTTATATACCAGCATATATGGTAATTGTTTTAAAGATGAACCAAATAATTTATTCATCTTAGCATCATTGATTATAACTACAGACTTCACTGTATTTATGTTAGCACTTGGGACAGTCTTTTTTTTTAATGAATACTCTTTAATTAGAAAGACAGGAAGGCTGGATCAACAATTGTATTGAGTGGATATTTACACTTCTTTAGTATTAAGGGATAATTTTCTCTAGGCTCCAACACACCCACTCATAGACACACTTCCCACAAAAGCACTCATACTTCAAAGAGTTTTCCTTTCAGATATAATCATATTCCTCTTCAGGGATTTACATTTGAGTATAGAAATGGTAAGTAAGCTGTGTAGCATATTTATTAAATCCCTAATTAATGTTTCAAACATGCCATTGTATTTAGATTTGTATTAGATACATAGAAAGTAAATTTGTGATTGATGATTTTTATGTATTTATTGTAAGATACAGTTTTCTAGCACCTTCATAAAACTAAATTGAATTGAAGTCAGATGTGTTTTAATTGACATTCCTAACAAAATACAAATTGTAATAAATCAAAGAATTTTATACAAAACTTTATAAATCGAGAATTCGCAGTTTGTTTTTTCATTGTTGCCTTTACTCCATCTTACTATTGTTGCTTCTTTCACAACACTCTGGGTTGAAAAAAGTCTTTAATTTCTAGATTTTTGCATTATTTACTCAAGTGGAGGAAGAATTTATTGACCCAGACGGTTGGAGTAAAGCTTGTCATAAAATGATATAGTAAAAATGCTTCATCTATAAATTGAAGAAAAATAACTCTACTAGGTAGCAAAACAAAGCTAGCACAAAGAATCTGAAAAGAGGGGCTGACAGAATGAGTACAGATTTATGCTCCACTTAACCCTCAATGCTTCTCTGGCTGAATTAGATAGGGTGATTACCATTATAGACAAGCTCCTGATGTGCAGAATGTGAATTCAGATCTTGTCTAAAGCTACATCCTTATTTTCAAATTTTTGCACTGTTTGCTTGAACAGTCAAAGAGTTAATGGCAAAGAGTATTTTGGTTTATGGAGGGAAAGGTGATGGGTGCCCTAGTTCACAGAGGAAAGAGATGTATCCATGATATGTGATAGGGTTAGAGATATTTTGTTAGCATGGCCTCTATGGAGAAGATGAGCACCCTACCTTATTAGCTAATGGAAGGTTGGTATAATTTAAGATTTGTTAAAAAGAAGTTATCAAAATTGTACTCCATTTGGGTAGGTCATATCTTGAAAAGAAATAAAACAATACAAGTTTGGTCAATGCTATTTCATGTGCCTGTATATGAGAGTTCATTATGTTTTGGCATTGGTTCTGGCAGCAAAAGTTTACCGATTGAGTGTGTATGATAAAATCTAATACTGTCTTTGTAATCAAACAAAAGATCTTTTTTGTTCAAAGTGTTTGTATCTATAAAGGTTTTTATATTTCAGCATGTCTGTGCACATAAATGTGTGAATATGTTCAATGTTACTTACATTTTGTGGGAAAGCTTTGTTTCCTATCCCTAGCAACGTGTGTTACCACATCATATGGATGGTGAGAGAGATTCTAACAATATCTAGTCGGCTCTCAGAACAAAAGGAGAAGAGAGTTAATTCAAGCTCATGTGTATGATGTGACAGGCTTCCAGGTTTCTCATTGGATGAACAGGCCTCATGACATTGTAGGAGCTACTGCAGGGACATTTAGCTCAGAGGAATATTCACTAAAGGGGAGAGAACTGCTTCTTTATTTATCACACCTATTTATTAATTTCCGTGTACTAATCATTATGATAGTTTTAAATAAATTCACCATAAGTTTATCAATCCAGAGTATAGTTGAGGGAATCAAGATAGAGCATAGTTAATAATGAAAAAAATAAAAATTGTGAAAACGCTTCATCTAAAATGTCCAAAAAATTTTTTAAAATAAGGATTTACTGTATTCAATTTTCTCTTTTATGCTCGTGACCAAGCTGAAAAATGGTAAATTCCAATTCATTTCTCAAGATTATTAGCAAGAAAGAACCCCTGAAATCAGTTATAGAATTTTAAAACATCTTATTATGAAAATGATTACCAACCATTTTAATCATAACATTGCTATGGACATACCATGATTGTACATTGAAATCCACTCTCTCAATAATTACTTAGAGTTAACAAGTGCGTATGACTGCTTATATCCATTGTAAATTATGACTGACATTAATTGTAATATATATGTGGATTGTAGTTGTGGTGTTTTTTTAGATATGTCTCATTTAAGTTAATCACACAATCGACAATGGCCTGCTGGTTGAACATCACACACCAGCCATCATCCCTCCCAACATTCTCTAAAAGTTCAAAGGCAAAGTTCTGCTGCTGTGGTCGAAGCATAATCAGGAACAGGCATTGAGCTGATGAAAATGAAACAAAACCAGGAAAAATATGAGCTGTGAAAGCAGGAACTTCAACTCTTGTTTATAAAAACTAAATGTTTTTGGTGGTTATTGGTAATTTGTCAGCTTGTCCTGTATCAGAGTCAATGTGATACTTTTCTCTTGGGTTAGATGAGTTGGTTAGGTGGTGGGCGGCTTGTGAGATAGAAGAGAAGAGCTTGTAGTGGCGAAGAAGACACAGAGAGCAGTCTATGCAGGGATGTCAGGGTTCAAGTCTGTGATCCAAGAAACCAAGGTCAGACAGATGCCTGCTGTTTCTGCTTTCTGAGTTAATTCTTTACACAGAAGTCTTGGTTTTCTTTCCTTCCGATTTCAATGCCAGTTTTCCATCTTAGCAAGTCAGATCGCAATCGCAAACAACAAGGATTTGGGTGGCGACTGGTTTTGTCTGCTGAAGGAGGTAAAACTCTGCGACCTTTTGAGGATTGACCATAGTGGGGTTTGCAATGTCTTGGAGTAAAATTAATTAATCTTTTCTCTGAAAACCCTGTAGATTTCTAGAATTCAACTAATATCCTTTTTTTTGTGTACTAACAGTATCATTGGGTCCTATTCCTCTCTCAGGAGGAACCACACGCCTTTTTATGTCGTTCAGCCACACACTTCCTTTTTAGCATAGGTGGAAAAAAAAAGTGGTCCCCTAGCTGAACAGTAATTAATTTTAGAAGGTCTGCATTTGATCAAAGAATCTATCAATGTTTTTTTTTCTGGAGCATAAAACAAACATCCCCTGTTTTTCTGATATTTAAAATGCTTTCCAACTTTGGCTCCCAAATGGATTTCAAAACAAAATTCAGATTTTCTCTTCTCTGAGGTCGTTCTGGGAATATTTCACAAACTTTCTAAAATTCTAGGTACAACTCATACACTTGTAAAATCCTGGTGATTATAGTATCACAGATTTACTAACCAGAATTCATGGTAGTATAGGATCATTAAGTATTAGAGTCCTATATTGAAAGGAAGTAATAATAATCGTTGTGGTCCACTGTTGCAAGAAGGTTCTAGTAGTGGCAAAGGACAAAGGAATCTGTCCGTGTGATTGTGTTTACCGCCATATGCTGATGTCATGAAGAGGAGTCGGAGGAGAAGGAAATCATTAGTCACCATGACACATTGTTTGAAACGGGAGTTCAATGCGCCATATTCAAATATGGACACCGAGATCAAATGGTGAGATTATAATTGAAATGTGTACAAATGTAACTGTTTAGACAAACAAATAAAATGCATATTCGATGGTTTAACAAATACGACATTTATAAACAGTACATTCAACGCTGAAAAAGAAACAGATTAATATTGATACGATCGTTGATAGAGATGGCCTGGTTAGAATAGATAACCTCGTAGCTTGGAAAAAAGTTATTTCTCTGATGTACGAGAGAGGATTCTGTTTAGGTCCAACTCGCTGGAACAATAAAGAAGGTGGACGGATGAAGTGCCAGAGCGAAAAGGAAGGAACTGTGAAGAATTTCGTCGTCGTTGTTACTACATGCGGAGGTACTGAAATAAGTTGTTTCTATAATTGCTGGTTGCTTCGAAGACCAGAACAACTACTGGCAACAGGATACAAGTTGTGTGGCGATGTGACACCCAGTTTAATGGTTGCCGAAAGCAAACTAGAGGCCCATTCTCAACGCGGAAAAAACACACAGCAGAAAGATTACTTAAATCACAGAAAACACATAGATGTTTTAACCCATGTGCACTTCCTGAAGTAAGGGGAATTAAGGCATAAGTGAGAAAAACAGAAGTTTAGAGCTTTTATAGGCAGGAGATTTAGTAATCGGCGTATGGCATATGTGACTAGATTTTAGGTTCCGTACTCAATGCTAATACTTATTTGTTTTGGATTTAATGAAAATGATAATAAAAGCAGGGTCGCAACAATAGTGTGGTATATATCCATGTTGAAAAGTGAACTGTTCGTGGAAATTAGGTTCTAGATGGCTCGGGTTGAATATGGACGCTTGCTCTGGTGGACGTCAGTGGAAAAGAGAGATGTATGGAGAGAATGCACACCAAATATGAACGTAGACGCGGACCTCAACATCGATGAACTGAAATAGGCTAAGTTAATACAGAGATTGGTCACTGTACAAAAATGGTTAGGATTGGATCGGCTGGGGTGGGGTTGGCGAAATGATACCGATCTTATGGAGAAGGAGAGAGAGAGAGAGAGAAAGAGTAACTGACAACAAGTGCCGAGGCAAAAGGGCGTAACTAGCTAGAGGTGCCGGTGCCAATGAATTATTTATTCCCAAAATAGGAAAATGTGACACAAAGTCAAAAGAAAGGGTGGGGATGTTGGGTTGGTCTTCTCTTTCCTATTTTTATCTTAGCTAATCTCATGTACTGACCCAATCTCACTTCATTGCTCCATTCACCAAAACAACACATTTTTCTTAATTCTCCCACACTATATTCACCACAATACCTGACTCTTTCTATGATGAACCTCTCTAAGCCCATATTTACAATTTGTTGTGTGTGGGGGGGACATGATGGATATATACAATTAAAAAACAAACAAACTGATGAATGATATATATTCACAAAAGGAGGTTAATATGTGACCCCCCCCCCAAAAAAAAGCCTAATATGGAATAACAGCAAGTTGACCGGACGGAAAATGGATACCGGAGAAAAAAAAAAAAAAAAAAAAGAATGAAAATTCCAACATCCTCCGGAGAACTCTACCTTCTGTCATTTATGGGGGAGGGAGGGGTAACCGAAACGAAAAAAGGGAGCACTAAAAAAATAAAAGGGGGACTGAAGCTCATTTTCTCTCTAGCTAAGAAACACTTGGTTAACTTCAAAGAAAAGACAAATCTATTCTAACCTAACTTGGGCTGGGCTGACAAGTCTCTTCTGGTTCCCCAAAATTCTTATCACTTAACCAGTGACTTCAAAGATGCCATTTCAGCTGCTCTCACTCTGCGCAGTCGAGCAACTCTAACCCACCTTTCGTTGAACTCTGACCAAGGGAGCCTTTCCCTCTCGACCCTGATCTTAACCTTAAGCTGATGCTCAAACTGGGCAACCAGTTGTACTGGAGTGAAATGCTTGCCTTCGTGGAATCCCTTCTGACGCGTCGTCCAAATCACTACTCTCATAACGGCAAGTAAGCACATGGGCACTTGATGTGCGTCCTTTTCTAACGGCGGAAACACATTGCTACACACAGCGCTGACATCAAGGGCAAAAAACTGTGCCCCAACGATGCAAACCATGTAGCCCTCGATCAGATCCCACAACGCGTGTACAACACTGCAGTGAAAGAAGGTGTGCTCGATAGACTCCTCCATATCACCACAACGTATGCACTCTGGTGAATCCACCAGTTCCGCTGCAAAAAGCCGTTTGCTGACCCAGAGAGCATTCCAAATAACTAGCCAGATGAGGAACACCCCGTCGTTATTAAGGCACTTCAACCCGGGTGTCCAAGGCCTGATTGAGCGACTCTCTCCTCCCGTCAAACCGAGCTCCTCAACCATCTTGTTTCGAACCTTACTATGATCCGATATAATGCCCTTCTCGACAACAGCCGGGTTTCAGAGAGGCCTTCCTTCATCCGTGAGAAGACCTTCAGTGCGTGACGACATTATCTGTAGAAACAGCACTCCGCCCAGGGCGCATGACAGGTCTCACCCCCATTGGAATGTACGTTTCTCAAGGCTGGGAAAGCCTTCCTGGCGTCTTCCTTCCAGAATTCACCGCTCTCCTCTTCTTGTGTACACATCCGACCCAGGAAAGACAACCGCAAGGTATATTGTCGAGCTTGGATGTTTGGCATCCCTAGGCCGCCTTCCACAGGTTGAAGCCGACAAATCTTGCAAGATACCATGGACTGCCTGAGACCCCAGAGGAGTCTGAACAGAGCGCACTCCAACTTTAGTTGGTCGGTACACGGAAGAGGAAGCACTGAGAGTCGGTAAAGGATGAGGGGGTAGATGAGCAAAAGGCACACCTTGACCCTACCCTCAAAGGAGAGTTTCCTTTGAGTCCACAGATTAACTGCTTTCTCTGCCTTCTCCAACATCTCCGACCAATTTTTCAACTGAAGGTCGGCACCAAACCAGACGCCGAGTATCTTGCACGGCCCGTCCATTCAGTCAAAGGGACCGGAGAGGGGACAACCCCTCCACGAGTCCAGCAACAAGCCCTTGGACTCGTCACAGTTGGTTTGGGCCCCTGTCACCCTCTCATACCTTCAGATTTTTATGTTGACTTCCCTAATCTCGGCAATGCTCGTCACAAGCAAGGTTACATCATCAACATGGGCGGTATACTTGACTGACGTCTTACTGCCTGGCAACGTTATTCCGCGTAGGACCGGACTCGCCTTTACTTTACACAGGAGAGGTTCCAGCGCAAGAATGTACAGCATCGACGGAAGTGGAAAAACCTTGACGAACTGATCTGGACAACTGGAAGGGCCTCGACATAACTCTATTCACTTCCACTACCGAGCTGGGGGACGCATACAAGAGGCGAATCCAGGAGCGAAAAACCTGGCCAAAGCCAGCCGCAGATAAGATGGACTCGAGAAAAAGTGATCTAATTTGTCGACTTTCTCAATGATAATGCGCACCGTGTGCAGATTGTCTTGGATAGTCCTTCCCTTTACAGAATAAGTCTGTTCAGGGCCAATAAGACTATCCAGCACAGTCTGCAGGCGGTTAGACAGGATCTTGGCCAAAATCTTCAACTCTGTAGTTATGGGCCTGTAGTTATCTATCCCATCCCCTCCATTTTTGTCTTTGCGTAGCAATTTCACCATCCTTCTGGTAAATCGACGGGGGATATTCCCCTGCCTTAACCTGTGGTTAAAGATCAATGCCAGCAAATGAACGAAAATGGGTGACTGTCTCAAATACACTTCATCCTCTGTTATGTGCCCTTCACACCCAGCTGATTCAGTTATCTCAAGGCGAGGAAAGTCAGCTAAATAGAGGTCGAACTGAGCCAAACTCAGACCAGGCTCCCTGGTGAAAAGCTCGTGGAAGTTTGCTCGAAATACCTCGCAGATACCTTCGTCTGTGATCACAAGTCGTCCCTCTGATGACGTGACAGTGGCAATATGCCAGCTTGACGCACTCTGAATTTCTTCTGCTCGCAGTTCAGCGGTCATGTTCGTTGCCTCGGGGGACATTCTTTTTAATCTAGCTTTAACTACCAAAGCTTGGTACTTCTTGACAAGCAAGGGGGCCAGCTCTGTCTTAGCTATTTTTACTTCGCTAGAGTCCCCTCTATCCACTGCCCGCTCTATTTGGGGTTCTAATGTCTTTTGTGTCGCTGTTCTCTCTAAATTGAATCTCCTACAATATTCGGCAGCAAAAGACCTAATCTTATTTTTCAGGTGCCCCTAGAATTTGTTCCCCAGGATGGCTCCCGTCAGTTCCCGCTGGATTGTTAGTTTAACTGATCCCGAAAATCCTCCACATCCATTAGGGATGTGTTAAATTTCCAGTAAGCAGATTTCAAGGGCTTAGAAGTACCTAAATTTATTCGGACCCTTACTAATCTATGATCCGAATAAAGGATGCTGTGGAAACTTGGACATTCCAAAAGCTTTAGGTCGACTCTCCTAACACCTGATCGATGTAACTGAACTGTTGCACCAGATTCAGGGTGCCACTATTAGTCCAAGTCTATACTACTACGTGGGGGTGCTCATTTCGGAATTCATCGACAAGGTCTAGCCTGTCGACTAATTCTCGAAATGGAATCACATCCGCGTTCTTAGTCCCTCTATTTACCCCTCAGTCTATCTCGGGATCAAGGATTGCATTCCAATCAACCGCTAAAACTACCCGCCTTGATGAAACTATGAACGGATCGATCCGCCGAAAGAAATTAACTCGCTCACCCTGGCTGTTGGGCGCATAAACCTCAATCAATCGGAAGGCATTCCCTGTTATGGTAATATCGACGACGCACAATCTGCCTGCCGGGTCGACATATACAAGGGAACACGTCGTGCTTAAGGTATGGCTTATTAGCCAAGAGACAACTCTTGAATGATTATCAAAGTAGGCTAGGAAGAGATGGAAACCTCTAGACAGCACACTCTCATTATCGCCCAGAATAAAGTGGGTCTCCTGAATGCAACAAATACTCACTTCGAGGTGTCGAAGAGTGCGAAGAGCGTAGCTCTTTTTGAGTCACTCCTCAACACTCAGCCATTCAAACTTGCTAAATAGTGTCATTATCGGTTCACTGGCGTTAGGGACCGGGAGCAAACATGCTGGGTGATAGCACACCGACAGCTGGTCCTCCAGCCTCTGTACTCATATCTGTTTTAATGGCACCGTCATAGGACACCTCACCGATGTGCCCAGGGAATGTTAATTAGGCTACCCTATAAAGGGGGTGCATATATACAGGGACCCTCCCTGAACAAAAGTTCTTAGGACGATGTAGACAGCCAGTGGGGTGAACATACTGAAGGCACTGTTCGCCTCCCTCAACATGTCCCGCGACTGAGGTGTAGCTTGAGTCGGGGGCGACGACGGCGTCAGCGACAGCAGCAGCGGTGGTGATGACAGTGACAATGGAGGTGTTGGTGTTGGTGGAGCAGGTATTGGTGGTGCTGGTGATGTCGGAGGGGGAGGAGGTGTGGACTGTTTTTGGGGAGTTTGTTTTTGTTGGGGGCAGGGAGATTTTTTAAGAACAGTTAGTGTCTGAGTTTTGGGGGGAGATGCTCTCGGGGAGGGCTGTGTAGTGTTTTCAGTGATGGAGGAGTGGTTGGAGGGGTAAGCTTCTCCATTGGCTGTTTGGTCCTTAATGAAATTAATAGTGCCGCCGCCTTTCCCTTTTTTCCGGTCCTGACTGGCATACCCGCCAGCTCTAACTCTTTCCACATATGACTGCGAGGTCTCTCCCTTGGAACTGCTGGTGCCACTAGATTTAGGAGCCTGAGGCCCCGCTTTTTGAGCTTTCCTCCCACCTTTTCCCATTACCTGCCACTCTCCCTCGAGGGGAGACTTGGGAGTTTCCCGGCAGTCGACCGGATTTTTCCAGTCTGGGTAGTGGGCGGATCTACGGGAGATTCCATTTCGACGGTCAAAGTAGGTGAAGGGGGGGTCTTGCATTGGGACAACTGGCTTCTTTTTGCAGGCAACGGCGAGGTGACCACTCTCGCCGCATATCCAGCAAACTGGCCCCCTACCTTTAACGATAAGAGGCAGTTTTTTTTGGCTGCCCACGTCAAAATACTTGGGAATGGCCGGGAACGCCTTCCTGCCGATCATTAGATCGAAACACCATTCCCTGCGTATGTGCTCAGAGTCAATCGAGACAATTTACCCGTATTTCAGAAGAAAAGCCCCGATATGTTCCCTGAGAACATTGGAAGGGACCTTATGGACCACTTTCCTGATCTTTCTGCGGCCTAGGCACTCCATACAAAGGAAGTAATCCCTCGTTTCATTATCATGTCTTTCGTTGACCTGACTATCTTGTTTTGTTTCTTGTCGGTCAAGAGGACTGACACCATTTTTCTCTGGGTGTCTTTTAGTTCGACCAGGTCCACCAGCAAACCATCCTCTTTTTCGAGGTGGGTGCATGTCTGGCATCTCCTGACGAACTCCGTCACATTGACTGTATTGATATCGGGAGAGAAATTCCACACATTAGGGGAGCCCCGCTTGTCATTACTTTTTGTCCCGCTGGAATGGGCGAGTTTGTATTTCCCTCCTTCCCTCCATGGACACGGGACTTTTCATTCTTCTCACTTTCGTTTTTTTCTATTTCTTTTAGTTTCTCTGTTTTTTATCTTTCAATTTTTTCTAATTTCTCCTTTATATCTCTGTCCATTTTTTCTAATTTATCTTTATCTTTGTTTTCAGTTTTGGTTTTTTGATTCTTTTTTTTCTTCTCTATTTTGTTGGGTGATGGTCTTCCCCCGTTTTACCCCTTGTCGGGGAAAGAGAAAAATACATCAAACTGGACAAAAAACAAATACATTGGTGGACTAAAGCATAAGGGTAAAATTTCCAATCCAGGATCCATCTCTTGTCACGTCAGTCGGTTTTGTCGAAATCTGGTCGCTTCAGTTGCAAATGGTGTCACGTTGTCTTTTCGGAAGTCGCGAGATTTTTCCCACAATGCGCAGCAAAAAGAATGACACCAGTTCAGGGCGCTGGAGTTAATGAGCGTTCGACCATATGCGTCCAGGGATTTTACAAGGGTCGTCGTAGGAAATAACGTTTTCGATATCTAGCCAAAAGAAGGGTTTCATATCTAATTCTCAACTAAGGGGGTGCTACAGTAGCAGTCTATGTGATTTTATAATTCTGTATAACCTCCCTGAGATTGTAATATAGTTCACAGAGTATCTTCCTGAATACCTGAAGTACAAGAGCATCAGCTATGGAGTAATGATCCTGGCCTCGCACCAAAATTTGCTTCAGCTAACAAATATATACTAAAAGAGGGTGTGGGTCATAATGTTAAAATTGCAAACGGTTGAAATAACAAGAGCACAATGGCGAAAGTTCAAAATCAGAGGTAGATAACTCGGAATCCTGAATCATCTTTCGCTTGATACTGTTTTGAGAGGGTTTGATTTTTTTAATTACTGCATTCTCACCGTATTCCCTTTGTGGTGCCTCCTATACTTTCAGTTAAGAATTAAATACGAACCCTTCCTTTTAGCAAGCTATAAAAAATGTCACTTCAGAAGATGACACCCCATAAAAACTCTGAACATCCGTGTTCAATTGCTCAATGTACTCTCCTCTTAATACAATCGTATCTATGTTTCCATCATATGTATTTTCATTTCAGTCCTGTATCATCATAAATGTTTATGTATTAAATGTACGTTTTACATTCATGAACTTCAGCAAAAAATATCATGTGCAACAATAATATCAGAAATAATAACACAAAGATCAAAACCGAAGACGCAGAACTGAAGAAAGTAGACCACTACATCTACCTAGGACAATGAATCCCCATGAGACCCTCAAAAGAAGAAATCAAGCGAAAAAATAACTCAGGATTGGTAAGCCTTTGGCAGAGCAAGCTCAACCTTCAAAAACAAGAAGATCCCATTAATTTTAAAAAGAAGGGTATACAACCAATAGTTACTTATGGAGCTGAAACATGGAACCAAACCAAGAGATTGACCTGCAAACTGAGAACCATGAAACGTGCACTTGAAAGAATTATGCTCAACCTCACATGGAGGGACTACAAGACTGCACAATATATCAGGGAGAAAACAGGAGTCTAAGATATCATAAAATATATTGAAAAACTCAAATGGCAATGGGCTAGCCAAGTTGCAAGAATGGCAGACAACTGATCGACATCATAACTCACAACATGGATCCCCAGAGATCACATTCGAAACTGAGGCTGGCAGAGTACTAGATGGAGAGACGAACTAGACAAATTTAGAAAGTACTGGCTCCGCGACGCTCACGATAGAGAAGTGTGGCGAATCCTTGGAAGGTTTATGTCCAACGACAGACTTTCGGAGACTGATGATGATGACGAAATACTTGTATTTGTCCCTTTCATCTCCGCGTCCCCAATCGTACTTGATGCACATGTTCTCCATACATCTCTCTTTCTCCTTCAACATCTCCAGTGACGTCGGCTCGTGGCACCAACCATCAAACCAAGTGGAGGCAAAATCCTTTGCCACACACAGCCAACAGCCATCAACTACTCTCCCCACACAATATAGGAACCATCTAATTTATAGGTAGGGAATTCCCAACCTTTGTAGATGCAATAGAACCTACACTGACAATGTAATGGGAAAGATCTGTACAACATTCCATTTGAAGAATTAAAAAAGTAGTACATGGGAATGATTTCTTTCGTTGGCGAGTTGATTTTTTTTTTAAAGTTGTAGGTTTTTTAAAAATACACTAGTTACTCATAGAGGCTACCACAACCAGAAAATAAAACAAATTGATTTAAATTTGATAAAACTTTTGGTATTCATTCCAGAATCCTTGATTACAGAATTTATTTATGAAAAGTTTTTTAAAAATAGTTGAAATGGTTATAGATTTAACTTGATGATTAATCAATAAATGTCAAACCAAACCAAGAAAAATTTGTTTACACTGTAAACCCTGGAGAATTTTCTTTTTCAAAAATTAGTTCGATGAGGGTAACTAATGGGTGCTACAGATTACTGTAAGTTACAATCAAATTCGGCCAAACGTCATCGATCGAAAGGATAACAGCAGTTACGAATATCGGAACTGAATTTTTACTATTTAAATCATTTAATTCGGTATTTTTTTGTAAAATCAAATGAATAAACGTTTTATTGTGTTTTTTCCTGTCAGTGTTTTTAATCAAAGGATTTATTTCATAAATTTGAAGGAATAAAAGGTTTTAATTTCATTTTGCATTAACATCTTGAGAAAATGTTGTTTGGATAAGTAAAAATTATATTTTTTTAGCGCTTGTGTATGACTAAATTATGATTTCAAAAATTTTGCAAACTTAAATTAGCAAAAGTTTTAATGTGACTTTATTTTTCTTATTCCATGTCATATCTAGGAAGGCTAGAATAATTCACAATTAATATTTTCTAAATCAATTTTACAATAGAATAAGATGGACACTTTTTACGATCAAAATATCGATGTTAATATGGGATTTTTTAGTGCAAAGTCGCTCCAAAGTCTCTAGAAAGTATTTTTCATCCGAAGGGTACTATTAGGCAACATAGTAATCAGAAACTAAGACAGTAATCAAATTGAAACATAGTTTTTACGAATCACTACATCGACATCACGCCATTGGCGTTGTTTAATAATAATGAACATGGATTTGATATTTAATTTAGGTCATATTAATGAAATAATTTCAAAATGGAATAACTAACATTACAAAAGAATAAATGAGTTGATTGAAAAAATTGATTTATTGATCTTTTAGAATAGAATGAAATCGGCTAATAATATATTTTGCTATTCCCTATCAGAAAGATCGGCCTGATTTGGACTCGCCACATAGAGCTCATTGTCAATTAGAGTAAGGTCCCTTTGTTCGAGCTCTTCTATATGGCATATGCAAAAAGTTGGGAAAACAAATGAAACCACTTAATTTTTTTAGCTAAAAATTCAGCCGCAAATTTTCTACCATGCCCCAGAACAATTCAGCTGCATTTTGTTTCTAAAGGCGATAATTCCTACTTCAAAATGAAATAAAACCAAAATACATAAATGTAATGAAATTTGCAACATTAATAATTAATACATGTTTTTGTTTTGGGTTTTACTAATCTTTCTTTCAACTTCTTATAGCTGTTTTTTTTTTTATTATGTCTCTAGTAATTATATCTAGGACCTTCACAATTCGTTTTCGTATGGCTTTTATTTAAGTATTTTTGATTTGCTTGAAATGTTTTATTGACTTGAAAATTGATAAGTTTGGTAAAAAAATATTTATCCTGGTTCTAAGATGGAAGTTCGTATAATGTAACCGATGAGTCACATAGAGTCTTAATTGACCAAGTTACATCTTTTTAGAGATATATTCTTCTATTTAAGTATACTTACGTAGGCTACTGTGAAATTTTCTCGACGTTATGTTGTTATATGATAAGTGATTATGATTAAAATGAAACCTTTTTAAGTATGTTTTTTTCTAATTTAGCAATTTTGTATAGCTTTTCGTGATTTTAACGACGTTTTGTAGAGAATACCAGAATCAAGGACTATTCACCAAACAGCCTTCAGTTCAAGATCGGAGTGTAGTATCAGTTCTTTTCATGTCAATGAAACATAGAAACATTTCCTGTTTTCAATTTCAATCATTATTATGGTTGTATTGGGATATCTTCATTGTTCCTGATTGAAGAAAGGGTAGCGCGAAGATGTTGGGAGACGAAGGGATATCGTCTCCTCGTGGTTTGATGGTGGCATCGACGTTGCTGGAGACCTGGAAGGAGAAAAGGGATGGGCAAAGAGAATCTGCACCCCGTATGGAATTAGACGCAGAGATGAAACAAAGTAAAAAGAACACGTACAAGGATTTGGATGGACAAATAAGACGTACATATAATACAAGGATGTTGATGACGAATGAAAATGAAGTGAATATAGTGATAACGTAAATCTGATCGATTGCGTGAAGAGATGAGAAGAGCAGCGATACCGAAAAGTGTGAGCTTTGTTGTCATTTATAGTACAGTCGTCGGAATCAAAGCGAAGTTGTCTGAACTGCTTGTCAATCCATATGGCTTGGATCGTACCAAGGATTACGTGGAAACCGGGTTCAGTATGCGAGTCAAACTGCCAAGCTGTCTAAGGTGTCTAATTGAAACCCCATACATAGTCTATCCCTTTTTAACTCTAACCCTTATTATGATGGCCACTGAGATGCAGGAAGCAATGGTAAACCTAAGTTAATTTAAACACTTAAACACTTTCCCTGTCCAGATTTCTTCTACGCCATGATTCATATTTGTAACAGTTCAGTATCAGTAATCCAACTTATGTATTCATCTATTTATATCTCATTTGATGAAGTCGTGTCTATTACTGTCATTAATTTTGGCCACTATTTACCTTCTTCTCAATGCTTATTGCTTATATGTGACTCAGTTAACGCCGACTGATCATGCCACTAAGGTGCAGGAATCGGTGGCAAGTGCTAGTCCGAATCAAACATGCAAACTCATTCCTTACTGAATAAATTATGATAGTGGATCAGAACAAAAAATAAATTCCGGATGAGAATCGAACCCATGATACTCTATACTGGAAGTCGGCTCAGATGATGACCGAACACTCTTGACACTGAGCTTGAGGTGTCAGTAGAGAGTACATGTCCAAATCAAACACTTGATTTATCCCCTATTCCGATATCTTCTACGCCACGTTCCTTTCTTCTTCATTTGTTTTAATAAATAAGGTATCGTTAGTCATTAACAAAATTTTGCAACTATTTGCCTTCATCTCAAATTTTGTTGCTTTTTATCGCACCTGAACTCAATCTGGTCTCCCTTCGGCGAAGTGTGAATAAATGACCAGCACAGATTATAACAGAGAATAAGTTCCCTGTGAGAATCGAACTTACCATTCTCTATGCCAGAAGATGGCTGGATTGATAACCGACTTAAATACGGGATCCAGTGGCAAGCACGAATTCAAATCTAATACTGAAACTCTCTGCGCCAGGTTTCATATCAATTGGTGTTAGAGTGTCGGTAACCCAATTCATTTCTTCGATGATAGAGTGTCAATTACTATTAATAATTTTCGGATACTATTCACCTCCATCTCAATCTTCGTCTTGCTGAAGTTCATGTGTAGGCCGACTTTCTTACTCTCTTCATTTAGTTCATTTATCATTAGTTGGAGGTCGTGTATGTTCTCTGCAAAAAGGGCAATGTTGTCTGCAAATTCGAGATAGCTTAGATACTCGCGGTCAATTCTAATTCCTTTACTCTCCGAGTCTAGTCGTCTGAAAATCATCTCGAGGCAGGCTGTGAAGAGTTTAGGTGAGCTGGTATCACATATCATATATATACTGGATCTACACCTTGTCGAGTGATGGCCTCCGTGACCTTAGGGATTTCTACTGTGTTGAACGCATTTTTGAAGTCAATAAATGCTACGGCGAGCAGTAGTTTATATTCTGCTGCTTTTTCTTTCAGCTGATTTCGTGTCTAAAATACAGTAAAGTCCCATACGATTGGAACACTGCTATCATAATGCTTTTATATAAAAAGGGAAACCCAAAAGACCTCAACAACCACAGGCCTATAAGCCTACTCAACTGTGTATACAAACAACAGCCGATGAAAACCAGTCACGTGAACGAAATACTCATTTAGAGTCCACTTATCAAATGAATTAATTATACACTGAGATCCCAGAACAAATTATCAATGAATTTCATTAAACTTACAATTTTTTGAATGGCCGTAATTGGCCAAATCTAGCTGGAAAATGAGCAACAAATTTGCATCACGCATAAAATGCTTTTTCTGGAAAGCTGCCCCTTGCCACAGATTGCTTCCAGCGTCCTTGCTGGTTCTTATTTGGAGTTAATGATTAAAATTAAATTTTTGAAAAAAATCAATTGAAAAAATCGCTCCTTTCCAAATGGCACGCATATGATGACCCAAATGTGTTAAAAATCGGATCCATTTTTTTTCTTGGTATTTCCTCACATATGGCTAAAAAAATCAATTGAAGTGTTCAACTGTACAAAAAAAAAGACGGTACGTATACATGAATTACGTAATTTTACAGGAGTCAACTGTGACGTTACGGTTGACCATTTGCATTATCAACAGCAGCCTTTGTCTCCACTAAAGCAAAGGATCCATATTTGTTTACATAATGAATTATATGTAAGTAATTTTTAGTTTGTGTTATTATATATTTATTCTTAAATTTTATTAAATAATTACGCAAATTTTAATATATTTTTATTCTAAATGTATTTATTTTTCAGTATGCAGCTTCTATTTCATCGTATAATCTTCACATTTATTTCCGGTTTAAGATCCATATTTACTCGCTTTCCCACAAGAGCAAGATGTGACACAAATTCGGTTCAATGTGGGGGTTCTGAACGATAAGTTTTAAAAATTGCTCTAGTTCCTACAACTGGTGTTGCGAAAGCGTCAGGGCAAGCTCAACCCTTGCCCTTTAATACAATGGGAAGATGCTGCCCCAGGGCTTGATTTATTTTTTGAGGCCACTGAACGAATCCTAGGCCACTTGTGCTTAGCTATACCTAGCTGCAGTTGGCTATCATTGGCAATAGCACTGGACCGGCGCAAAGCTACCAAAGTATGTACTACGAATAGATACTACACTTTGATTCCGGTTAGAGATCCTTGGAGTGGAAATAGATATTCATATATATAATTCATATTGCGAACGGAAGTGGAAATTAATATTCATTGACACTTCCGTTCGCAATAGGAATTTGTATCAAAATAAACCATTTTGTATCAAACTTTGCATAAAACTAAACTAAATTGTTTTGAAATAATGGTTCATCTTTAGTAAAACAACAATGTTTACTCTTCTCGATCGGTTTCCATACATAACGAAACAAAAACGTTCAATTCGGTCACATATGGTCCCATTTTTTTCTATTTCTAATTCAAGGAAAAATAGATATCAAGAATGTTGTCGTCTGAATCTTTTCCAAAAAAAAGCCAAAATTTTGGGGCAACTATGATGTTATGCACAAACAAGAAAGATGTGACGTAATATTGAGTTGGATATCGAATTTCCCAAATCAATACCGCAGAGATCAGTATATTATAAAATAATTGGGGTAATTTCCAGGTAACTCACAAATAAAATGTTTAGTAAAAATACACACTAAAATTTGTTTCAGTCGATATTTAAGATATTCTCTTCCATTTTAGCAACATTGCATAGTTTTCCCAGGGTTTTATTGAGCTTTTTTTTACAGACTTGCAAATTCAATGAGATTAACCGAAAGAATAATAAACTTCATAAAGTCCCATTTGGAGCTCATGGTTGAAACCCCGACTAAAAATACCTCACTTGTTATAAAGTGAGATATTTTTAGTCTGTAATGTTTTGGTTTGAACTGGTATTAAATGTCCGAAAAGGTATTGTAGAGATAACTTTTCATATGGTCTTGAAAAAAGGTAATTCTTGAGTGGTTGACGAAATTATGTCTTGCGGTAGCAACAGTATCAAGCCCACATAATTCATACGGGAAAGACTGGTTTTGTATTTTATAGTAGTTGTATCAAACCTGTGTATTTTATACGGGAAAGACTTGTAATATTGTAGTTATCTTCATTTCCTGTCACCTCGATAAAAGGAGAGGAAGAAAGGAAAGAGGAAATAATGACAGACTAAGTGCTAGCATTTGCCAAGGAATAAAGCTTCAAAACGATCTGTTCCCTTCGAAGGTTGGATAAAGATAGAGGCCAAGCTTGAATTTAGCGCCACTAGCCGCTAATCGGTCGTGTGACTCTTTTCATGGGTTTCCCATCAGTTGAATTGACTAATGAAAGGGTTCATGATCTTAACAATTGAACAATTTGAGGTATGGAAATAACAGATTTTACAATTATGACAAATACATTCAAATAGTGTAAGTCTGTATAAAACGATGAAAATCTATGCAAAGTTGCTAAATTAGAGGAGAATATCTTGAAAGTTCAATTTTAATCATAAACTTCAAATAGTATGCTTTAAATGCTATAAAGTTTGTCTGATATAGGAAAATTAACCAGTATCAGCTGTTTTAATGGCAGTCTCAGCTATAAAGAATTGACATTATTTGGCAGATTTTATGACACACTTAGATAGCATCAACTTAACGTTATCATTATGGTTGTATTTTAATTGTTTTCAGCATGAATTTGATTAGAATTTGCTCTCAGTTGACAAAAACCAATTAGTAACTGTTATATACTCCTAGCACTAGCAAATAAAACACTGCTATCAACACAATTACCTCCCTTGCCTTCCTCAGCAAGTGTAATTGAAATCAGTCTTGCTTATCAGCTCTTATGTCTCTCTTGTTTTTTCATTTCAATCCAATTGGATCTAAATTAATCATTGTAGCACACCACGCAAAATGGTGTCAGATGTTTAAATAAATCCATAATCCACAAAAACACCGGATTATTATTTTTTTTAAAAGGGGTTTTCACCGCCTCCTAAACCATTGAATTTCAACCAGGAAATCTTGCAGCCACATATCAAAAATGGAGTAATGAATCGAATCTCTTCTTGCTAGCAGCAGATAGCGATCATAAACAAGGTAAATTGACAACTATTCTTTCAACTTGTATAGGACTGAAAGGCTGTGATATATTTTCTACTTTCGACAGTATCGATGGTGAGACAAATCTCCAAATTGTAATCGAAGAGTTTGACGCATTTTGCAAGCTGGAAAAAACCTGACATTTCTCAGGTACGAATTCTTCACCTGCAAACAAGCAGACAATCAAAAGTTCAATAATTACGTAATTGAATTACGCTATAAAGCTTCTCCACGCGAATTCGGGGACATTTCATTCAGTCTAGTTGGAGACATTTTAATGTGTGGCATCTCAGATTTAAGATTGAGGGAACGTTTACTAAGAGAGCCAAAGTTGGATTTAGATAAGCAAGGTAAACCTCTGGAGTAATTTAGAATAGCAACGACGCTCCTATCATAAAGTGTCAACATGCACAAACTGGTAAAATTTTAAAAGCCTTCATGCTGGAGCTAATGACAAATTACGAAATTTTATCAATTTGTGTAAATTTTACGAGGAAGCCATTGTATAGCATTTCATAAGACGTAAAAATGCGAGAAAAATGACATGACTCAAAAAATGTGCAGACCTGATAGATTAGTACACAACGTGGAAATCTCCTCGGACAAAGATTCCAACTGGAGGATTCTCCCTGAACATCACCAATTTTAATGATCCTAAGCAAAAAATTAAATACAGTGTCCTGACAATAAAAAATAACAAAGATTCAGAACATAGGACTGTAAATTTAAAACTTGATCGGTCTCAAATTAGATCCAAAATAGATTCGGATGCTGAAATTAACGTGCTACCAAAAATGTTTACAAAAATCTCTTTCCCCAATCCAAATATAAAGAATAAAAAAATGAAACCACTCAAGTGAAATTAACTGCTTAAAAAATACCAAAATTCCTGTTCTGGGTAATTGTACAGCGAAGTTGAAATTCTCGTTCTATTTATAGTGTCAGGTATATAATCTCGACTGGTTCTCGATGCAAACATGTGCAAAAACTAAATTCAATATACATAACTTTCCGTATCAACCATTCAAGTATATCAATCTTCTTGAAAGAATTAGATGACTGTTTTAGTCCATGCATCATGTAACCATAGATCCAAAAATAAACAGTGTTATTCACCCCTCAGAAAAGAATTGCAGGAAATTCAACAGACAGGTATAATTTGTCTGATAAGAGAACCTAATGAACCTACTGTGTTGCTTGTTATTGTCAAAAAGTTGAACAAGAATTTATGGCTTTCTGGAGATTCTCACGATGTGAATAAAGCAATTAAACGTGAGTGAACATTTTAAACTCTCTACTGTGGGATTAATTTTTGCAGGAATGCATGCCCAAAGGTATTTCTCCAAGATCAATGTTTCTAAAAGATTTCAACAAATTCCAGTCGATGAAGAGAGCTCTCGTCCTCTGATATACAACATACCCTTCGGAAGATATTGTTTACACGTTCGTTTTACTCTTTTACCTTATGGAATACACAGCGCAAGCAAAGTCTTTCAAATTGAAATAGTGACGATTATGTATAATTTCATAATTTGGTTGAATACTGTAGAAGAACATATAGAGCGACTCAAACTCATTTTAGACCAACCAGGAAAGCATGGTTTGAAATTGAATAAATCAAAGTGTATTTTTGTCAAATCACAAAAAGCATATTAGCATCACTTCATCAGAAGTGAAGGATTGAGACTCGATCCATCTGAAATAGACACAATTATCAGTATGCCCCAACCTAAACGCAAACAAGATTTACGAAGATTTTCAGACATGACTAATGACAATCCTTCCGAATTACTCAGAAGCAACTGTGGTATCCCTTTACTTTAAGATTTAATCTGCAACTCCATTTTAGCTAAATATTTGAAACATCACTTTTTACGACGACTCCCTATAAAAGCCCAGAACACTCATGTTCAATTGCTCATTTGGTCCCGCGCTTTTAGCCGGTTACTCTCCATCTTCTTTCTTCTGTCTAGGATCGGTATCATTTCAGTGACCTCCTGGCCGATACAAACTTTAACATTTTCCTACTATGACCAATCACTGTACTCAATTTAGTTCATCGATTTCAAGGCGTCTCTCGCACGCACAGCTATTTGACCGTGTCTTCACCACTAGCTGAAAACGTGTATACACATCTGTCTCAGGAATGAAATGACGACATATTTGCTATACAATAGTCTCAATTATCTGTTTACTAATTCTCCTTGATTCGGGAAGCGCGCATGAGTTGAACTCCATGTGTTTTTTGTGTCTTAAATAGTTTGTCTGTTGTCAGTTTTTCAGCGTCGTAGAATAGTCTCCCACCCAAGTTGCGAACACCCAACTTCAAATACATCGCCCATAACTTAGCAGTCAGGCATATATACTGATGCCTGGTCTCCATAACCATTCCTTTGTACGCTCCAACTCTTATGGATCCATAGCATTTCAGTCATCCCTGCTTCAACACATTACTACTATTACTCGGCACAAGGCTCCCTTTTTTTGCTTAGAAGCGATTCCTTATCTTCCTTTTCTTTTCGCGATCATACCAATGTTTTCCTACATGTATTCCATTTCAGCCCTGCATCACTATAAATGCTATGCATTAAATGTACGTTTCATTTTTTCATCAGAATACTTGTCTTCTCTACCCTATTTAATCTCCGAGTCTACAATTGGAAGAGAAGATAACAAATGAGAGGGGCTCTGTGCCAAGTAATGGTCGCAGCAATTGTATGTTAATGGAGTGGAGGTGATTGAAATGCCATGAATCCATAAGGCTTGGAGAAGACTAAGGAATGATTATAGAGACCAGGTATCAGTGTATAAGTCAAAGTACTGAATGGTGGGCGATGTATGTGGGAATGTGTATGAGCAACTTTGGACTATTCTCAGACGCTGAAAAACACACGACTGACAGACTACTTAAGACACAGAAAACACAGAATTTAACCCATATGCGCTTCCCAAATCAAGGAGAAGTAGAAGACAGATAATTGTGACTGTTGTGTAGTACATGCGTTGCCATTTCATTCGTGAGCTGGAGGTGAGCTAGTGGTGAGGACACGATTGAGTAGTTGTGCGTATGAGAGATGCCTCGACATCTGTGAAATAAAATGGGCAATGTTCAGTACAGTGATTGGTCACAATAGAAAAACAGAAAAGTCTACACTGTCTGGCAAAATGATACCTATCATAGAGAGAGAGAGAGAGAGAGAGAGTGAGTGAGTGAGTGACCGGGGCAAATGACATATCTAATTTTTATTTTATTAAAAACGAGAAAAAAATGTTGACACAAGGTTAAAATATTGGCTGGGTTAGAACTGGTCACCTTTGTCCAATCATTAACTCAGCTAATCTCGTTGGCGGCCCCAATCTCACTTTGATATTCTTTTCACCAAAACAACACATTTTTCTGAATATTTCTTTCATTCTACATTTACTACGATGCAAGAGTTCCTCTATGAAGATCCTACTTACAACCTTATGTGGGGTGAGGATATAATAAATGATAATTATATGCAATTAAAAAATATAGGCCCAATGAATGATACATATTTACAAAATTTGTAAGTATGTGACCCCCCACAAAAGTCTAAAATAGCAGAGCAGTAAGTTAATCGGTCGAAGAGGGGATGTGGGCGAAGAGAAACTTTTTTTTCAATGAAACTTTGGAGAACTTTACTTCCTGTCATCTATAGGGGAGGAAGGGGTATACGAAACTAAAAGAAAAGGACTAAAAGACGGACTGATGTTCATTTTCTTCCTACCTAAGATGAACTGTTTTCAACTTTAAAATGATTCATCTATTCTACCCTACCTTAGGCTAAGCTGACAAGAGTCTTCTGATCCTCAAAATTCTCCGAACTCAACCAGTTCAACTTCAAGATGCCACTGATTCAGCATCTCGCACGTGACACAAAAGCGCAACTTTCACCCACCTTTGGTTGAACTCCGATGACGGGAGCTTTTCGTCTCGACCCTGAACTTTAAGCTGATGCTCAAACTAGGCGACCAGCTATACAGGAGTGAAATGCTCGCCTTTGTGGAATCCCTTCCAGCGTATCGTCCAAACCACGACTCTCAAAGTGCAAAGTAAGCATATAAGCATATGATGTGCGTCTCCTTTTCCAACGGTGGAAACATATTGATATACGCAGCACTGGCATCAAGGGTGAAAAATGGTGTCCCGAGGATGCGAACCATGTAGCCTCGATCAGATCCCACAACGCGTGTACAACACTGCAGTGGAAGAAGGCGTGCTCGATAGACTCCTCCATATCACTGCAGCGTATGCACTCTGGTGAATCTACCAGTCCTGCTGCAAAAGACTGTATGCTGACCCAGAGCGTCTATTTAACCACTGTCCCACCACAGCAATATTTGACACAAGGTCAGGCTTAACGTGGGGAAATTAAGTCAACCCTTCCAAAAATGGCTCCAGCCGACGCGACCGTAGAAGCTACAGCAACCTCCGTCATGAAAGCGTCCAACAGGGGACCTGCTCCTTTAAGTGCAATGGAGCAGTGCTGCTCCGGGGAAACTAACCCCCTGCAGCAGGGCCGAGTAATAATAGGAGAGCCGAAGGAAGAGTCCAAAGGCCTCCGATGCGCGTAGCTAAGCGCAGCCTCAGTAAAACCTGATTGGCTAACGCTTCGATGCCAACCAGCACACAATCTCCGGCCCATTCGACGAGCAAGTATCAGTACCGAATCCTCAGGCTCTGCCGTGGAACAGATACTACACTTTGATCCCGAAGGAAAGGCTAGGTAAGGGGGGGAACCAGTTAATCACTGTCCCATAACAGTAATATATGACACAAGGTCGGGCTTTACGTGGGAAGAAAAAGGAGCATCCCTTCCAAGAATGGCTCCAGCCGACGCAGTTACCGTTGAAAAGCTCATCGTAATGGCTAGACAACGTCAGCCGCGAAAGCATCCACTAGGGGACCCGCTCCTTTGAATGCAATGGAGCAGTGCTGCCCCGGGGAAACTGAGACCCTGCAGCTGGGCCGAATAATAATGGGAGAGCCTAAGGACGAGTCCAAAGACTCCCCAATGCGCTTAGCAAACGCAGCCTCAGTCAAACCTCATTGGCCAACGCTTGCATCGGCGCACTCGGTCTTTGACACACACCCTCTCCGGCCCATTCAACAGGCAAGTGTTAGTACCGACTCCTCGGTCTATGCCGTGGAACATCTGTTCACACTTTGATCCCGAAGGAAAAGCCAGGAAAGGGGGGGGCTGACCCACAGCGCGCTCCGAATAACAAGCCAGTTGACACATGGCACGTTATTATTGAGGCACCTCAGCCTGGGCATCCAAGGCCAGATTAAGCAACTCTCCGTCAAACTGAGCCCTTTGATTAATTCATCTCGTACAGACCCCTCATCAATATCAGATAAAATGCCTCTCTCAACAATTGTCGAGTGGTAGAGAGACCATCCTTCACCTGTGAGAAGACCTTCAGAGCGCTCCGACATTCGCGGTAGAAATAGCATTCGTTTTGGGGCATGCGATGGGTCTCACACCCGTCAGAATGCACATCTCTCAAAGCCAGAAAAGCCTTCATGGCGTCTTCCTGCCACTTTTTCTTCTTGTGTAAACATCCGACCAAGGAAGGTTAAACGTAAGGTGTGTTGCCGAACCTGGATGTTCGGCATACTCAAGCCGCCCTTGAGGTTGGAGCTGATAGATCTCTGCACACCTCGCCCCTACCCTTAAAGGAGAATTTCCTTGGAATCTACGGATTAACTGCTTTCTCCACTTGCTCCAGTATTTCCGGTCAATTTTTCTCCAGCTGGAGGTCAGAAAATGATACTTAGTACTTAAACACATTATTCCTACCTCCTGTCCTCAAAGAGTGAGATATCTTTATATATTTTTTACAAACATTATGAGTAAAGTAAAGGAGTGGTTGGAGATTGGGAAACAATTGCAAATTTTCATAAAATGCGAAAAACATTTTAAAAACGCCCAAAAAGTAAACGTCTACAAATGCACTTAGCACAAATTTCATTTGCTATGTCAGCCAAACTCAATTCGACAATAAGCCTTTGGGTAACTGTGGTTACTTGGTTAGGTTCCATATTTCAGCTCCGTAAGTGATATATTGGTTGTACACTCTTCTTTTTAGGGTTAATAGGGTCGTTCTTGCCTCCCTAAAGTGATTCTTCGCTGATCTCTTCTTTTGTGAGTTTCATAGAGATTGGTTGTCTTAGGTAAATTTAGTGGTCTATTTTCTCCAGTTTTGTGTCTTCGATTTTGATAGTTGTTCTTATTCTTGACGTGTTTGTTGCACGTGACCTTCGTTTTACTGAAGTTCACGTGTAGGCTGACTGCTGGTATATTGAATAGAGATGGTCCATGGTCGAGTAGCTTCCTCTAAAGCATGCTTGTTATCGTGGTTGATTTTCATCTAATGTTTTAGTAATCCGGTTGGTGATGATTTTTGTAAAAAATTTGTAGATGTAGGCTTATAGGTCATTAGGTTTTGAGGGTTTCCTTTTTCATGCAAATGATAGCTGTTCCAGTTTTTTGTGACTTCATGATTGCCGTGTTTCAGTTTTTTGGAACTTCGCTCTGTTTCAGACATATGTTGAATAGAATAGCTAGTTTTTTTCTTGAGGATCTTACTAGCTTTTTTTTAAGTAGATCGATGGTGATATTATCTGGTCCAGGGGCTTCTTCCCTTTTTGTTTGATGATGGCTTGCTTTACCTCCCATAGTGTAACTTCTGGGAAGTCCTCGAACTGATTCCTCGAGTCTTGCATGTCCTGTTCGGTGTTTTGTTGCCCATGTCTTGAAGAGTAAAGTTCTTGGTAGAATTCTTGGGCACGTTCGGCAATTCTGTCTGTTGTTATATCTCCCTTTTCTCAAGTATGCTAGTTATTTGTTTCTGTCCTATATTGAGGCTTTCGTTTATAACTTTGAATCCCCGATGTTTTCGAGAGTGGTGTCGATGTTTGCTGTCGTATACCTTATTTTGTCTTCTCTTGGTTTCTTTTTAGTTGTTTTATCCAGTTCTGTCTCCTCTATTTTTCTAGTTTAAGGTTTTCGCACTTTTAATGAGTTTCTTGGTTTCGTCTGAGATTTTACTAATGGTCTGTGTTCTTTGGTTTGAACATAGCGGCAATTTCTATTAGAGAGGTTGTTATTTTGCTGTGGAATTCGTTGATGTTGATGTTGTTCTCTTCAGAGTATTCTATATCTGTTTTTCAATTCTAGCTTGAAGGATTGGATGAGTTTATTTGGTGCGTTTAGCGGTTGTGGTTTAGTGTGGAACATTTTTCTTTATTCTTTATTGGTGTTTACTTACATATTACATCATACAATTCTATGGTTGCTTCCTATGTCTACTTGGTTTAGAACTTGAATGTCTTTGATAGTGTCGCTTTTGTCCGTTAGGATGTAGTCTATTTCGTTTTTTATTTTATGGTTGGGGCTCTTACAAGTCCATTTTCTACTGGGTTTCTTTTCGAAGAATGTATCCATGGTTTTGAAGTCGTTTGCAGTTGTAATGTTTAAAAGATCTTCACCTCTCTCGTTCCGTATTTTGTATCCGAACTCGCCAACACAGCGTTCATTTCCCGGTCTTACCTGTGTTTTGAAGTTTCCCAAGACGACATTGAAGTATTTTTCAGTATCTTGCAGTAGAGAATTCAAGTCATCATAGAATTTGTCTATTTCTTCTTTGGTTAATTGCGATGTATGAGCGTAGAGTTGGATGACATCCAGTTTGTACCTCTTTGAAAGTCGTATGGTGATGCTGACCATACGGTCTGAAACAATTCTGAAGCTTACCACGTTGTCTTTGAGGTTTTTATTGTTGAGAAAGTGAAACAAAATGGAGTAGGCTTTCTCTCTTTCGTAATTGTAGAGAATATGTTCGATTTTCAGTTCTATTAGTTCTTCTCTTGGTCTTCTCATTCAGCTAATGCCGATGATATCTCATTTGATGTTTTTGATTTTATTTTCTGGATGGGTCAGGTGGGAGTTTTCTGACGTTATAGGTGCTGATGTGTAATGTTGTTTTCTTGGTGAGGGTTTTGTTAGGATGGTCGCTGTTTAAGCACAAAACTCCAACCCGAGGCAAGTGATGCAGTTTTGCCTTTAGGGACCGATGACTCAGCAGGAACGGCGTTTTCCTGGTGCAGTGCTTGGGTAGTCGCTATTGGAGCACAATAACCCTATCGAAAATAAGTGATGTGGCTGGGCCTTTTGGGACCGCTGACCCATCAGGAACGGCCAGCATATCTTTCATTGTGCGAACCATGGGGAGTGTTGGCCCATGCCTTACCACGTTGGCCCATGACATGTTGGAGGGGTATGGTGGATTGGTCAATGCTGGTGTCGTTTGGAGTGGCCTCAGAGCTCCATTCGCTCTTAGCATCCTTTCTATCTGCTCTTGGTGGGTAGGCAGGCAAGCAGGTGTGAGTGTTCGCAGCGCTGTAAAGGGGTAAAAAGGGATAAAAAAAGTTTGAAAAGATATAAGATGAGGTATATATGCAGAGATATTTTTTCAATCCGGATGTATTAGAGTAGAGACAGGATGTAAGCTGGGCTGGTCTATCTTAGCTAGTTTGCGTCTACAATAGGGCTGAGCTTTCCGTGGGTGGATTACTAATAGGTCCGGTTGATTTATATTATCATTTTTGGTTCAGTCAGACGGGTAGTTCATGTTTGAACATACCTCTCCCTTGCATTTTGAATTCTTAAATGAGTAAAATCCACAGACGTTACAATTTAAAAAAATAGAATTTTTATCCTTTCATGCACTTCTGGTGTGCGTTAGGGGGTGGGGTTAGGAGTAGAGGCTAAGATTAAAAATTAGGGGAGGAGTGAAATGAACAAATGTACATTGAAGTAAATAACACAATTAAAAACAGTGAAGTTTTAAACAAAAGATAAATATAGAAATAAATGGAAAGAATAAAACAAATACAACGTGGCACTTATCCATATTGGACCTCTTACTGCAGATTTGGAGATTTATTTAGTAGTTGAAAACTTTAACAAAGTAGAAAGAAAATTGTCTAAGTTCAAAGCTCGACCCCGTCTGAGAGCGGTAGCAATTTAGTACTTGAACAGTCGGTCCTTAGATTTGAATCAATCTTCATTTTCTAAAAAAAAAGAAAAATTATACACTAGGTCAGAATACGGGGTTGGGTCTTCTCTTTCTTATTAACTTAGCTAGTCTCTTTTACTTACCCAATCTTAATTATATATTCCTTTCACCAAAACAACGCATTTTTTCTGATTTCTTCTATTCTACATTCACCACAATACCAGAGCTTCTCTATGAAAATCCTATTTAATCCCATGTTTACAATTTTTGTGCGGGGGGGGATATAAAATACGATAATTATTTACAAATAAGACAAAACCCAGTCGATCGATATATATTCACAAAAATTGGTTAGTATGTGACCCTTCCGCACACAAAAGTCTAATAAGGCTGAACAGTAAGCTATCCGGACGAAAAGGGGATATGGACGGGAAGTTTTTTTTTTTTGTTTTTTTAAATTCCTACATCCTCCGGACAAATTCGCTGTCATTGACGAGGTGGGAGAGGTATACAAGACGAAAAAGGTGACAAAAAAAGGGGAACCAATTATCCTTTCAGCCTAAGAAACTGTTTACAACTTGAAAGGGACAAATCTATTCTACCCTACCTTGGGCTGGGCTGACAAGTCTTTTCGAATTCTTGTCACTTAACCAGTTCAACTCCAAGATGCTACTCTAATTTAGCAGCTCTCACTCTATACAGTCGTGCCACTTTCACCCACCTTTCATTGAACTCTGATGAAGAGAGCCTTTCCCTCTTGATCCTGATCTTAACTTTAAGCTGATGCTTGGACGACCTGTCGTACGGGAGTGAAATGTTCACCTTCATGGAATCCCTTCTGGCACGTCGTCTAAATCACAACTCACATAATAGCAAGAAAGCACATGATGTGTCTCCTTATCCAACGGCGGAAACTCATTGCTACACACAGCACTAGCATCAAGGGCGAAAAATGGATATCGAGGATGCTAATCTCAATCATCTCATACAACGGGTACAACTCTGCAGCGAAAGAAGGCGTGCTCGGTGGACTCCTCCATATCACCCAGCGTATGCACTGATGAATCTACCAGTCCCACTGCAAAAGACTGTTTGCTGACCCAGAGCGTATTCCGAATAACTAGACAGGTGAGGGAGGCCTCGTTATTATTAAGGCACCTCAGTCCAGGCGTCCAAGGCCAGATTGAGCGACTCTCTCCCATCCTTAAACCGAGCCCGTCTACTATTTCATCTCGGACGAACACTTCACTATTATCCGATATAATGCCTTTCTCGACAACTGTCGGGTGGTAGAATGACCTCCCTTCACCTGTGAGGAGGCCTTCAGAGCGCGCCGACATTTGCGTTGGAAAGAGCATTCTCTTTGAGGCATACGATGGGCTGTGCCTCCATCAGAATGCACGTTTTTCAAGGACAAAAAGACCTTCCTGGTGTCTCCCTTCCGGAATTCACCGTTCTCCTCTTCTTGTGTATACACCCGACCAAGGAAAGTCAATTGCAAGGTGTGTTGCCAAACCTGGATGTTCGGCATACCTAGGCCGCCCTCCACAGGTTGTAGCTGACAGATCTTGCAACGTACCATAGGTTGCTTAGGGCACACTCTAACTTTAGTTGGTCGGTACTCGGGAGTCAGAGACCCGGTAAAGGATAAGGGGGTAGATGTGCTAAGTGCACACCTTGTCTCTACCCTTAAAGGAGAGTTTCCTTTGAGTCCACTGATTAACTGCATTCTCTACCAGATCTAGAATTTCCGACCAATTTTTCTCCATCTGGTGGTCGAGACCGAACTAGGCGCCGAGTTTCTTGCATGGCTTTCCGTCCAGTCGAAGGGGCAGGGGAGAGGGCAACCCCTCCACTAGTCCAGCAACAAGCCCTCAGACACAGTTAGTTTTGGTCCCTGTCACCCTCTCATACCTTTGGATTCCCCTCATCTCGGCAATGCTCGTTACAAATAGGGTTACATCGTCAACATAGGCGGTATACTTGACTGAGGTGTTACAGCCAGACAACGTAATTCTGCGTAAGACTGGATTCAACTTTACTTTGTGCACAAATAGTTCCAGTGCAAGGAGGTAGAGTATCGGCAAAAGTGGATAACCTTGGCGAATTGATCTGGACAACTGTTTTTTCAGTTTCAACGCATCATTTAACCTCTATCCCCGAGCTAGGAGACGCATACAAGAGGCAAATCAAGGAGCGAAAATCCAAGCCGTGAACAAGATGGACTATCAAAGGTTTCAGACTGACCTAATTTGATCAGCGCAGCTCTGTTATCGACTTTCTCAATGATCGTGCACACCGTATTCAGGTATGCTTGGATAGTCCTCTCCTTCACAGAACAAATCTGTTAATGGGCCAATAAGACTATCCAGCACAGTCTGCAAGCGGTTTGACTGGAAGTTATTAACCACCCAACTTCGTAGGGCAAGCAATCAATTCCAGGAGTCTTCTTCGTCTCGACGTTCTTAAACGCTCCATTATGGATCCCTTGCACTCAGCTGATTCAGTCGCAAAAGATACCTTCGTGTGGAGGAAGATACCTTCGCATGTCTTCAAGAGTCGGTCGTCCGTCTATTTGAGATTTGGGTCTTTTGTGCTGCTAATCTCTCTAGGTTGAGTCTACGACTATATTCAGTAGAAAATGACCTAATCTTAACTGGATGCCGTCCCCAGAATTTTTCCCCAAAGATCGCCCTGGCAATTCCCGCTGAATTGTTAGTGTTAACTGATCCCGAAAATCCTTCACATCCATTAGGATTGTGTTGAACCTCCAATAACCAAGATTTAATGGGCTTCGACGTACCTAAATTTATTTGGATCCTTACTAATCTATGATCCGAATTAACTATGTTGTGAAAACTTGGACATTCTTACAGCCGTACATCGAGTCTCATCATTGACACCCGATCAATGTAACTGGAATGTTGCACCAAATTCGGGTCACCACTATTTGCCCAAGTCCATACTACTCTATTGGGGTGTTCATTTCGGAATTTATCAACAAAATTTACCACGTCGACTAATTCACGAAATTGAATCACGTCTGCGTTGTCAGTCCTTCTATTTACTCCTCTGTCTATACCAATCACCAGCTAAAACTACCTGCTTTGACGAAATCACGAACAGATCGATCCACCAAAAGAAATTGACTCGCTTATCTTGGAGGTTGGGCGCATAAACTCCAATCAGACAGAAAGCACCCCCTTTTATGGTAACATCCACGATGCATAATCTGCCTGTCGGTTGGCACACACAAGGGAACACGTCGCATTTAAGGCATGGCTTTTCAGCCAAGAGACACCCTTCGAATTACTATCAAAGGATGCTGAGATGAGATGGAAATCCTCGCTCAGCACACTCTCATTGCCACTTGAAATAAAGTGTGCCTCTTGCATACAGCATATACTTACATCGAGGTGCTGAAAAGTGCAAAAGAGTTGAGCTTTTTCCAAATCACTTCCAGGCCTTCAGACATTCAAACTCACTAAATAGAACGCCATTATCGGTTCAATAATGTTAGGGACCGGACAAAAACATGTCGGGTGATAGAACGCCAACGGTGGGTCCTATGGTCTTTGTGCTCATCTCTGTTTTGACTTGCCGTTATAGAACACTCCGTAGACATGGAAAGTTAATTGTGCTGCATTATTGAGGGAAGGATGCCAATACTCGAGTACCCTCCTGGAACGAAAGTCAATTAAGTTCGGGGTGGTGCCAAACAGCCAGCCGGGTGGACATGCTAAAGGCATCGTTCACCTCCCTCAGCATGTTCCACATCTGTCGTGTGCTGTCATCGACTCGGACCACGGTCAGCAGCTTCTTTAGCGAAGAAAATAGTTGGGTCCTCTACGTGTCGCCTACCTGACTCGACTAAGGGCAAGTAGAGGAGGACCCTAAGCTCCCCAAGGGCTCGCAGCTGAACCTTTGCCTTTTCAATTGTTTCCGGGTACACTCGACGGATGCATACCTCTCTCTTATGCTTAATTTTTTTGATTGGCTGTCCCTCCGCATGTGCGCGTATCCCCAGGGTAGGGTTCTCCACCTCTA
>OY735200.1:42651134-42653634 GCA_963457665.1 Thysanoteuthis rhombus | reverse complement strand
TATATGAATATATATATACATCTAAAAATTTATATATATATACATATATATTATATATATATAAATATACATATATATATATATATATATATATAGATATAAATATATATATAAATTTATACTTATATATATATATATATATATATATATATATACATATAAATATATATATAAATTTATACATATATATATATACATATGTATATATCTACATGTTTATATATAAGCATATGCATTTATATATATATACCTACACATTCATATATATATATTTACATATAAGTACATATATATATATACATAATCATGTATAAGTATACGTATATATATATATGTATATATATATATACGTATGTACATACATAAATATATATACATGCATGTATATATATTTATATATACCTACATACATATATATACATATACATAAATATATATATATTTATATACATAGATATATGTATATTTATACATACATACATATATACAAATATATAAAAATATATATATATATATATATATATATATATATACATATATATATACATATATATATATTATACATACATATATATATTTATATACAGACATATATATATAAATACATATATATATACACATTGATATACATATATATTCATACATTCATGTAGATATATAAATACATACGTATAAACATATATACATATACATACATATTCATATATTCACATATACATACATAGATTTACATACATATACATAAATATGAATATACCTACACATACATATACCTACATATGTATACATATACATATAGAAGATACATGTACATATATATATATTAACATATACAAACATATATGTACATACATACATATAAATATATATACTTAATACAAATACATATATATAAATACATAAATATATATGTATACATACATATACATATATGTACATAGATATACATACCTAATATATATACATACATGTATATATATATATATACAAACATACGTATATATACATACATGTGTACATACATAAACATACATACATATATATAAATATATATATGTACATACATATATATATATGTATACATATATATACATACATATATACATATATATATATATATATATATATAGACATATATATATACATATATATATGTATATATATATATATATATAGACATATATATATAAACATATATATATGTACATATATATATACATATATGTACATATTCATACATATATACATATATATACACACACATATATATACATACATATATATATATAAGCATATAAATATATACATATATATGTATATACACATATCAATATACATATACATATATGTACATATAGAGAGAGAGAGTTAAGTATACATACATATATATGTATACATATATATACATACAAATATAAATATATATTCATATGTATAATGTATATTTATATATATGTATATATATATATACATATATTTAGAGACATATATATACATACATACATATATATACATATATATATATACATATATATACACACATATATGTATATATAGATATTCTGTCAAATCTCTCGGTTGCAAAAACTAGTACTTTTGGAGAAGTACTCTTCCCGATTCGATGACCAGATAGGGGCTTAATATTTTTTTGAAGATACTGTAGCAAGTTGAGAATTACGTGCTTCCAAGTGCGGGCACCTGCAGTTTCTCAATTTAATGTATTCTGTCAAATCTTTGGGTTGCAATAACAAGCACTCTTAGAGAAGTTCTCCTCCTGATTGGAAGACCAGATAGGGGCTAATGTCTGGGGTTTTGAAGGAAAAGTAATTTGCAGAGTTCTTGAAAGAGGGGGAGGCTAGTTTATGATCTTGGACGGACTTGCGTTGCGAGACGGATGAGGGTCAATATTTGGGATTTTCTGGAAGGATCAAGATAACGTCAACTGGAAAAGAAAGAAAGGGAGTCAATTACAAAGAAATGCAGAGCTGATACCCAGGGTTAAATAGGAGGGATTTTCGTAACAGAGCCGTAAAATTGGGGTTTTAAAAGAGAACGCTACCAGTCCCTCTTGTCAGTCAATTTGCCGTCAACTGCTGCTACAATCAACTAAACTATCGGTCGTGACTTGAAACACCAGTGAGTTTGACTTAGATGAAAATCGGCCACCTCTCTTTTCAACTTCGAATAAGTATTTCCCGTCTCCAGGGATATTGATAATCAATACTCTATATGAAACAGTTAAACAGAATTTGGACTTGTTGCCTTCTTTTACTAACCCAGTACCAAAGCTGGTTTAGCGTAGTTTGTGAGAACATCACTCACATGCTGAAGGTCCACATATACATGAATACACAGATATATATATACATATATATACATACGTATATATATATATATATATATATACATATGTATGCATATGTACATATATATATATATATATATATACATATATATGCATACCTACATATATATATATATACATATATGTACATACATA
>OY735200.1:42572312-42629812 GCA_963457665.1 Thysanoteuthis rhombus | reverse complement strand
GCACATTTTCTGAGTTACAACTTCTTGAAGGTAGAATCAACCACGTTAAATATCTAAATACAGATTGAGAAAAAACTGTAGAAAGTTTTTCCATGAACTTCAAGGGCGATTATTTTGAAATTCAACTTCTTCCAATTATAAAGAAGTCATTATGCACAGGTACACTCCAAAATTTCATCACTTCTCCAATGGCCCACTGCCCACCCTTCCACAAACTTCATTGAGAATTGTTGGAGATATCATGTTAACAGACAGGGATAAATACAGAAATGTACAAAAAAATGCCAAGATATCTTTCAATCAAAAACAAATTTCAGAATCAACCCCCAAATTTAATCACTTTTTCTTTACAATGTGGCTTACCTTTTTATGGAAGGTCAGTGAAACTCATTGAACTCCAAGAGATATCGCGTGGATAGACAGGAGCTAATACAGAAATTTATGGAAAAAAATAGAAATAGATATTTTTTTGATATTTCAAAATTTCTCCAAGAATTTCAATGAAATTTCATGGAATGTTACACCACTGAGTAAGGGAGAAGTTATCAAATTTGGGGATGGATCCAGAAATTCCTTTTCGATTGAAAGGTATTTTCATTTTAATATTTTAAACGTTTCTGTGTTTCCTCCTGTGTGTCCATACAGAATCTCCAAAAGTTTTGAACAAATTTTAATGGAATTTTGTGTACCATCTTGTAAGAAAGAATTGGTTTAAATTTTAGGCAAATCTAGGAATTTATTCTTGATTGGGAGATATTTTGCAATCTTTCAAAAATACATTTCCATATTCACCAGTCTATCTATACAATATCAAAGTCCTGAATAAATTTTGAGAGATTTTGAAATTTCTGAATTGAATGGGTGGAATGGTAAAGCACTGGGTATGGAAGTCATTAAAGAATTTTGGAGTGGATCTGGGAATTTGTTTTTTAATTGAGATATTTTTCCGTATTTATATTCAAAAAATTTCTGTCCTTACCCATGTCCCCTCACACAATCTCCAAAAGTTCCCAATAAATTTTGATGAAATTTGGTTGAACAGTAAGGTACGTATCAAGTAAAATATGATCAAATTTGGGGGCAGATTCAGAAATTTGTTTTTGATTGAGATATTTTTTAGCGATTTTAATTTAAAAATTTTTATTTCATTTTCATTTTTTGTACTTGCTCAGGTCTATCCATGAATTATCTCCAGAAGTTCTCAATGAATATCAATGAAATTTTGTGGAAGGTTGGAGCACAAATTATGTGAAATTTGATTAAATCTTGAGGATTCATGTATTCATTTCAATTCAGAGATATTTTTCCTTTTTTTCTTCTTCTTTTCCTTCCTACATTTATAGCCTGGCAGTTCATACAATATCTTGATCAACGTCAACAAAATTTTATGGAAAAGTTGGACCACACAATAAATATCCATGAATATGTTTTTGATTGAGAGACATTCTGGGGTTTTTTGGGGGAATTTCTGTATTTGTTCCTGTCTCTCCACACACTATCTCCAGACGTTCTCAATAAATTTCAATTGAATTTTGTGAAAGAAAAGGAAATAGGCCATGGAAGTAGAGATCAAATTTGGGGGTAGGATCCATTCACAATGATTTAGTCATAATTGGAAGGAATGAATATTTACAGACGTCCACATTTAATTTCAAAATGGCTGCCTTTATTTCTCTTCTGATCTGTACGTATTTTTTTAGATATGGTTCAACCTGGTTGCCAAGATTCTACACAAAAAATTGATTCCACATTTCGATACACTATGATATCATAGTTAGTGAAATTTATCAATTTGGCCTTCCATGATCACTGGATTGTCATTTTTGACCATGAAATATCTGCGAAGAATCCTTCAATTCTAAATATTCATTGTCCTCTTCTTATATTACATATTGGTGAAGTTAGAGAACTTCTGATGAAATATTTGTACCACTAACAATCTAATTTTTTCAATTGAATAGCCAAAACTGACTGAAAATATCAAAACTGTAATTTTGAATATGCTGTAAAAATTTTCCTCTACACATTCCACTCTTGGTTCATTTTTTGTTATTCTACATGAAATGGTGCAACTTCTAATGCAAAAATCACTAATTCTGTACTCCTGGGTCCAACTCTAATTTGACTGGATTAGATGTGCAGTAAAATTATTATCTACGATGCAGGGGAGATAATTGTGTTAGTTTTGATTTCCTATACGATGGAATATTTTCTCAACGTATAAAAAAATCTCTTTTAATCATAGAGACAATTCATAGCTCCGCTACAAAATCCAATCAAACCTTCCAGAACAAATGGCCCACCCTTCCACAAAACATTATTGAAATTTATAGAGAACTTTCGGAGATATTCAGCAGATAAACATGACTGAATACATATACATCTTCCAATTTCATTGGCAGGGGGGAATGAAAGAAATCAATTTTAACCTTCAATGTAACGATGAGAGATCATTTCAAATAAATTTCTATATAATATAATGCAATTTATAGTTCATTCTGTCAGACCAAATATGTCCATTTCTCAAATATGTAAAAGTCGCGTTGAAAGAGACAAATGGACCGGTAATAAACAAGATGAGAATATGGGTTGAAAGCAGTTTGCATCAACGCTGGATGTTTAACTCAATGTTGAAACAGCTACCCTATCAGTGGCAGGTTTGATTCCTACAGCAGCCCCACTTTTTTCGATTGTTTAAATTGAGTGGTATATCAACCATGTAATGATGGGAGATCAATTCACATACGTTTCTATTTAATATAATACAATTTATAATTCATTCTGTCAGACAGAATAAGTCCATTTCTTGAATAATTTATAATTCATTATATATATATATATATATATATATATATATATATATATATATATATATATATATATATATACACACACATACACATACATGTATACATATATATACATATATATATATACACATACATACATATATATATATATATATAATATGAACTGTGAAGAGTGAAACAGACTCGGGAGTAAAGTGTTTTGAGGTAAGGTTTATTTATCCGTAGATATTTTTTGTTATTAATGGTCCAGACATGTTTCGAGATGTATTCCCATCTTCAGTGGTGTGTGCTATGTGAGTATGTGTTTTTAAGGGTTAAAGGTCTCATGTGGAACCAGAGTCCACTATCAGGAGCTTTGCCTGGTGGGTAAAATTTTTTTTATAAAGGCTGCTGGAGGCATCTTGCTGTGTGAGAGAAAGTCTAGCCAGTGATGAAGTCTTTGGTTAAGCAGCAGCAGTTGGTCTTGGAGAGGACAAAGTGTGTCAGAGTAGGAGGGAAGTGGTGTGGAGATAGATTTTTGGGGTATGTTAGGGATAGTATAAATGGAGAGGTGGTGAGGTCAAGGAGCTACATAGGTATCAACCTTACAAGTTATCAAAAATGTGTTGGCTATGATTTGGAAAAGTGGTATAGGCCCCTAAACATCAAAGACATGATTAGCAGTAACAATTTCATAAATAATGAAGTCTTACACAAAAATATCCCTAGAGCCACTAAATTCTGTAAACCTTGTGACATAAGAAATAGTCTATGTTGCAACCACCTCAAGTACACTATCACATTCACAAGCACTACCACAAAAGAGAGTTACCACATATATCATAGCACTAACTACCGTAGTAAAAATATCATATACCTTCTAGAGTACAATAGAGGCAAGTCCGAGTGGCAATTCAATATTAGACTCTTCAATTACAGTCACAAAACAATTGCACCCACTTCCCATAGAACTACACTTTTGCACACCCAGCCACAATTTTGCCAGGACGCTAGTTTTACTATCATAAAAAAAATAATAAAAATAATACTCCAATTGACATAACCATAGTTCTAGAAAAACATGAGGATATGTGGATCAGCAAACTCAAAACTCTTTATCCAAATGGATTAAACACTAAACTTAATAACCCTAATCACACAAATCTCTACTTTACTCCCCACCCTGATACATTCAATACTGGGAACTTCTAAGTCACTCAGACCCATAGTAAAACCTACTTTAGCCAGTCATACCACTTGTCCAAATTATACATATATATATATATATATATATATATATATATATATATACACTCTCTGGTGGATGGGGAATTGTGCATAAGTAAATATATCACTCAACTTCGGTCCTACTGACCATCCAGTTCTGTGTAGGGCAGGGGTAGAATGCCAGCCTTTTGGTCCAAAGCAAAAGTTTCGATCCTACTCCATGATACTGGAGGGGATATTAGATAGTCTATACCCACACTGAAGAGTTGTAACATAAGGAAACAGCTGTATGTTGATGACACAATTATTAGTTATTACATTATCTATTTATCTATATATATATATATATATATATATAATGCTCTTCCAAAGGAATAGAGTGCTTTGGTGGATGGGAGATTCAAGCAAAAATTGAATATATCGCTCAAATTCATCCTTACTTACCATCCAGTTCTGTGGCTCAGCGATAGGATACTGGCCTTCAGGTCTGAAGCAAAGGTTTCAATCCTACCTTGTGGTACTGGATGGGATAATGGATTGTCTATAGCCACACTGAAGAGTTGTAATACAACAAAACTGCTGTATGTCAAATGTATATATATATATAGTGTGGTCTGCATTTGCATTCATACTTATGAGTGACCTAATGGATCACTGGAATGTCTAGTGTGTGATATACATATGAGTGCAAATGCAGATCACACAATATTATTTTTCAGCTGTAAATCAACCAAATTTTTTGCATCGTTCAACTTAGTACATTTCTGGGGTATCTTAATTCAAAATCTCAATTTTGTTTTTTTTTCGAAAAATGATTTAAGGAAGTCAAAGCCATAGTTTTGCAAGAAGGACAGAAAGTGAGTATCTAGTACAGCATTACAGTAACAATCATAAGTAAAACCCTCAACCCCAAATTTTGTGTTTTGGAAAAATGAATTCTAAATGAAGCAAAGGGAAGTAACCAAAATACTCCAAAGCCGTAGTTTCATACAGATGGAAAGAGAGAGTCCATTTGAGCAGTAGAGATACATTACGAAAAGAATCTACTTCAGGAAAAAAATAAATAAATAAAATAAAATAATTTTGTTTTAGCAAAATAATATCCAAATCAGGAAGACATAAGTGATCCATATACTTCAAAGGTGTAGTTTGGTACGATGGATGGAAGCGAAGGTCCTGTTCAGCATTGGACATTCATTCTGTATGTATTGTTACATGATAAATAGACCCCATCCTATAGAAAATTCAAGAAAAGGTAAGTTAACAATTCAAAACTGAATTTCTGTACAATTAACGGAAAATGAAAGTCCAGAATAGTTAGATTGTAATTAGAGAACCCGCTCTTCCCCAAATATCAAGTTTGGAAAAAATGATTCCTTAATGAAATTGGAATTATTCAATTATTCATGTTTTTGCTGGGTCATATATAGAGAAAAACTATCATTATCATATAGATTATATACCAACAATATGCAACAAAATAGCCTTCCATTGAATTCAGTTATTGACTCTGTACAGTAGAGAAACTTATTTCAGAAAACCACCTTCTCCAAAAAATTAATTTGACATTCGAAGCTCTCAAACAAAGATAAGCCTTTTTTTTTTTAATTTTTACTCACTGACAGGTTAATTCGTTATTCTATTGGTGCCAACAAAATTCTAGAATGCATGCCAGTATGAGAATCTTTAAAATACAAAAAACTAATGACAAATTAATCCACTACCTTTCGATAATTGAAAGGATACATTGAATAATTTTTTTCATTTCTATAGTAATTCCTATAGCAATAAAAATATTCAAATACTCAACTGATCTTCTCATGAATCTCAAATGATAAATTATTCTTGACATCATTCGTTAAAGTCCAAGGAATGTTTCTCAGACAAATGAGACATATAATGTAAAAAATATACCTGGTTAGAAATCTATGGCCATTAGATAAATGAATTTCATCTTGGAGATCCCTGCTCTAATTTTTTAAATCCCCCCAAAATTTTCAAAACATACCTGAACTGTGACTAAAATAATCTTGACAATTTGTATCAGTAATTTCCAGGGAGTTCTTTTCTTTGCCTTCCATTTCTCAATGGGATCCATGAAGAAGAATTTCAGGCGCCGTCTCATTCGGTCCTCCATATCTGGTGTATAATAAGAGGGTGTACGAATCAGGGGAGGACGGCAGTTCACATGGTTTCTAGTTGACTCTTCATCGCTAATATCCCCATGGTTGATGGTGCCAGCCATGATTGCAGGCTCTGAAATCATAGCAAGTGAGATACTGAGTCTAAATAGAAAGTAGAAGTGTAAAAACTTTCCAAGATTTTCAGGGGTCATCAGGAGATATAGTTCATCATATTTTTACAGATCTATAGATTGATTTTAAAATTCTGGAGGGGAAGTATACAAAATGAAGAATCTTGAAATACAAGAATCAGCAAATTAATAATTCAAATAACATGCTATTTGTTTATTTGGAAGTTATAAAAAGGAAAATCATAAAATCACAAAGAAGATAGGACCAGTAAGAAAAATGTGTACCTGCACAACATTTGAATATGATTGTAAAAACTTACTGAAAAGATCTCAATGCAGTAGTACAAAATAGTTATTTTTAGTGGCACGTGCTCACTTGGTAAAATAAGATTGATTAATTTTGCTACTATATCAATATTCTTTCATTCATCTTATGTTAACACTATCATAACCAAATCACTTCCTAATATCAACTGATAATAATAAGAGGGACATAAATAGAAATATTTATTCAGTATCATGACCAAATATCACGGTTTTTGTTTCCACAATTAACTTTCTGGACAAGTTTTTTACACAAACCAAAAATTAATTCATCTACTGTGCTCAACATTGAGCTGTTTCTCGACAATAGATTTGATAAGATTAAAGGCTAAGAGATAAACTCATAATCTTGGAACTTAAATTTCAAGACAGACAATTTAAAAAGTAATATTTCATATTTGAAAGTATAATGGTTCACATTTAGACAAAGAAGTCTGTGGATTTATGTCTAGAGAAGACTCAATAACATTATCAAATATTCAGCAAAAAAAGTAAAAATCTGATACTCAGCTTAAGTAAAATATACTTTCTTTTGAGCAGACTAAGACACTAAGCATAGATAACAGAAAGATAAATGTGTACCTGCACAATACGTTAATATAATTGTACAAGCTTAAACAAATATTTAGAATGTTCTAACAAAAGATGAATGGAAAAAGTTTGATACAATGGCAGAATTGATCAATCATATTTTACCAAATTTAGCTACATATGGGTACATGCCACTGAAAAACAGCTATTTTGTGCTACTGCATTGAGATTTTTTTCCAATAAGTTTTTATTATTATATTAACATGTTGTGCAGGTACACATTCTTCTTATTGGTCCAATTTTCTTAGTGATTTTATGATTCTTCTTTTCATAACTTCCCGGTAAACAATTAACTTTTTATTTAAATTCCTAATTTGCTGATTCTTCTATTTTAAGATTCTTTATTTTGTATACTTCCCCTCCAGAATTTTAAAATCAACCTATAAATCTGTAAAAATATAAACTATATTTCAATATCTCCTGATGACTGCTGAAAATCATCACAATTTTTACCAAATATTCTGATATGGATAAATTGTATATATAATATTAATATTTACTTTCAAGCAATACAATATAATTTCATTCTGAATTTATGAGAGGAGGAATCATCATTATTTTCCACTGATTTATTTGGACAAGCATCTGTTGTGTTTGGTAATGTAGAAGGGAATATTGCAGATCAGTTATTCTTGCTAGTCAATTCGACCTTGCAATATTGTTTGTCCACTCGATTCAGGGATTGAACCAGCAACCTTTAGGTAGGTTATTAGATGTGCTCAAGAAACATTTATACCTGTGAGAAAGTTGGGTGGTAGAAACTGACTCATAAACTGAATGTGGCCTGGGGTCACTCATCTGCCTTGGGTATAATGCAAGAAACTGGGCTTTTATCACAAGTTAACAAAATGGGGAGAAGCTCATTTTTGTAACCTAAAACTTTTGCAGGGTCAAATCTAATTCAGTTCATCAGTTTAGGCATACATTATTTCTTTTAGCAAACGTTTAGCAAAAACATTAAGAAAAACAAATGCTTTAAAGGAAAATATGAATGACCACCACCTAGGATTTAGCTTTGAAAAGAAAAGAAAAAAGTACATACCATACTAATAACCATTTATACGACAGCAACCTCCCAACCTTCAATATCAAAAGTACTACCACCAAAAATGACACATTTTTGTACTGCCAAAACAAGAAACATGCTAAATTTATCATGAAAAGTGTTGAATTGGCAACATTGGCAATATCCTTTCTTTTCAATACAGGTACAGAAAGTTGAATGCCAGAATTTTTTCTTAATAACATTTTTATGGTGAATTATTCGAAGTGTCCGAATACTTTTTTCCACCATTCCTTATATTATATTCTACTCCACAATGTTTGTTTGGAATAATGTATTTATTTCTAGATAATTTTTAATTTTAGATCAATATACAACACCTGTCTGAATTTAAAGTAAATGAGAGCATTGGAAGTAGAGTGAATATTTCATAATAGCCCAAAAACTCATTTTCTCTCACAGTTGTTAGATAAACAAGTGTGAATTCTGTTTGAATAAACTAAGGGATCAATTTAGGATTAACTTACATGGCAGATTGACCCCTGCCTCCAAAAACTTATTCAGAGAGGAAGCTAAAAGGAAAATTGTTTTCTACCCCTTTATCCCTGAGAGGAGTGTGTGAATAAAATTTCAAGCCCAATGAATGGTGTGGTCTGTGCCAAGGGCTGATACAGTGTTTAGTAAATATAGGAATCCCCTGAGCCGGACAACACTGTTGAAACTTGTCTCTGGGCTAGCAGTGATTATCAAAAATTTTCAAACTTTGTACATAGCGTTTCCAGAGTAATTTCCAACACCAAAACAACCAACATTTTTAGGATAATTTGATCAATACTTTACACAGCAATTAAAAGTCAAAAGAGCATTTGTATTTTGATGTGACACCATCACAACTCTGGGGTTAAGATATCATACATTCAAGTATATTGATCACTACCAGCCCAGAGATAATTTTCAACAATGTTGTTGGGTTTAAGGGATTTTCATATTCACTAGGCGCCATGTATCAGCCCTTGGCACAGACCATACCATTCATTATAGAAACTTGAAATTTTGCACACATACTCCTCTCTGTTTTTGTCAATTTTTTTCAAGAGGAGGGTTCAATCTGCAATGTAAGTTTATCTCAAATTGATCATTCAGTTTGTGTCCAACAGAATTCACGCTTGTTCTTTTTTTTTTTTTTTTTTTTTTAATTCAGTTTTATTTTTTCAGTGATTACTGCCTAATAATCTATGTATCTAGATTTGACACAGGGGCACATTGCTGTTGCACAAATGGTTAGTAGAGCAGTATTTTAGAAGAAGCTTCAATTTTTACAATGTGATGATATCAAGAGGAAATTCTTTTTTCCACTTCTAGAAGTCAAAATTGAGACTGAATTCCTTTCTTCATTTCAAGTTATCAAAATGGAGGAGGGAACTTTTTTACTCTTTCGGGGGGCGAAATTGAGGTATATGTTTTTTCAATTTCTAAAGGTCAAAATCAAAAGGTAAACTTTTTCTCTTCTATTGGTCAAAATTGAAAGAGAACCTTTTCCCTTTAGGTAATTCCATATCAACAAGTGGTCAAACCATGACCATCACGGATTTTTTTCAAACTTGGCATAATTATAGATCTTTGAGACAAATTGAATGGCACATATCTCTTTTTCTAGTTCAAAAATTTCCAGAGATATGGTTCTCTGAACTTTGCCAAAAATGTGAATTGTTGATAAGACAATGATAAAGTTTAAAGATCAATATCTCAGTTGTTTACAATCCTAGAGAGATCATATATGTTACCATTTTAAAAAAATTACATGCATTTTCATTGCAGGTGAAAAAAAAAAGAAGAAAAGTTGACCGCAAACTTAACCTTTGACCCCACCAGGTCTTTTGACAAGTTGAACAATTCTTTTTTTCTAAATTTGACAAATAGTCTGGCCTTTGGTATGATTTGAACAAAATTTCAAAGGGAACAAATAGGAACTTGTGCTAAAAGGAATTCAATGAACTAGTATTACATTTAATTGAAAAAAACTGTCAATTTGGGCATGTTAAAATGCATTTCCTGATGGAATACCTCATTTTACGAGGAAATTTAAGAGATTAGGTTACCATGTATTATGCCAATATGTTTCATCAATAAAGAATTTCTCCACCATGAAATGAATGACCCACTTTTCAATACTAATTCCCCTTGGACATCAGCCCTGCTTTTCTTACAATTGAATGCTTTTTGTTTTCATTATCTGCTCCCCCCTTCAACATTATTAACATTAGTTCCCTTTTCTCAAACATTACACCCTCCTTTTCTTAACATCATACCTCACCTCTCAAGTATTATTACCATGAGCCACCTCTTTTTCTTTTTTACATTAGCCCACTGCCTCTTTTTGGAGATTCTTTTTTCTCAATATAAATACCCCTTTCTTTCAACTTCAGCCCCTCATGGCCTTTTTTCAATATTAACCTTTCCTTTATACTCCCACTTTTCTCACATTAGCCCAACCCCCTTTTTTTGTATAGTGTAAAGAAAGAGAGATATTGAATCAATTACAAAAACAAGTTGAATAAGACGCTATCTATTTCCATCCAGAACTAAAATAAAAACACAAGTTGGCAGCATTCAACTTGTTTTTTCCTTTATATATTTTTTATAAATAACAAATATGATCATTCAGTTCTGGTCTGCCTCTTGCACCATTCAAATTCTTCTTGTTGGTATTCCCATTCTCTTGTCTGGCTCCTTCAGACCAATCAGCACTACCTTTCAGGCTGTCTGGCATCCTCAGACATTCACTGTTCATTAATTTTTCCAATTCATTTGGGGGTCCTGCCCAGGTCCTTGCATATCTTCCTTTTGCTATTTTTGGCTCGCTTTACTTGGGTGAGCCCAGAAATATGATGGAATAAGAATCTTGTTTGTATCTTCAGATCCTGATTCTAAGAACCTTCTTTCAGTTTTCCATCATATTACAGAGCATACAAAAGACTGAGGCTGACTTTTGCTTTTTATTTTAGAAGTGTTTTTGATGCTTCATCTTTTGCTACTTGGCATATTAAATGAATAATAAGAGTGCTCGTTAGAATCCAGTGCAGGTTCCAGATCTTTTGTGTGTAGTGGTATAACTTCTGGTGTATTGAGAAACTTTCTTAATTCAGGACACCCTTTTGTAATCTGGCTGGATTTCTTATACTGGTGACTAATCCTGGTGTCCATAGAAACAATCTTGTGAAGCTTAATGCATCTGCACTTGAAATAAACTTTATTTCTGATTTAGTTGTCAGATTGACGAGCAATATAAACTGGCTAGCTGCATATATATTTCAGCATTTTTTTAATCACAACATAATAGTAATACGCCATGTGGCCAACAGTACACCTGTCCTGAGTGGCAATCACTGGCTAAATGGCTAACATGGTGGCATTCATGAAGAACTCAAATGGCATGCTCACCTATTATTTTTCAAGGTTCTAACCTTCTGATTTTTGCACTTATAGACCACATGAAAAATCAACATTTCAACAGCAGTGACATTTAAGATCATCAGATCCTGCAAGTTTTGAAAAATTCACCCTCCTGTGTCCCTGTTTATTTTAAAGAGGACATTTTTCTTTAATAGGAAATTCTTCTAAACCAGATCTCACCTGGTGTTTAGAATTTCTGCATCTACCAACAAGTTTCATGTTTCTAGTCAAACTACTGAATTCTTGTTTTAGAACTGGTACACTTTTGTTTCATTTGTTAATTTCATTTCCAACCAAGCTTTTGAATTCTCATTGCTATACAGCTACCTTGATATTTTTGTTGTCAGTTTCATTTCCAGCCAAGGTTCTGAATTCTATTTGGGGTGGGTGATTCTAGAGTTTCAACTTTTTGTTCTGAAGTCATTTCTTCAGCATTTTTATTGGCATCTGCACTGACTGCTTTATTCTTGTCAATGTTTTCAATCAAACCTATAAAACAGATCTTTTCTAATTATCTGCCTAAGTTGGATAGGTCATTTTCTGAACTTAATTCTGCCAGGTTAAAACTGCCAGTTTGACATTACCCATTGAGCTGAAGAATACAGTTGGAGTCATTTTAGATTTTTCTATTTTTGATGTTGTCAAATAAATAGCCATTTCTTCACACCATTCAAAATAATTCTGAGGAAAAGGCTGGTAATTTCTTGAAAAATGAGAATATCAACATTCTTGAAATTGTTTTTTTTTTTTCAACAATCGTAAAATGTCATAAAATATGTTCATCATATTGTTTTTTTTCCTTCAACTAAAGCTGTGCTACCAATGTTAGTATAAAAAAAATAGTGACAGACTTGACAAAATTCATGAACAAAAAATTACTTACATCCCTTCACTTTCTTCATCTTACACACATTAAGGATCTTATTGAGTCAAGAAAAACAAAACAGATAGATAGATACTGGGGTCATCAAATAGTTCAATAAAAATGTTCCCAATCATTTTTCAGACAAAATACCATTTTCATTAGAAAAATTCATTCATTGATGAATAAGCACCAAAACCATTAATCGAAATTTGATCATTAGTTCAATTTTGGTACAAGTTTAAAATCTGGGTGCATATCAGGCTTGAAAAAAAAAAGAATTAGCTTTAGGAGTGCAAATTTTTACCAGAAATCAAGTTGTTGCAATGTGTTGAAAGTTACCAGAGGGAATGGTATAAAAAATTTCATAACATTCAAGCCTCTTCTCTTTTTTTTTTCTACACAATCGTGGACAAATATTTACAAGAGTTTGTATTCCATCAAAGTTTTTATGAATATTGAATATTAATAAAGAATAATATAAATGAATAAAAGAGAGTAAATAAATAATATCAAATAATGAATGTTGAATTAAATCAATAATTTGTTTTAATCTAGGACAATTTTACAATCAACTCTGTTTTTGCCTATTTTGAGCACCCGTAGTCAATTTCGTCCATTATAATTCCCAATCACACATTTATTGTTGTCAAAAAGTCAAAGGCACATCCTATTTGAAAATGATTTCACCCAAAATTTGACTCAATCAGATTTTAAACATAAAAACATTTCAATAAAATCAATAAGGCTTAAATAACAGCCAAACTCACAAATTTCAGTAAGCAAAGCATAAGTCTTGATATTTGAGAAAATAAACAAAAAATTAGCTAACTTAATTTTGTAAATTTGCATTAGATCAATTTAAATCCTATCTGGTTAGTAATTTCCATCTTTAAAAAAAACAAACTTGGCCAAATGGTAGAAAAATAATAGCAGCCTATATGTCCTCAGTAGAACAGTTCAGGCTGACCGATCCATGGCCAAAATGTCTGCCTACCCCAATTGACAAACATGTCAAAATTTCATAAAACAGTTAGAAAATGTTTTAAGATACATGATGGCAAAACATGCCAGTCTCGAAACATCAACAACAACTAAAGTTTTTCCAACACTTCAGGTAATATTATTTGAGCTATATTAATACAGGTTCCCGCTGCCGACAGATCATGGGTCAGCATGGCACGGCATGGCCCTACATACCCCATGGTTTGCGCAATCACTATTATAGCAGCCATTTGTGCTGGGTCATCTGTCCCAAAAGGCCCCACTACATTATTTGCTTTGGGTGTGGTTGATGTGCTCTAAGAGCAACTACCCCAAAAATGCACCAAGAGAACAACCGTTCCAGCTGTGTCATCGGTCCCAAAAGGCCCAGCTACATCACTTGCTTTGGATAGGGGTGATGTGCTCTAACAACGACTACCCAAACGCAACTCCAAGAACATCACTAAAAAAACGACGTCATACATTGGCACCTGCAAGAGATCATTCACCATACATACACCAAACCGTTCTTAAAAATCAAATCAAAAACATGAAATGGGACATTATCGGTATTTGTGAAATGAGAATGCCCAGAGAAGAACTTATCTAGAACTAAAGAGTAAACACGTTCTTTACAACTACGGTAAAGAGAAAGTAAGATAGAGCATAGTAGTTTTTTCATCAATAAGAAACACTAAGAAAACGTAGTAGACTTCAAAGCCGTTTTGGAACACATAGCCACTCACCTTACATCTCTCTAAGAGGCATGAACTGAATATCATCCAAGACTATGCTCCCACTTCACATTCAACCAAAGAGGAAATAGACAACTTCGATGGTGACTTGAACTTCAAGATACCAGAAAATACTTCATTATGGGAGACTTCAATGAACAGGTAGGACAAAGAAATGGACGTTGCATCAGCAAGTTTGGATACAAGGTATGGAACAAGAGAAGTGGAGATCTTGTAAGCTTTGCAAACGTGAATGGGTTCAAAATCATGAACATCTTCAAGAAGAAATCCAATAAAAAAAAAAATTCAAAAAAAAGACTTTAAAGAGCCTAAACCATGAAACCAAGAATGAAATAGACTGCATCCTGAGGACAAAAGCAACACTGTCAAAGATATCCAGGTCCTAAATCAAGTCAATGTAAGAAGCGACCACAGAAAGGAGAGATGTAAAAGTCAAATTAACACTGACAAAGAATGCAGGAAAATGTTCCACATTAAACATTTCAAAAGAGCTCAGTCAATCCTTCAAGCTAGAACTGAAAAACAGATATAAAATTCTTACCAAACCAGTGGAGAACGACACCAACATCAACAAATTCAACTACAAAGTAACAGCCTCTCTAATTGAAATCGCCACTATCTTTTTGCCAAAGAGATCACTAACCATCAATAAAATCTCAGATGAAACCAAGAATCTCTTGGCAAAACACAGAAATTTCAAGCCATCAACAACAACAAGAGAGAAAATTGAAGCAACTGAGCTAAATAAAACCACCCAAAGGGAACGAAGTAAAGACAAAAAAAGTGTTACACGACAGCACACATTGAATCAATTCTCAAAAAAAGAAGGGGCTTCAAAGCTATTGATAAAAGTCTCAATAAAGGACAGAAAAAAATAACTTGATTACTCAAAGAAAATGGAGACCTAACAACAAAGAGACTGGATCATCAAAAGTGCCAAAGAATTCTATCAAAAACTCTGAACTAGGGACACAAAACAACAAACAGGATGTGCAAGATGTGAGCAATCAGTTCTAGAATCTCCCAGAAGTGAAACAAGCCATCAAACTATCAAAGAAAGCAATGGCCCCTGAACCAGATAACATAACCATCGACCTACTCAAAAAAACTGGTAAGGTCATTACGAGGAAACTAGCTATGCTATTGAACTTATGCCTAAAACAAAATAAAAAATCCTGTAAAAAAAAAAAAAAAAGAAAGAGAGAAAAAGACGAAATCAATTGAAGAATCAATCTAGGAAGGTAAGTCTTTTGTGTAGCAAGCTTGACCTTCAAGAACAAGAAAATCCTATTAGTCCTAAAAACTGAAAACCATGCAATGTGCATATGAAAGAATTTTGCTCAACATCACATGGAGAGATCACAAGACAGCCCAATATATTCAGGGAAAAAACAGGAGTCTGAGACTTCATAGAATCCATTAGCGAACTCAAATAGCAATGGGCTGGTCATGTTGCCAGAATGGCAGACATCCGATAGACATTATGACTCATAACATGGATCCTCAGAGATCACATAATTTTTTCCCCTGTGTTATAAGTGAGCCAATGTGGTAACAAACTTTTTATTGTAAATACATAACGTACACCAGCAGAGCCTGGGGGCAAATGGGAGGGTCTAGACACTACCCCCAACTTCTTCAAGATGGACCCTCACAATACGGGCAGAAATAAAGAGAAAACTTCAACAAAAAATTTTGAGTGTGGTTTTTATCAGTAAAATAAATGTCTAAATTCAAATGAAAAAGAAAAGAATCTGATGCAGTAGCTTTTTAAAGATATTTTTTCTTTTTTATTCATCAGCTGGTTTTGGCCAAAGTGAAACATTACACATACCTAATTACTCATCTAATCCAATTATGCTTGTAAAATCTCTAGTGGGTTTCTAATTATTTGTGTCTTTAAGTCAAAATTTAATTTAAACCTAGTGACCAGGGGTTAGTATCTAGACAGTGTCTTTGTGCAAAGAAAGGATAAAGACCAGAGGTATACCTTCAAGTCTACACCAATGAACAACACTGTAATAGGCTCATTTTGTATAGATGATTCACCATAAGATATTACTATGAATTGTGTGCAGTGTCTGATTAATATACAGTCAGCCAACACAAAAAAATTACCATACATCACCATTGGTAGGTACTGGCTGGCAAATAAATACCAACAAACCAAAAGATGATTTCATAATCTCTTTGGGCAATTTTTTCCTCACAAAATCAAAATCAAATAAATGGAAAATGCAGTTGTAGATCAGCAAACCATGAAAGTGGATAGCTGAAAAAAAATTTTTTGTTTATAATCTTTTTTCTATTTAAATTTTTTGATATATACACAAAAAATTCAACAAAATACATACAATATTTCTCCCTTAACTTCCCTCAAGAAAAAAAAAAAAAAAATGAATGCTGCAGATTTTAGCTAATTGCAGGAATGAACAATATTTCTTTTCGAGTTTTCATGGAAGAAATGTTCTAAAAAGGAATTGAAGATTGCTATATTTTTTTCATCTTGTTTATTTTTATAATAATAAAGATTGTCACAAGGATATGCGACTGAAACTACATCACCTTGAGAGGTTGGGATTTGCCGTAACTACACAGTAACCATCTCTAATACTGTTACTAGAGTTGAAGTAATTAGAAAAGTTAATTTCGTCAAAATTTTTGTGTCATTATTGAAAGTAATTTCATAGATGAATAAATCCCTGGAGAAAAAAATTCTGTGTACCATTTTTTTTTCAAATTCCATGTTTCTGTTTGCTGTCTGTATAGTGTTGATTTGATATAACTACACCGGTGTTTCTTGAAAGGGTGAACAAATCTGAAGGAGTGAATAAAAGGTGAATGAAAGTTGGAAGAGTGAATGAAAGCAGAAGACCTGAATGACTTTATTTACTAATAGTGATTTCCCTAATTAGTTTTAGAATTTTTTCAACAAGCATTTTGAAACATGGAAAAAAAAAAAACCAAACTGTTAAAAACCTGCAATGTTGTTTACACAATTTTTGACAAAATTTATCAACATTTGTTCCTGTAATAAAACAATTGATTTTTTCAAGTTAATCTCCATTAAAACATCTAAAAATAATTGCATCAGAAATGAAACAAAAAAACATTGTCCAAATGATTCATTGGGAAATGTAAAAGGTGGAATGTATGCATTGGTTATAAACTTTGTATAGTCAGCCTTTCTACTTTCTTGTAATTTTTAATTTCCATCTCGAGAATCAATTTAAAAAAAAAAAAAGGAATAAGGATGTCACTTAAAAAAAAAAATTCTTCCATCTTTGCCCGCTCTCACCATCCTTTCTTTCTCGTGAAGGTTTCAACCTATTTGAATTTAGTTTGAACGGAAAAAAACTTCTGTCATTTACAGATCTGTCAACTTTTGTCACAGCTAGAGTTCTTTCTTTTTTCAAAAATATAGTCTTTGATAATTGAATTAGCTACTAGCCCATATAATCTAAGGGAAACAATTTTGTTTTGTTTTTTTAACCATCTGTTGACTTTTTTGCAGACTTACCATTATTTTTCCTTAAAACTTGATCAACTTTAACTAAAAGGGTTGCTAAGAAGGAAAATGATTTTACTTAACATTCCATTTTTTTGCAATTCTAAAGCAAGACATCTTTTCAGATCTTTCATCATTATCAGTCTTTCATCGTCCGTCATGGGACAAAGACCTTCGCCAGATTTCATCATCATGGTCATCATGGAGCCAGTACTTACTGAATTTGTCTCATTCATCTCTACAGCTATTATTCTGTCAGCCTGGATTTCGCATGTGATCTCTGGGGATCCATGATGTGAGGTCTGATGCCCATCGGTTGTCAGCTATTCTTGCGACTTGACCGGCCCACGGCCATTCAAGTTTTCTAGTAGATTCTACGATGTCTCAGATTCCCGCTTTCTTCCTGATACACTGTGCTGTCTTGTGATCTCTCCATGAGAGGTTGATCATGATTCTCTCATGAGAGCGTTGCATGTTTCTAAGTTTTCAGGTCTGTCTCTTGGTTAGGTTCCATGTTTCAGCTCCATAAGTGATTATCTGGAGGATTTACTGGTTGTATACTCTTCTTTTTAGGATTATTGGGATCGTCTAGTTTTTGAAGGTCCGCACTTAGTTTTGAAAGAAGGTAGGCAGAATTTTTTTTCTCCACGGATTATGTTTTAAATTGGGGTATCTCTTTTGCCCCCAAACTTTCAAATGAAATTCATTACGATAATGTTTTATTAATAGGAGAATAAAAGTCAATTTTCAAAAATATCATCAGACACAAATATTGACAAATGTAGCCAAATGCTGTCAAAAACTATACAGACAATGTTGCAGGTTTTGAACTGAGTCTGTTCTTTTACTTGCTTATCTTTTGGAGCTAAAAAGTTATTGCTTTCCATCCCTCCATTCATTTTGAATGAAAATCAATATCAAATTAAAAAATTGAAATAATTCTATCTAAAATCTCCCTAACATTAGATCTTGTGAAACTACTGTCTACAATATAAAAAAAAAATAATACAAGAATACAAGTCATAACGTAACTTTACTCTGAGCTTCTTGAATAATGCAATAGTAAGAAAAGTCATAACAATGGCTTTCAAGGAAATTAACAAGTTCATTCAATTTTTCAAAAACCCTCGTAAGTATTTGTTGAAGCATCAAAATTTATTCCAATCAAGAGTGGAAAAAGACACTGCAGAAAAAAAAAAAAAAAATACAACTCTCATGCCTCTCTTCTAACAACATGTTCTCATGAAAGAAGAAAGCCATACAAAGGCTGAGAAAGTTGTCAAATCATGTTTGAAAATCGTTGTCAATCTTCTACATGGTGGAAAGTAAACGGAGGATGAAGTAGCGCAAATTTCTTTGTTCAATGACACAGCAAAGCTTAGATCTACAATATCTGAAGCATCATATGATGATGAAACTGTTGGAAGTACAATTTTTCACACCACTGTTTGATGAAACCATTAACACGTAGACATTAAGAACCATGCACAACTCATTGTGTATTGTCGTTTCTGTGAATCGAATCTTTGGAAAAATTGTGGAGCATTATCTTTTATGCTTACCAAACATTCAAACTACAGGTGAAATGATTTTTTCCAAGCTGGATGAATGCATGAAACATGAAAATTTATCTTGGAACAAATGTGTTGCTGTATCTACAGATAGTGCTGCAGCCATGATGGGGAAATACACAGGAGTTACCACTCACATCAAAGAGAGATCCCAGAATCCGTACTTTTCTACACTGCAATTAAAATCAGGAAGCACTGGCTGTCAAAAAAACTGAACAGGAAGCATTGTCACAAGATGTGGAGAAAATTATCGAGAAGCAAGAAAATGTTTGCTGTTTTCTGATCTATGCAAGGATATGTCAGCTATCACATGCCTCTTCCTCAGTATTCTGAGGCTCCATGATTTTCATTAAGGAAGAGTCCTTGAAAGATTACTATCCCTGAAAAATTATCTGTCTGTATTTTTTTACTGACCAAAATGATGTGAAAACTACGTATTTTGATGATAATTTTTGGTTAGCCACATTGTATGACATGACTTGGAGCACATGAAATGGTTTAACTTGTCACTTCAAGGTGGAGGAGGTAACGTTTTCCATGTCCTCGGAAAAATTAAAAAATGAAAAACACCAAATGGCATAGTAACATGCATAAAGGCAATTTCTCCAATTTCCCACAATTGGAAACCTTTCTCAAAATGTATGAGTAAGAAGAGAAACAACCTAATCTGGAAAAAAAACTTTTTAAAAAGAAGCACCAGCAGGAATTGGAAAATCTGATTTGGATAGTTAATTCCACTATCATCAGCCAGATCCAGATTTGGGGGAAATGTCAGGAGTCTTAATGGAGCTTCATCACTCATAACAGGTCATCACACAAAAATCATCTCTCGAGATGTACTCCTACAATGGAGACTGCTGGATTGAATTCCAAACCAAGATATGGAATTAGCATTGAAGAAGGAAATATAACCACAGTTTGAGAAGCTTATCACAGAAATACAGGAACATTCAAGTCATTGATGATAAGAAAAAGTAATTTTATTTCAAGTAAACTATAATATTAATGATTTTTCAGTTCTCAATGCTTTATGACTTCTAATTTTCTGTACATACTTTTATGATGTAAAAAAAGTTGAATAAGATAATCACTTTAACTCTCATGTGACATTAAATTAAGTAAAGAATTATACATTAGTTTCTATTGTAACAGTACAAGTCAGAAGATGATTTAATGAGCACTTCCCATCACATTTCTGCTTGTTATTAGCCTGGTCAGGGGTGGACGAAATTTCATAAGAAGGACTCAAAGGTGAACGATTCTGAAAAAGTTCAGGGAACACTGAAGTATACAGTCATCACTTCTACTATTGCTATTCACTATATCTATTTACATATATAAACTAAAGTAAATACTTACACTAACAAGGAGGATAAATTGCTGCTAAAAAGAAACAAAAACAAAAAACAGCCAAAATTCACCATGTAATGACAGGAGATTGTTTCAAATATAAGGCAATTTATAATCATGTATATATATGATCTGACAGAATGATTATAAATAACATTATATTATATAGAAACTCAAATTTGACATGATCGACCATTATTACACAGCGAATTTACCCAGACACGGGAATAGAATAAACAATTAAAGAAAATGGAGCTGCTGCAGGAATAGAACCTGTGACCTATATATACATATATTGGTTTCAGATTACAGAAAGTTCATTTGCTTGAAGCTGATTGGACAATTCAGAACTGCCCACAAATCAAAGGAAGACAATTTGAAAGCCTTTGTTTGATAGTTTATCATTCACAAATATAATTTTTTTAAAATCAGTGCATTGGGGTTGTGTTTAGGATTTATGAAGAAAAAAAATCATAAACAGTAAAAGTACGATTTATTTCAAAAAGATTTACTAAGTAGTGTATGAAAAAAAAAAAAAGAAAAAAAACAAGTATATTGTCTATGTACATATGATTGTACATAAAAATCAAATTTAAATGATTGGCAACTTTTCATCATGGAACACAATGAGTGCAAGCATCTCCTGCTTTAAAAAACTTGTTCTTTCTGCTCATGTGTTTTTTTTTTTGTTTTTTTTTCTCAAAACCATTGACCCAATTTAAATTACATATTTACTTTTTTTCTAAACAAAAAATAGGGCTATGAAGAAAAATGCTGAATTGAGCACAGAACAATCACCTTAGTTTTAATCTTGGACCAGTTACATTTAATGTTCTCTTTCTTAACTATATTTTTTCTCCAAAGAAATCCACATGAATTAATACATGCAAATAATAAATACTGTTTTGTTCTTAATTTCTTTGAATACATATTATACATGAACTTTTTTTAAATATATGCAGAAAGAACCCAATTAAAACTTTTAAAAATATTATGTTTTTTTGTAAATAAAAAAAAAAACAAGAATATACGTATAACTACATATTTATTTATATTTATATATTCAAAAGTGGCATTAAGTATTTACATGAAGATAAGGAAGTGAAATAAAACCTCCATGGCAAGAAAAAAAAAAAAAACGTTAAAATAGGATTTTTATCTACAATAAATGCACAGGCATACACATAACATATTTTGCAAATACTAAATCTTATTGTGCATAAACACAATCAATGAAGTTTTTTTTTTGTAAATTGTAAAAATACCGCTATTGCATTGATTTAAGAAAGAAAAAGTCAGTCTGTGTTTTTGTAAATGATCAAACAAAGGCTTTTAAATTGTCTTCCTTTAATTTGCATGCAATTCCAAAACTAATTTACGAAAATCCTTTCCTCAGTTCACATAGATATACACAGAAAATTTCATAGGGATACAGTGTGTGGTTTTTGCAGGACATAGTCACATTTTTATGGATGGAAAGACTTTTGGTGAATAATGATAAGACATACTATATTTACAAGCTGGATCACCATCCTCTGAGTAGCAGATTCAGTTAGATAAAAATCTTAATAACAAATCAGAAAACAGCTTCAAGAATTTAAATGAAAAATTTTCTGAATGATTTGGTAACATGACCCCATTAAAAGAAACCAAAAGGCAAAATTTGAGAGAATTTGAACATGACTGATTGACTAAGAAAGACTCAAGAAAGTTTCATACCGTAGAAATAAACTTATATCATTTTTATTACTCTAAAAATGCAGACGTCACCCTAAGCAAAATTAAAGTTAGAAATAAATTTTGGAAACAAATTCATCTTGAGATAGAAAGTCGGTTTTGCTTCTTTTCTTTTATTTTTTATGGTGACCAGAATAAAAGTCACAGGAAGGAAACCATTGAAGAAAAGTCACAATGTCTGTCATCATGTAGTACAAAAAAGTCATTGAAAAAATTTTTTTTTAATAAAAAATGTAACATTTTAATCTATTTAGTAATGACACATGTAATGTTTTCATTTTATACTAATAAAATAATTCAATTTTTAAAAAAATTTGAATGAATAAAAGTTTTTTTTTGTGATTTATTCACCAATCTAAAAGAATTTAGCTTTGAAAACTTTCCAAGGGAATTCAGCATTCCTCTTAGTTCCTTTTTAAAAATTTTGAATGAATAAAGATTCTAAGATAATAATAAACAGTCTCTATCATCTAATTTCAAACAAGATTATCACATGTATTCGAAGACAAAAATAAATAACTTGGAGTTAGTCAACAGATGATGATAGCTCATTCAGTAGATAAGGCCATAACATTAATGTAATGTGTGTGTGTGTGTGTGTGTGTGTGTGTGGGAGATAACCAGAAAGATTCAGGAACACTGACGTAATTGATCCAATCAGTAAATCCAAAATGAAGGAGTCTGCTCAGCAGATGATGTAAAATTTAATATTTTTCAAGTCCAATGTTGTACAGTTGGCTGGTCCAAGTCCCATGGTTGTAGTAGTTGTAGCAATTTTATATATTTACACAAAAAGAAAGGTTTTTCTAGTGATTTATCAAAATTTGAAAAATCTTTGAAGTTCAACAAATTATTCAATTTTAATAAAATTTTTGGTATTTATCTATTAAAAGACGAAACATTCACTACAGAATATACCTTTCCAAATTTTGGAGAAGAATTATTTTTCTGTGATTAATACCGCCCCTTATTATTTTGATGATTTATCTTACTTGAACATTTGCACTTTCTGATCTTTTACAGATAAGTCCCTTGAGAAATCAATTATGTTCAACTTCTTTTTTTCAAATGTTAGAGCAACAGTACAAAATTTTAGAACAGGAAATTAAGTAAAATATGTTTTTTCTAAGCAACTTTTTAGTTTTACTGATAATAATTTCTTTTCCCCCACAACATTAAGGAAAAAAAAAAAAAGAAGATTTTTCTATTTATCGATTATTTGATTAATCAGATATTTTTCAGTTATATGTTTCTTATTCTTTCTATATTGTGTTTTGACAGGAATTCATTTCAAAATAATATATCCATGCTGAATAATTAGTGATATGAAGAAAAAAACATTCATCAGATCTATATTTCATATATCTTTTCTCCTCCTCACAATGGTAGTTTTCTCAATCAATAACATCTCGGCAGTTTAACTATTTGCAGAGTTGCATAATAAAGTTTTTGAAATTTTCTCTCCTTTTCAGTGATTATTATCTATAAAAAGATTTTTGAGGTAAAAAAAGGGAAGTGAATTGTAAAAATAACATGTTTGTATAAAAACTGCAGCAATTATTTCCCTTCAATAAAATTTTGTTGAAAGCTCATAATAATCATATGGCTTCCATCCGCCATATGATCTGAACAGGTGGAGCGGTCATCACTCCACAATGAAGAAAGAAAAGACAAAAAAAAAACGGCATTCCTTTCCAGTGTGCTGGGTTGATTAAGTGTTAAAAATGTATTTTACATGTTTTTTTAACAAATTTCAGTTGAGCAATCATCTTCCACACATCTTTACCTAACAATTCATCTTTTGTATATTTTTAACAGTTTCAATTTCATCAAAATTTTTAATTAGCTGTTATCGAATATGGTGTAATGAACGATTTATTGCTGACTTGACTAAATATTAACTTTATAACAATCCAATTCTATGTTAATGTCAATGAAAATTGATTTTCTTGTTTTCCTTTCTAGCAAAAACAAGAAAAAACGTGAAACGTTTCGGAATTTAAACACGTTTTTAAAATAGGGTGTCGATTTCCAGGAAAAAATGGTTGTTCATACCCATTAACTAGACAGCACAGGCTAAATATTTGGATAGGAAAAAAAAACTTAATAAAATTAAATATGTCCCCTGCAAATATGAGGAACGTTTGAGTGGGAGATGAGTTAGTTTGCACTTATTGATGTAAAAATGTAGCTGCCAAGATCTTTTTGTCGTTGGTCCCTTTTGCAGTCTGAATCCAAAGCGTTCTATATCTTGGTGTCATTTGCGTACATCGCACCAAGTGAGCTGACCCTCTCTGGCGTGTCATTGATATAGACGACAAATTAAACAGGACCCAGCACACTCCGCTGTGGAACTGCGCTGATGACAACCACTCACGGAAACTCATTGTTTCCTGCCTTCCCAGGAGTTTTATTTTATTCCACCCTTTCACATCAGATTAAGGTCTTCAAGGGGAAACATAGTTAGGTGCTTTAGTCATGATGAAACGTGAGTTTTGTCCAAGCATCAATAACTTTCAGAAAGTTTGTGACGCATAATCTCAATACGAACACTGTTCTCCGGCACATATCAATCACACACACAAAAAAAATATCCATTCAAATTTTTGAAATAAATCAAATTAAAATATTGACTTTTTTTATTGAAAGAAAAATATTCTAACGACTTTTTTTTGTCACCCAGAAACAGGAGTTGTGACTTTTTTTTTTCGTAATGCACGATCAGGCCATCCATTATGTTTTCGTCAATCTGAACTATTAATGACTTTCTTCACTGAAGATCATACGTATTTATATTGAAATATGACAAACGCTGAAGGGAACAGTTATTTATATTTTTTGAAGAAGAGAAAATCGTTCCTATTTTTCATTTGGTTTAGAAGATGGAAAGAATTAGATCGGGAACTGAAGAACTTGCACCTTGAAGAAAAACTAGGAACAAAATTAAGATTTATACTGTGATTCATTCATTAAATCATTTCTTGAAAAGCTTATATATTCATTCGGTTATCCTTGCAAATCAGGCACCTAAGGAAAACTTGTAAAGATAATGAATATTAAGTTATCTATTCTTATGGCTTGAATGACTAAATTTTTCGAAATAAGATCTCAAATATATCTATTTTGAAATCTAAACGTTGATTATTAGAGCCTTTGTATGATTTTTCGAGCGTACTTAATAATATAGATCAGAAATTAATAGAAAGAAAATTTTAAAAGGAGATAGTAAATTTGCCCGCAGAGATGTTAGTTATTGTTTGCCGTCAATATCAAAAAGAAGTTGCCTCCCTTGGTAACAAAAAATGGCAACACTTTTCCATTTCAAGCTAACTTTATAGCTAGAAATGTTGAATACGCTCCAAAAGAGACGATGGCTAGAGGGGTATATCAGATATTAACATGATAATGAAAATAAAAGCCAGTAAATTTTTTCACCTTTATTTTTAAACAACGTAATGATCAGATACCAAGACTATTATTATACTAAATCTCACATATGTAACGTATCAGTTGTTTTTCGTTGAAAGATGTGAAATACGGTACAGTATCTTGGTAGTGCTTACAGTCAGTGACGGTGAGTATATCGAAATAAGGGAGAGAAGCAACAAATATTTATTAAAGATTATATAAACAATATGATTTTTGGATAATCATTGAAATAAAATTCAAACATCAATTAATGGGGTACTTGACATGTCATGAAAAAATACAGCCATTTTCAGCCATAAAGTGAGGTAACTTTTTTCAATATTTACACAAGTCTTTTCAACGCCTATACGCAAGGATTACCATAAAATCTTCCAATTATTATCTTTTTGTTATTTGCTTAAATATATATGTGAAAAATATTTTATATCTATTCCTGGATTACTTCTTATTGACAAGTTCAAATGACAATTAAGGAAGCATGCTGTTTTGTTTTGTTTTCCAAGTCTACATTAAGGGTGCAACGAAAAAGAAATAAAAACATAAATAAACTTCGAAACACTTTTTTTAATCTGCGTGTAAAAAAGAAAAAAAGTTATTTCCATAGGGGCGGGAGTGAAAACGTCATTGGGGAAATCCTGTCTCTATTGACGGACAAACGGAAAGTAATGTTCACTCAACTAAGAATTAATCATTATTTTTGCTTTTTCCCCCAAATGACTTTACCTTAAGCGTGCATACACATACATCTTTCTGAGATCTTGAAATATTCTTCAAGTCACTATTTTTTTTAAACGAACAGGATCTTGACCTGATTAACATCAAATGATTATTCCGATTCGATTTAGGAAGATAAACAACGGATGATATAAATTTGAATTGTTTGTTAGTTCTTGAAGCAAATTTGAATTCATGTAAGTCTGCCTAAAATTTGAAGTGGATAAATTGAAATACGTCCTACAATATTTTTTTTAAATTTGTAAGTAGTGGAAAAAATTAAGTGACTAAAAATCATTTAAATGAATTCAAGTTTTTAATCTACACTTATTATTTGAGAAATTGATGTTTCCGAAGTAAATAGTCACAACAAAATGAAAATTCTGTAGAATTCATACCAAAGCGTGGAGATAGTGTAAAGTAACTTTCAATTGAATGAATCAAAAACTTTTGTTCTATAACTGAAATTCAGTAGATGACAAAATAAAACAATAAATCAAAGAACCAAGTATTTTTGAACACTGAGACATCAACTTGAGTAAATTTTAAAGTTGCCATCTACCACAATAACATTGTAGTAGTAGGAGTAAAACAAACCCCACAAAAAAAACAAAAACAAATGTAGGACACATATGACACCAATTATCATTACCTAATTGTGGGGGGGAAATAGTTTTAAAAAATATACCGAACCCATTGTGGATCAGACGAAAAGTATCGACATTTAGTCTGCTTCTTCTTGATTGTTGCTAGAAACTAATCTTCATCATGAACTCGTGATTTTGAGAACAGAATCAGCAGGAGCTGCTCTTTAGCCTTTGAAACTTTCATGTAAGCTATTTTGTTTGAGATTACAAAGCTATTCAAAGTTCGGACCGATTTTCAGAGAGAAAACTTGTTTTTTACCTCTTGGAATAGAATCTTGAAAAGCTTTACAGGATAATGCAATCAACCCAGCCTTTGGCTTAGATGTAGTCTACCGATGGATGGAGAAATTACTTTTTTCCGTAGATATTTTGAACTCTTAAAATAACAGAAGCTTTACCTTTTTTTAAAATCTAAGGGAAAATACCAAGCATTATACAAGCTTGAATTTTTTTTTTATTCCTAAAGTAAATATTTACAAAATTTAAAAAAAAAAAAACAATAATAATTCGGAATTTGCAAATTTTTAAAATTTCAATTCAACAGAATACTAGTGGCCGAAAATTTAGAGTTCAAGCCTCATCAAAAAATATGTTTTCCAAAAAGATAACAAACAGATCATTTCATGACGAAGTTTACACATTTCACATTTGTACATATTTACCAAGTGTTTTAGAATTATAAGGCGAATAAAATATTTCCTACAGTTGATAAACATAATTAAAAAGGAGAGTTATATTTCAAAGTACGTATTTGAAAACTTTTCATTGATTAAATTCTGCGAGAAACCGAAAAAATATTCAAATTTCCAAATAGAATCTTATATCTACATTTCATGTATTTATTCTTATACATGTGAAAGTTTTTGACCATGTTCCCCCCCCCCCGTAGAGAAACCGTACTGGATTAGAGCGTGAAAAAATCTGGTGTGATTCTAAGGGTTTCGCGTGAGGGTTCTATTTAGTATATGATTATCTGCTAAACTGGACCCCCAGTTTATGAGGTCTTATTACAACACTCATTCAGTCCACATTTATTCTTTGAAATATTTTTTTTGCATGACTTCATATTCTGATGACACTATTTTTTATAAGTTTTTTTTTTTTACATGTTGATAATCTTTCCTGCACACAACATTTGGAGGGGACAGTAGGTTTCAATTCATGATGTAACTATACTGCTGAATCCTTTACTTCATTGATAAATTATTTTTTCCAAAACACAAACTTTGGAAATAGGAGGTTATAAATATTATATGGAGGGAATTTCCATTTTTCACTTTTAGGAGTAAAAATTGAGATTTTTTTTTCTCCAATTTTAAGGTTCAAAATCAAAGGAAATATTACTTCCAGGGGTCAAAGTAGAGGGTGGGAAATTTTCTTCACTTCTAGAGGTCAAATCCAGGGGTGTTTTTTCCACTTTTAGGGATCAAAATCTAAGGGGATTTCTTTTTCATTTCTCAAAACTGAGGGATAACTTTTTCTTTCTCTTTTAGGGGTCCAATCGAGGGGGAACTTTTTTCACTTTTAGGTATCGAGTAGATTTTTTTCTTTTTTTTCAGTTTAAGGGATTTCTTAGCAGTCTAAAGCAAGTGTTGTTATATTAGCAGTTATTTTTCCCTAAAGCAATGCCAGGTAATATTGCAAATATATAATAAAACAGAGAATTCTTAAAATATGCTAATTGTCTGTTTTAGTGTTCACTTCTCTTCAATGAGTAAAGCATGTTACTGACATGTTGACAACTATTTCATTTAACAATTGATTAATAAATTACTTTTACCATGTTATAAATTGTTTCTTCATCAACAGTTTTTTTAACCAATAGACAAATTTCTAAATAAAACAAATTATTGAAGTTTCTATAATTCAAAAGGCCATCAATAAATCTTGAAAAAAAATTAAATCAATAAAACACTCATTCATACATTTACAAGATATATTTATTGCCAGTTGGACTCAAATAATCAGCGATTCTGACAAAATCCAGTCAGCCGCCTATTCTAAGTGAAATCTAAGCTTAGCTTGAGTCTTGAAACTTGGAAAACCAGTGTGACCACTTGTTTCCCCGTTTATACCTAGAAATACCTCAAATTATACGTAGAATTGCTTAAATCATATCTTGAATCATTTAGATACTATTCTAAATATTAAGAATGTTAAAAATGAATCTCAAAAGTTATAATTAAAACAGTACGAAGACTATTTTCATTTACTATGTTGTGGGTTCTCTGAGCTTGAAGTTCCAATTTTGGGGATAAAAGGCACCACTAACTCAGCGTAGTTTAATTGATGAGACTTTGTTATTAAGATAGCTATGATATATGATGGATACACCAAGTACTTAAATGATAGTTCTATCATTTGATTCATCCAACGATTATCTTAATTCACCATATCATTTTTAAAAAGGGCACAAATGGTGTTTTTTAAAATAATTCTACATTTAGTGTGATGCATTTTAACACGCAGTCTTGTCAACAATATTGTTCTTGCACAAGTCAATAAAATGATCACTATTTGTAATAGCAGAGTGATAATTCATAAACATTGACATTGGTCTCTCAGGTTTAGAAAATTCATTATTTTTAGAGCTGACCAACTCCAATATTGAAGTATTTGTCTTAAAAGGCTTTTTATGCATGTGTTTCTTCAATTCAATTAGTACTTCTTTAGCAATAAGAAAAATAATTTACTGAAATTAGGATCTCACAGAGCAAATGAGTATTTCTGGGACAAATTACAAAGAAAAAGTGGTTCATAAAGGGTTAAAATGCTGTCCTAAAATCATCACTGTTGGACCATCCAATAGTGGCTTAGCGAAAAAATTGCTTTACTCATACTATGTAAGCTTAAACCAAAACTCAATTGATTTACATATATACACAAGTTACTTATTCAAATGTTCATGTTTTGTTATGTGTATGTGGTATGTGTGTATGTAGTATGCATGTGGCATGTTGAGCATGTATTTGCTTATGTGTGTACATTTTTAAAAGGTGAGGTTAGTAACAACAGATACTTAACAATATTTCAGATCATACTTAGGAGGGAATGCTCCACGTATACATATATGTGTACGTATGCATATGTTGTATGTATATAAGTACACATTGAACGTTATTGTATTGGCCCTTTCTGTCCTTTTAAAAATTGCCTCAAGCGCGGCACAGTCCTGTTCTGTATGATATGGTGTGAGTAGATGCTCACAACTCAGTGCCTCTGATGGTCATTAGGTTTATCTGATAAAACGCAATCAATCATTATGAACCTGATAGGTAGGATTTTTTAAGACTCAAATCAACACTTGGTGATTATTTCTCCCAGGTCATTGAATGTTTTGAAGTGATCCTCATTCAGGGCTTGAATCATGGCTATTCCATCCACTATGTAGGCTGAGATAGCATCATCATTGCCACGTGGTAGGTCAAGAATCCTATTGGTCATGGATTTTAGTTTCTTTGCTAAATCTATTTTGCTGGCCTTCCTCATAGCACTGTCATTGTGAGAAAGATATAGAGGGACACATACTACCTCATATGAAAGCACTATCTTTAGATTAACATCTCCGTTCTTAGTGAACTTCTTTTCCTTGTTGAAGCTTGCCCAATACTAATATTCACCAGTCGATCTGGAATTTCTGTGAGATCAAATGGATTCTAGCAGTAGTTTGGGATGTATCCTTTTACTCAAGAAACATCAGCCGCATCCCTGGTCATCCTGACATCTCTCAGTTTTTCATGCTCCTCTTTGTTTTCTTTCAAGATGCACAATCGCTTCAATACTTCTGCATATTCACCTGTTACATGTCTTGTCATTAGTCATCAAAGCAGGCCACTTTTCTGCAGTGTGAAGCCAATTAACCAACCATGACTTCCAGCCTCTTGGTTATGTTCTGCTTCAAAGCTTGGTCAGTCAGGATACAGTTGAATGTGGTTTCATTCTTTCTTCTTACAACAAATCTGCAGTTCTTTAGATTCTGATACATGTCAGAATGAATTGATTTCAACTTGTTCATCTTAAGAACATAGATATGGGTATACCTGGCGTAATTGATCCTCTCAGCTAGAAAAAAGAATTACTGGCTATACTTCAAAAACTACCATCACTGTACACTTTACCTATTGAAGCAATGAATACCATGGTCAGATGCATACCCTCCAACCTTATAGTCAGCTTACCATCCAGCTGTTCTGGCTCATACCAATGCATCTAGCTGTAAATTGTCAAAACTGCTGTCACATATATGTGTTCCAGTCCTGTCGAACAGTGTTGTAAAAATGCTTAAAAAGTCAGATAGTGGTGCATGAATGAATGGCGGATATCTGATTGTAGTTGGGTTGGAAACAGAAGCATCAAATGTCAGAGTATTAAACACACTCCATGTTGGAAAAGTGACCTCTCACCCTTTGATTTCCATGACAACTCCCATATCAAGTCCTTCAACTTTTTGCACTGCAAATACAGGAATATTGGATGCTCTTGGTTGGTGTTTTTTTGGTAGGATCGGGCATACTGTTGGATTTTTGGTTCTTCATACTCTGTCTCATCCAAAAACTTGGCAGAGGTTTGTGTGATCGCACTGTTATCACTTGCCTAAAATGAGTGCTGGTGAATAGCAACTACCATGCAATGGGGAGAGGATTTGTCATGTATTGTATCTTCATTAAGATTAAAATTGTCAATTGCTGCATCTATAATCAGATCCAAGGCCTCATTGCTAAAAAATGATATACCTAATGGAAGGTAAATTTCTGACTTGGATTGCTGATCCTTTACTATTGAAGAGAATAAATGTCTCGTTTCATCATACAAAATAGTGTGACTAATAGAATTCAGAATCTCATTCAGACATTTGCAACCCAAATCATGATATACTAACTTTAATATCATTAAACAATCTTCTTGAAGTAAGCTTACTTCCTGTTGAGGAAGTTTCTCCTGCTCTATGTGGAATAGTTCAAAGTCTCCATCGTCACACACTTTGATCTGAAGCTCCTTAACTTCCTTAAAGGCATATAAATCTAATTTCCTAGCCTGGGAAATAAATATAATCCCCCTGACAAAAAAGTGCTTCAGCTTCTCTTTCAGTTTCCAGGCTGAACAGCCCCAAATTTTACCATCAGTAGTATTCCATAGTAGCTGATCAAACCTGTTTTGTAAGTCTATCAAGAGTATCACAGATTTATTATTAGAAAATATATTTTTTCTATTTCTTCACAAATTTGTTAAGTTTTTTCAAAGAAAGACTATTCATTTCTCTCTTAGCCTCAGAATCATGAAGAGCTTCAACGTCTTCTGTTAGACTGCTGTGCTGGCTGTGACCCTAAGAAAACATAGCGACCTAATACCTGCAGATAACATGGTATCACAGACTGCAGAATATGAAACTAAACTTCAAACTATTGGGGTTTTATCCCTTTCAAGTCTTTTTCCAAACTTTGCAACCTTGGTTTTTGAACAAGATATAAAACTTGTTTTCATCAGAAAACATCACTTAGGACCACAGAGCAACACTCCTCTTCTGCTTCTCATTGGCCAATATCAGCCAGTTGCAAAGCTGCCTACCATCGAGAAAGGGGTGGTTCTACGTACACGACTGATGCACCCCATCTCCAGGAGTCATCAGTGCATGGTAGCCTTAAATTCACTCACTCCTACTTCTGTCCACTTTTATGGATCTCATCTAAATTGTCAAACAGACTTTTCTTGATGCTTCTCCCAAGACTGAAATCACCCCTCTTACTGGTGCAGCACTTTTGGCTACATCTTGCTCATCTAGATGATGTTCATTGGAAATGCTTCGATACCAAATCCTACAAGGCTCTTTGTAAGAAGCCAAGCCTGGATATCACCCCCCAAATTCCCCCATGAAAAATCAGACCTGTACAATAAGAAAAAGTAAACCTGTCATATTCATTATATACTTTTGTCAATATAATCTCAATTCAAACAAATGGTCAAAAAGAATCCTGTTGTTGTTATGATGAAAATGAACAATGATCAGTCAAATTCAAACAAACAATCAAAAAGAATCGTCCTATTGATGAGATATCTCATCAAAAGTTTTTTAAAAATGAAACAATGATTTTTCATATTCATTACCAATTAAAAAAACATTTTACATACTAAATGCACAATAAATTTACACAATAAATTTGCCAAAAATAATTCATTTAATATAAGACAATAATTTCATCCTATTCATTGCCATTAGACGGGTCTGTTGTCATTTTACTTTTCATTTAAACAAACATGTTTTACATACTAAATGGACAATTAGATTTTGAAAAAATCCACAAAGAAAGCAATAACTTATTCAATCCAAAACAATTTAATAAGTAACAATACTTTCATACCAACAAAATTCAGATGAATCAGCGAACACTCATGACAATTTTATTAGGGTATTAGGGGTCCAGTATTTTTATTTGGAAAAATTGCTGAAATCCCATCAGTTTAATTATTCACTTGACAAATTACTGTCTAGAATGAGTGTTACCATTTTGATCTCAGGATTTTTCAACACGATACCCATAATGTTAGAATATTGAGATAAGTGAAAAATAAATATCTTTCACATTTTTCTATTCATCTTTCATAGAAGATATAAACTCATTTTTCCCGCATGAAATTATAAAATGAACAAAATTCTTTCAAAATATTTTTTAAGTTTCTATATCCTAAACATAATATTTGTGAATTATAATCAGAAAAACAAAAGAAAGCAAAACTTTATCAAAATGATCTAAAACATACATCTGTTGGTCAATGCTAAATAGTAAAACATATAAACAAGTATTTCTAATTTGTGCACAATAGAGATTTAAAACTGACTTATATATTTATCAGCATATTAACAATACAGCATAAAATGCAGGATGAAAGCATTTCAAGTTCCAGATTATAAACAAACATGTTTCCCTCACTTGTGATTTCTTCAATTCTGATCTGACACTGAACAATGAAATGGGGTAAACATTGGATTCAATTAGCCAAATTGCTAATAATCAATGCTATTACTTATCAGGTCATTCCATAAGTAATGTCCAAAATCTGATAGTAATAGATTGAATCATATTTTTGCTATTCTAAAATGCTTAAATGATAATATATGCTACTACTTGTTCATACAGTTTTAAATGAGTAAGTTACATCATCATTGTATGATTCAACTTAGATACGGACTTGACCTTCTTTATGATGGACATATAGTAAAAGAGATATGAAATGCTTTATGGGTTTAAAAAAGGCATTAATGCTGCAGAAGAAACTAAAAATATTCATGGAATTTATGGGATAGATTCTTTAAATAAAAGAAATTGCTAAAGATAGTTGAAAGGTTCAGAAAAGGTGACCTTAGCTCAAGAGATGACCTGTTTTTGTCTGAACTTGCTACAGTTGAAGAATTAGCTCAAAAGTTAAATTCAAGTTATTCAACATTTCACCGTCAACTGGAACAACTCAAAGAGAGGTCTAAGCTTAGAAAATGGGTTTCCTATGATTTGACAGAAGGCAACTGTAAAACAAGAAAAAACATCTGTTCTTCTTCACAATCTTAAGAATGCATCTTGCCATTTTTGAACAGATTAGTGACTTACAAGAATATAAAGTGATGTATACAATAGCTAAGTAGATGTGAACAGGCTAAAGCATGACCCAAAATGGAACTCCATCCAAAGAAGGTTTTGCTAAGTGCATGGTGGGAATTGCATTGGTATGGTCCACATTGACTTTCTACCAGTCAATGTTACATATAAAGCAGACATCTATTGTCAGCAGTTGGAGCATTTAAATACTGCTTTCAAGGAAAAGAGGCTTGGTTTGATAAATTAAAATGGTGTAGTTTTCCATCCAGATAATGCACAGCTCCATACAGTAAAGATCACTTTGAAAAAGATTGAACACCACAGCTGGGATGCAATTCCACACCCTCCTTATTCTCTAGATCTTGCTCCAACTGATTACCACCTATTCCAGAATTCACATCTTGATGGACTAGTTGAGATGGAAACTCTCCTTTCTATATACTTTCTCTCCAAACCAAAAAACTTATTGAACAAAAACAGTATGAAGCTTGTGAATCATAGGAAGTGGGTTATTTGTGTAATTAAAGTTAACATTCTTACTTCTTGTTCTCTTTCATCTGTTTTGTTTTCCTTAGGGAAATGTAGTATCAGAAAAAAGGACAAAACTGAAGTTTTCTGGTTGAATTGAATTTTTGAAAAGGTGTGGGTAGTATGTGATGCAAAATGAACTCTCAAAGAGCCAATTTCAGGGGAGATAATTCATATTATCTAGGAAGAAAGATCTGTATGCTTCAATTTTTTTTAATTTACCTTTCGAACTCAGCACTGCACTGTCTTGTGTGCTGACTAATAAATTTGTGGTTGTAAAATGGCCAGTAATCATGGTGTGAGCACACATATTTCTTCAACTGTAGTGAGATTATTAACATTTATATTCATTTAATTACTTTTCCTTAGGTTGTATATTCTATCTACTCTCTTTAGTGTTCATCAACTGGGGAAGATGAATATTGGTTTGTACTACTATTCAAAAGTGAATTGCATATTTATTTAGCATTGTTTCAAGCAAAATATATCTGGCAATTATTATTTCCTCACTTCAATTGAACTTTTCTTTTTATAATAACAAAGAAGTAGGTCAAAATAAATTGTATGTACGTAGTTAAAAATTTTGAGATTAAAAGGAAGTCAACTATGAAAAAGAAACCCATATGAGGTTGTTCTATAAGTAATGTCTAAATTTGGGGTAAAAAAAAATATCAAAAATTCATGTTCATTTAGAATTTATTCATTAACATAGCTTCCAATGCAAATATACCCCAGAAAAATTTGAATTGAAGAAAATTAGTTAATTTGATTGACTTGATCATACAAAAATATTGCTTACTTATTTCAGGAAATACAATGAAAAATTTATCTATATCTATAAGTCAAGGGAGATAATTGATTTGTACTAAACGGAGTCACTTCATGCTACTTCCAAGTTACATGCCTCTTGACAATGTTTAAATCATTAAATGATCTTATAAGTTGATGTATAAGATGATAGAATATCATGGTGTGAATATTAGTGCAGCTGATAACCAAGATGTACACTTTTTGAGAAAATGATGAAAGTTGGTAATGCCCATTCATATGGTGGTTCTTTTGAGATTACAAGAACACAAAGAAATACATGTAGGTCAAGACCCATTTAAAATAAAAATGTTAAGAAAAACTTTCTTTTGCTAATATATTTAGCATGTCAGTTGTGAATTTATGGAAAAAAAAACAAAAAAAAACAAAAACACCTTACCCCCAACCTCTGTAAAAGGTTTCTTGATTTTTTTTTGGTACAATCAGATGTGCTCAGTAACATAGTAAAAGTATATTACAGTCCATACTGATCAGGTATAATTTCAAGATGGCCACCAAATCACCCATTACTCATTCATTCATCTGGGGCAATTTTTTTCAAAAGTATCTGGTAGTGTTAAGTATACTTCATCACAAATCAAAATTCTACCACAGTCTGACTACTATAGGGGTATTATTTTCAGGGTGGCCACAAATGTTTGAAATGCTCATTACACATTCTTTATTCACCCCAACCTCAGGTAAATAATATATGAGTAATGGACATTTCAAACACTCATTCAGTGTTGAAATTTTGATTATGAAGCATGTGTAACACTACAAGAAACCATTAAAAAACTTGCTAAGGGTAAATAATATGAGTAATGGACATTTTAAACATTCATCAGTCATCTTGAAAATTATACCTTTCTAGTGGTCTGACTGAGCTAAATGAATGTGTCAAGGTATATACTAGATAAAGTTGATACTAAATTATATATACCAGCTATTGAGAAATAAAATGAAGATCATTTATTATGTATTAGTTTCTCGTATCAATAAAGGATTGAATATCAATCGACAACATTTTTTTTTCAATGGAAATAATATAACATCTTCTAAATGAACTTAGAAGAGAAAAACATACACCATCAATAACATACAGACTAGGACCAACAATACATAATATAAATTTCAATCTTAGCAAAAGAATGCCTTTTCCAGTTGACCTTGATCTAAATGCATTCTTTTTTGGTGATCTCTAAAGTATTACCAAATGAATGGGCCATACCAACTTAGTTGGAAATGTCAACTTAAATGTTTTTCTACACTGCTTGATCCAAAAATTGAACATGTTTAAACACAACACCTCAAATCTGACTTCCCTCCACATCTGAAAATTAATGTCATGTATGAACTTGAAATTTCATCTTTTTTTTTTTTTTTTAAATATATATATATAATTGGTCATAATTTAAGAGCTTATGTGCTGTACTTATATATACTAGATATACTTCAAACAAGAATCAAAATAAGTTTCCTCATAATGTATATTTTTCGTATATGAATAAAGGAATTGATGATATTAATCTCCAAAAAATTAAAAAATCAGGAAAAGACACAGTGTCTTCCAAATGAACTGAGAATAGAAGAACATACTCTATCCAGAACAAACTTACTAAGACCAGCAATATATAACCAAAATTTCAATTATGAAAAAAAACCCCAAAAAACAGAAGATATAACAGAATAACAAAAGTACAGTAATAATCCTGATTGTCAATGCCAGACATTGCATGTATGTGATATATAGCTAGGACACATATTAACAGGTAATTTAAAGATAGTAAAAACGCAAAACTGAAAAAAAAAACCTCCTCACTAAAGGTTCAAATTTTAAAGAACCAAAATGTATAAATTATGATAAATGCTAGAAGAATATTGAAAAATCACTAAATAGTTTCATTCAGTTAGTCATATAAATATAAAATAGCAGAATCCATGTTTATTCTAAGAAAAGATGAAGTAATTAAATCTGTTAATAGAAAAACACAATATCTAAAAAACTTTAAACTCCCTCCGAAAAACAAACCATTCTTAGAAACCCCCTAAATATTAGAATATTTTGAAGATCTTCAAAATAAGTTTGTTATAGTTTTGATTGAACAAGTGACAAATGACATTGCATTCATATTTGGAGTTATTATATACAAAGACTACCGTCAGAAATTGGCCGATTCAGAATTGCCCGCTAATCAAAGGAGGACCATTTGAGAACCTTTGTTTGATAATTAATCATTTACAAAAACACTGGCTGATTTTAACCCAATAGCTTTTTTGATAGAGTGAAAAACTGCCTAATTTCTAGCAGATGATCATGCCAAAAATAACTTACCAACAAATCAACAGGTAGATCACAAAAAAAAAAAAAAAAAAGAGTCACCGATGGCTGAAAGTCCAGATTCAGTTCAGTGTTTTGCATTTGTGCTTATATAGACAATGTCCAAGACACCCCTTCCTGCAATAGTAACACTGGATGCACGGTCACCTGGAACCTCTAGGAGCTCTCTGATTGCTGCAGATGCAACAATCTTTCTGTTTTTCCATCAGGAATTCCCGATATTCTTTGTACATTGGATATACTTTGTCCAGCCTGTTGCTGTGATACTTCTCAAGCTTGAATGTGTTCTCAAGTTAGTGCCTCAACCAGACTCACAATAAATTTGTACCGAGTAAGGAAATGAGCATCAGATATATTTTGTCAGTATACTGAAGAGCACTATTTTTCCTGTATTTGACCTTCCAACACTTATCCAAATAGCAGTACAGCATCGCTCTGACTGACACCTCCCTTGTGAATGTTGTGTGAGTGAGAAACCTTTAGAACAATACACTGTATAAGGGGATATCCACCTCCACCAGCATCACCACCCTGATTACTGTGATGACTCTGGATTTCTACATTGCCAGCAGTTTCCTTTGATGAAAGAAGAATCACTGTTTTCTTAGTAATACTTTTAATTTCAAATACGAAGTAATTAAGCTTATCTTGAATAGTACCAATTTATCAACTCAGATTTCCATTTGGCAGGGGAGTATCCCCAGAAACGTATGGGAACGTATGTAGGTAATTCTCTCGCCAATTTACAGTTCTATACATAAAAAAAATCAAATTTTTGTACCAGGATTTTTGTCATGCATTCTCCTCATGAATGGCCAAAACATTCCTCACAATAAAATTACTTTCCATCCATGGTACAACAAATCGCGATCCCATAACAAGCAACTCAACTTAATTCAAATGTTTTTCTTCAGAATATTTTTTCTTTCCAGGGCAACATCAGGTATCCCAGCTAGCTAAGTTAATAACAAATAAAGTGAATTCTTATCAAGTAAAATATCCCCTAATATATCTGTACGAGTCATATTGAATCACTGAAGTCAACTCAGGTAAGGTTGCCAAATAAGATGTGATTTTTTAATTTTCCAATCCTGAAAGTCACTCTCAAATATGAAAAATTCAAGAAAAAGTATCTCAATTGGTACCACTGAACCTTAAAACGTGACAAGAAAAATTTTTTAAATCCAAATATTGTTAACAATGGACTCACAAATTCAAAAAAACAAAAAAAAAATATCTAAATTGGCATCCCTTAACACAGACTAGACTTCCCAAAAGCCAACTTGTGAGTTGTTCATCCCTCTCTAATCGGCTGTTGTGTGTCCATCTGTTTGTTTGTCCAGCTGCTTCTAGTTACATATGTTAACTTATAATCTTGAAAATTTGCATGTGTTCTCTCCTTAGATACCTTCTAAAATGTTTTTTTTCGGTTTTCCTTAATCACTTGTTTTGATTTTTTTTGTCTTGGCACATTAAGGACTCATTCTGTGTATGTGATGAAATGAAGCAACTAGGCTATGGTAATTCATTTTCAGCAAAGGTGGCTATGTTATGATTAATATTGTTGATCAATGGGGCTAAGTATATGAAAATAATATTGTTAGTCGCTTAAATGCCATCTCCATCGCTAATGAAGTTCAATGTCAAGTCCTTTCCTTTCTATTGACTTAATCATGTAAGAAAAAAAACTCAAGTTCAATCTTCATATTTGTTTGATAATTTTCAAAAGATTATGAACTTATTTCTTGATGAATAATCAATTCGATCATGTAAGCATTTTCATTTTTATGACTTTTAGTTACAACTCTTTGTTTTTGCTCTTTTATGCATCTATTTTGGTAATGCTTAGAATACTTCAGAGAACGAAGGATTGCCATCTTCTCAAAATAGCATCTTTTTTCAAAAAGTAAAAGCTTTCCCTTAACTTTGATCTTTAAATGAAAAAAATACTTATGTCATAGTAAAAAAGCTAAATGGCACATCAGTAAATTAATTTAACTAGTAACAAAGAAGAAGAGGGGTAAAATACTCGTAATAATTTAAAAAAAAAAGTATTTTTCATTGTATAATTAATTAATTTAATAATCAAAATGGCACAGCTCAGTCAGATCTATTTGCTTTTGAGTGTTTTGTTTGATACCGGTTTCTATGTCAGAAATAATTATTTTTTCACATGACTTGATAGTACCTTGTGACTCGATAGTACCTTGTGACTCCAGGCGTGGCAGATGGGTATTTTAGCTTTGTTATGACAAAAAGTTAGTTTTAGAAAAATAACTATAATGAAGCAAAGGCAAGTAACTGAACTATTTCAAAGCTGTATTTTCATATGGTGGGCGAAAAATGAGGGTCCAGTTAAGCCATACAGTTAGATAGAATCACGACACCCCAAAAAATTGTTTTGGGGAAATGATTTCTTAAAGTAAATGTAATTCTTTGGAGTCGTAGTTTTGGACAGACAAAAAGACAGTATCCAGTTCAGCAGGATAGATAGATCATAAATAGAATCCACCCACCCCAATACATGTTTTGAAAGAATTGGAAGGAGCTGCACCACTGATCAGGACCCATGCATATACCAAAAAATTCGCTTTCGTAACCACACAGATACTATAGAGAAAAGTATCCGCAGCAAGAAGAATTCCTTGTATTCATTTCTCCAGACATACATGACTTAGAGCAAACAACTAAAGAGAATTCCTTCGTTGTATTGATGGAATATGTTTGGGCAGTAAATAAAACTTTTTTTTAAAAGTTAAAACATTAAAAAAAATTGAAGTAGGATCTGTCATATTCATTAGACAACATGTTGTCAATATGATCTAAATTTACACCAACAATATTTTACATTCAAAACGCATAATATATTTATGAAAAATAATTCATATGAAACAAAACTATAATTCTGTCATATTCAAAGCCGTTAGACAAGCATGTTGTCACTTTATCTTTTTTATTTAAACAAACAATACTCTATATACAAAATGTACAATTTATTAAAATCTACAAAGCAAAAAATAACATTTAATGCAAAACAATCTAATAATTATCAATACTGTTATAACAGTGACACAATAAGGATTACATGTTCTATTTTTAGAATCACTCCCTTGCTTGTCTAGATGAGTTAATCCTTTGACACCTTCAACCCTTAGTACAGACCAAACTCAGCATCGGGGATTTGCCACGCTTTTAAGCAAATCCCAGAGTTAAAATCCTCATAAACCAAACAGGTCACCACTAAGATGCATCTAAGAGGGAGTCCATCATTCACAATTAAATTCTAAAACCTATTTCACTTCTATACTATTTCATCTCCTCATTAATAGCACTTAAACTGATAAGCTAATACTATTGCTACCAGCAGAAGTGAACAACAGAAAAGGAACTCATAAACAGGTTTATTTCCATAATAATGTTCATTCTAGTCTTGGCTTCTTTACTTCTTTGAAGTCCTAGTCATAACGTTCATCAGTGGCAAAGCTATAATATAATTGACAACTATGTCATAAGAAATACATTCATACCAAATTTTAAACAAATTTTATCATTCATTTCAATGAATATAGTACCTCTCATAGTGAAGGACTTTTATGACAAATTTCATCAAGGTCTAAAGGGTCAATATTTTTATTTGGAACAAATCACTGAAATTGAAGGTTTAATTATTTGCTTAACGATTTTTTTGTCAAACAAGACATTTTGTAGAACGGATTGTCCTCTTTAACAGAGGTGCCACTGTATGTATAAACTTAGCTAAGTGATATTTTCTAGAAAAGGTTTATTTTAGATCATCTTCTCCAGATTACTGTAATAATTTTCACCTGACTTCAACATATTTATTGTGGACTAGTAGTTGTATACAATCTCTTGATTATTTCAATATTCATCAAGTCTATTTTGGAAGAATTCACATTTTTTTAATACACTATTTTATTAAGTAGACTATTCTATATCTGCACTATACAGATATTGAAACAGTATTTTCATATATCCAGCCTAGCTCTTTGTTGGCACATTCTTTGGTTGTTCCCTGTTCTAGTATTTTCTTCTCACTTTTTGAAGAAACTATTCTTTTGCCATAATTTCCGTTCATAATCTCACATACTTCTATTATGTCTCCTTTTACTCATCTGTAGCCTAAGTCTACAGAGACGTTCTTCATAGGTTAGATTTGTTATTCTGGATATTTGCTTCATTGCTCTCCTTTGAACCCCTTCTATTGATTCAATGTGTTTTGTTTTATATGGTGCCCAGACTGAACTTGCATACTCTGGGTTTGAACTATGGATTTATACAGGGGCATGAAAATTTTCTCATCCATGTGCTGAAATATTCTTATGATTTCCATCATTGAACTGACTTTTTAAAAAACTTTTTCACTAATATGTTTCTCGAAGCTGAGATCATTGTCTATAATTACTCCAATATTCTTTTCTTCTTTTACCATTTTTAATTCCTCCCACAAGAGAGAGTACTTGAATTCAGTATCCGAGTTGTGTTGTCAAATATGCATTTATACATTTATCCAGATTGAATTTTAAAAGCCTTGTTTTATTCCAATGCATTGATTTGTCGAGATCTCTCTGAAGTATGTCCAGATTCTTCCTGGTTTTCATGAAGTTAAATATTTCAGTGTCATCTGCATATAAGTACACAGTAGATAGCAGTATATCCATTAGGTCATTAATAAATATAACAAATAACAAAGGCCCAATCACTGATTCTTATGAGACTCTTCATGCCACTTTGATAGCTGATCATTTATCTCTTCCGGCTGCATCCTCCCATTAGATAATCCGCTTGATAATCTCTTCTCTGATTCTATACGATTCTAATTTGTCTATTAATCAGTGGCATTGTGTCAAAAAGCCTTTTGGTAATCTATATATATACAATCTATTGTGAGACCACTATCCAAAAATTCTGTCCATTCATCAAGTACTCACATTAATTGTATAGCAGTAGAATGGTTCGACATAAATCCATATTGTTTTGTTGAAAACATGTTATTTATATATTCTATAATTTGATCTCTGACTATCCTTTCCAGGATCTCATTTTCCTTTTCTGCGATTGATTGTCCAAATATCATGGCAAGGGGTTTTGAAAGCTCCTTCCAAAAACATGGATTAATTTTAACCATGCAAGGAGATAATCTCAGCCTTAAAATTGTGTAGAAGCTACTTTATCCTTTCTACTTTTATCTCAATTTCTTGCTATTCTTTGTACACTTTTTTTGCTTACAAGGTTGGAGTGTATTCTTTTGGTTCACCTGTGAGAACACCCCTAAAAAGTCTTCTAAGATGTTAGCCTTTTTTCATCATTATTAGCCATAATTAAATCATGAAGTTCAAATTCAAACTAACAAATTTCCATAAGCAAAAGACGTAATACTGGTAAAAAAAAAAAATTTTTTTAAAAGCTATAGAAAGTTTAAACCAACTTTTGTTGAACTCATCTTCATTGCAATTTTGCAGTAGATCATCTATCCCATCTAGTTAGTAATTTTTGCATTTAAAAATAAAATGTGCCCTAATCATCCAGGGTAGGAAAACAAAACTTCAAGGCTGTAGTTTCGTAAGATAGACAGAAAGGGGGAAGAGTCCAGTCAAGCAGTATATATTCATTGTAAATGAATGATCAAATTCAGCTGTAGTTCCACACATGGACAGAAAGAGAAGGTCCAGTTCAGTAGTAGATAAATAGAATTCCTCCCACAAAAAAAGTTTCAGAAGAATGATTTCTCAATTAAGTCAAAGGAACTAACAGCAATACTCTGGGGCCATAATTTTGTATGATATATATTGTGAAATACCAATATAATAACACGAATATGGGGTCAGATAATAAAACCTAAAGAAAGTGTCATCAGAACAAAAAAATTCTCAGATGTTACCAAAAAGTTAATGTAATAAGATGGGGCATAAAATCAGTCACCAGTTTGATACTGTAATTGTATTGTAAAAAATAGTAATTGTAGAGCACCCTGGAGATGCAAGGTTAGAAATATTTTGCCTACCATATGTCATTTTTGCTGGGTTAAGGTAGTGGTTTGTATAACAGTTCTATATAGGGGGACGCAAATTGCATAATATAGTTGTACAATATATATGCAGTACATACACTAAGTAAATAGAACCTCTAACCTGAAATCAAATAAAGTAAAAATAAGTAATATAAATACTACAAAGACAAGGTTTGGCATGATAGACTAACAGAGAGAGTTGAATTTTGCAGCACGGTTATATCCTATATAGAATGTATAATACAAGTTTTGGAATAATGCTTTCTCAATGAAGTCACGACAACTAATTGGAATACTTTGAAGCTGTAGTTACGTATGATGGACTGAAAGAGAGGGTCCCATTGAGCAATATACATACATTGTGAATCAAACCTTGACCAAAAATACAATTTTAAAAAGATGTTTTAGAAAAAGGATTTCATTTTAACAAAAATACTTAGAGGATGACAATGAAAAATTCCTGTATCTGTCCCCAAATGTAGATACTTCTTGCTTTAGCCTACTCCATTGCCTATCCTACCACAAAATTTCACTGCAATTCATCAAGAACTTTTGAAGATATCTTGTTGTGTACATATGGCCACAATGCAGGGAAGGTAATATGGTCTCACTTAGGGTCCGTCTGTGGTGTTTGCTTCTGTAAGTCGGGCTTTTAATCTGGTGTCCTGATCTGCTGGTAAATTCTCAGAAGTCTTCCTCCTGCCTGCCAACCTATAAATGTGGGAGATAGTCTGTTCCACCTACATGAAGCAGGGGGTGACTAGGCAAATATAGAACTTTCTAGATGTTCATAGACAGCTCCATAACTACTGTTCACATGTTCAACTGAGAGTAGCACTCCCAACACCTCCTCTTTGAGGTATATGTTCATACAACCTTCGGGGCAGGTCCATCTGAAATGGTTTGACCTGCTTCCAAACATCCTTTTTCTAGATGGGCCCCTTTTTTGAGCATTTTGTTTGACATTTTAAGTGACTGGAAACTCTGAGGAAGTTCAAAGGTGTATAACAAAATCTCGAGAGGAAGGACTGGATCATGTGTGGCATAGTATTTGAAAGGAAAAAAAGATGTAGTTGGTTTGTATGTTGAACCAAAATGGAGGATTGTATATCCACATTGTAAATGACATATTCAATACGTCTTATGTGGCCTTGTGTCCACTTTTTAATACCATCGCGATGGTCTTTGGTGAGCACAGATTGACCTGGCACTAACACACGCTGCATAGCAACGTGGTGGCTCTTTACACCTGAACAAGATGGCAACTTTCGACTTCCTCTACATATTCACTAATGACATCAGTAAACCAAAAAAAATGGGGTAGAATCCTTTGTCCCCTGTGACTACTGGATCCTTCTCACATCACTGATCCACAACAATTATCATTGCTCACCCACAATATAGGACTCTGATACCTTCTAATCTTATACTCTGTATTGTGGAATGGGAAGCTGTAGTATTCCAAGTCTGTCTTTGTATGAAATTGTGCCATTAGTTTGGTAGCAATTCTCTGTAACTTCTCTAGTGTTCTCTGGTGTTTTTCAGAGACCAGATATTGCTTGTATATTCTACATGTGGTCTGACCAGGGTTTTGTTGAGTAAAACATTAAAAATGATTCAACTAAGAAAATGTTTCTTTTTAAACTCAATGAATTGTTTCAATTCCATTGTTTGTTTTTGCTGGTCCTTTTTGCGCTGAAGTGCGCTCAGTTATCCCTCCAACCAGTGGTCATGCACTGAGATATTGGTGTACAGATGTTACCCCAGGAAGACTTGCACAGAGATGTCATTGAACCTTTGAGGACAGACATAAACCATAATGTGGTACGGACATATAACTACTACATAGGAGAGGTACTTGTATACGGATCAACTCCAATAGTTAATCACTTCTTCCATACCCTTTGTCCATTCCTCAATAAAAAATCACATTGAAATTCATTGAGAACTTTTGGAGATAATGTGTGGATAGACATAAGTGTATATATAAATGTATGAGAAAAAATAGAAAGATATCTCTAAACCAACCCCCTCTTCCAGCTTATTGTCCAACCCTCCACAAACTTTCACGAAAATTCATAGAGGTCCAATTGGCAATGTATGTTTATCCTAAATTAATTCCTTAGCGTCCACCAGAATTCACACTTGTTTTTTGAAAATTCAGACTTTTTTGGTAATCGCCATCCAATAATCTTCCATGTATCTGGACTTGGAAGGAGGGGGCAGGATGCTGTCATACAAATGGTTAGTTATTGGTAGGTTCAATTCAATCAGAATTCAGATTCGTTTATCCAAGTCCTGGTAGAGAGCAGGTAGGAGGCAATTCCAAACTTCCTCAGAGGAAGATACTCTGGCCTAGGGTTCCCAACAACGTAGGGGGAGGGCTATCTCTGAATTTTTCACGCAACAAGTTTTAACGATTCAAGGGGATTCAAACATTCACTAGTATCCACCCATCTATCTGATTATCGACCCTGAGCTCATACCACAACGTTTAAGAAAGGGGCTGGTTCCGCCACACAAATGGTTATTAGAGTATGTACTATTTATTTTGTCAGAGACTTAATTGTCATAGCTAAACACTTGGTGGTAGTATTCATAAATCCACTCGGAACTCCTGTTGTTATTGATTTTTTACAACCATTTTCTGTTATCTTAATCTAACTGCTTTTCATCGCTTCATCTTGTGATAAACACAAATCAAGATATTTCCGCTACTACCAGAGTGAAAATAAAATGTTTCGATTTCTAATCAACTTTTTTTTTCATTCAGGAATCTGAGGAATAATCGTATTATGTTCTTCTACGCATTAACTTGTTTATTCATCATTTATGGATATTTTTCACTTTTAACAAAATCATAAGATTAAAATTGAATGAAAACTAGAAGTGAATCAAGTTTGTCGAAAGATAAATATGGTCATCAGAGATTTTTAAAATAAAAATAAATTATCAACAAGTCATCCATCCGTCTTCTCAACAAAATTAACCCAACCATCATCGTGATAAAAATAAAAAAAGATTTTTTTTTCAAAGAAACGATAAACACAAATAATAAATGATTAGCTTACACCAAATATATGCCCCATCTTGTCCTCTGTGCTGGTTTTGGGGTTCTTGTTTTGTTTAATTCTTGTCTTTTATCCGGGGGGGGGGTTCACCCCTTTTCCTGGATCTCCTAGTGGGTCATGTCTGGATTATTTAAAAGAAATATTTGTATATTTGTTGAGTACGAAGATCTGACGAGAAAAGTGGTTGTTATTGTTGTCAAGTTTTTATAGAGTTTAATTTTGGTTCAATCTTTTCTTTGTCAAATTCATTTTGATTTAGCCGATCATAATTTTTTTATTCATTTGGCTGATCATGTTTTTCTTCTCAAAATGTATTAAAATGAAATCCTGGCCAAATATTTTGGCTTTGTGGTTTTTGTTAATAGTCAGCTGAATCTCAAAGCGAATAGGTCATGTTTTTGTTTGCCATGTTATCGCATGTTAGATTTGTTGTTTTGTTGAGTACAAAATAAGGATTATCATCTCACGACAGTATTTTCTCGTGTCAATTATTTTTTCTGATAAAGATCCCAAAAGATTCTATTTATGAGACGAATTCACCAAGAATTGTTAGTTGAAGTGAATGTCGTACAAATAAAGAGCTTTGTTTTTTCTCTTCAAATGTCTTTTCAGTTCCATAAAATAACATAGAATTTCCATAAATTTAGATATGCTGAAACAATCTTAAATCCATTCTCTTGGGGTATTGTCTATAAAAAACAAAACAAAACAATAACTGCCAATTCGCATCAGAACGATAGATGAGAGAATCTTGACTAATCTTGGATTAAAGAGGGGAAAGAGATTCAAGAATGATTAATTTCTTGTCGTCAATCGCCCAGATGTGGTTAGGAGTTATCTTCTGCTTTTATTATAAATTCCTGCAGCTGCTACTCTTCCTGTTATTCTTGTCTGCTGCTGATATCCGTGTTGATTGCCTTCACCATGCGACTTAAGGTGATGTGTTCCCCGTGACCGCTGTTCCACTCCATAATGATATGTTGCTTTTCACAGTGCGACAACTAAGATATTTAATAAAACACTAAAAGCTGAAAGACAATGCACTCTCTCTCTCGCGTGATGAAACTGAATTAATGGTTGCATTCTTTTCATTGGATAGAGAAAGTGACATTAATTTTGTAATAATTTGTTAATGTGTTAACCCGACCCATCATAAATCCCACTGTTAATTATTTCAACAAAATTCTAAAACTATTTTTTCGAAAAGCAATTTTGTGTGTGTGTGTGTGTGTGTGTGTGTGCGCGCGCGAGCGCGTTTATTAACTTCAACATTGTAAAATAATCAAAATCCTTTTTGACAATGGTGTTTAATTCTGTATCAAAAGTTTCGTGAAAACAACTTCTCTTGGGATTCTTGATGCATCACTTTAGCCTATGTAGTAAGTTGAACAAAAAGTTTGAACTTTGCTCACCCACATACATGCACTTATCCCTTTTGTAAAGAATATCTTGAAAGAATAAGACTTACAACTGATTTGTCCTTGACATGGTTTAAAATATGCTTTAATGATGTTTCTTAGTAATTTTTAATACATTTTCATTTTTGCCATTTATGCACTTGGAGCCTTTTCGCCCTTTTCTTCTGTATTGCTTTCAATTGTTTCATAAGTTGTGTTAATGCAATAAAAAAAAATTTTTCCCAACCATATGTACATTTTTTTAGCATTCTATTAAGACTCAGGGATTTTTAACTCATTTTTTCAATGCACTTAGCTGTCAAACTTATTGAACTTATTTCATTGTATCAATATTTACGCTAAAACTCATATCACATGACTTGTGTATGATAATTTTGGATACTACCATTATTTTGCTCACAAATTTTGACTCTTATACTTCTTAACTGCTGGAGACATCACTTTTATAGAAAGTAATTGTGTATTTTGATAGTTATAAGAAAATTATCACCAAATCATCTATCAAATTGTTTTTTGTACATAAAATTGTCGACTCTCACATTGATTGATTTACAGTCATGGTTTTGCAGGGCCCTCGTAATTTGTGAAATTAAAGGAATTAAAACCTCAGTGGAAAAGAGGCGCAAATATGCTTGCTTATGATGAAAAAAATTATAAGTATTGAAAAAATCAGCAGCGGCTGAGCAAAACGCAGATGTAGCAGATCGGTCATACGACAATTAATCCTTTTTTTTTTTTCGGTTGATCGGGTCCCACTAAAACGTGTGTTTGCTGTAGGCTGACTGGGGAGGGATCAACGTCAATATATTGTCTTCTCTTGCTCCAATTCACCAGTCTCAGGCCCACTGCCCACGCTGCAGCAGCCGATCTGGACTAAAACATGGGTATTTTCACGCGCACTCAAACACTAAGACACCACAATTTTTTAGGGCACGTGGTAACAATTGTCGACTCTGTGATCAACAAAAATCAACGTTCAAATTAGAATCCGGCAGAACTCAACAATAATACTCTTGTTTCCATGAACTGTAAAATCTTATTAGAAACACTCACTTCTGCACAGACATTCAACTGCAATTTTCAAAGAACTGTTGACTGGAAACATGCAATTTGATTTCTCGCGGAAACGCTTAATTTTGTAACCATTTTTTTTCTCTACTAATTCTTTGACCATTTGCTCCTTTCTGTTGAATAAAAGATCGGGATATATTGGAAAAACTGAGGTCTTCGCGTTTTTTGTTTCGTTCATATTGTTTTGGGCAGAGCTGCTATTCGTGTCAAGGCATAATTAACAGGTATTATCTAAATCCCAATATTTTGCTAAAATAGTTACTAGATGAACCGATTAGAATGTCAAGTGAGACACAGGTGCCTTTTTGCGATCAAAGGAAGTGAATTTCGACCTCAGAGACTCCAACGAAAAGAAATATTGGGTTTCAACGTGAAGCAAAAAAAAAAAAAGATTGTATCAACAGACCGAATATTTGGCAGCATAAATAAGAAAAATTCTTTATGCAATCCCACCAAGAACATTGAACGCAATTTTCAGTTTTCTAAAAAAAAATTCATCCTTGTTAATCAAAGCCTTTGTCTTAATGATGTTCAAATGACATTTTTACTTATTAACAACGAGCAATTTTTTGTATTCTTTTGTAATTCAAGATGACTAAGCCTCTCTAAGCTATCGTTCTAATAGAGTAACAATCTGACTTCAGGAATAAGAAAAAGGTGAGGAAAGCCTTAAAGACTGTCCCCTACCCATTGCTCTAATAATAGGTAATCACCTCTCCAACCTTGTCCCTATTTTTAGTCACACTAAATTGACACAGCTCCTCATCCTCACACCTGTTGCTAAAAGTAAATCATGACTATGCTACGATAATTTTCTCTTGCATATTTCCTGTAAAAGATATTACTTTAATACTTCAATTATGAATTATGGATTTGAGAAAAATATTTTATTAAACCAATTAACATTAGTCAACTTAGTAACTATTTCTTAATGAGTTGAACATTTAACGTTAATCTCCAACTGATTTTCTCAATGAGAAAAATATTCAAGTGAACTGTTTTTGCATTCTAAATTCACTTGCATCCGTCCACAAAATGATAATATTACTTTCACGAGTACAAATTTATGAATAGATAATTAAATTGAAGTTATTCCACTAGTCGACAAGTCGGTAGTTAAGTTGAACAAATTTTCGGGAAATGTATGCCTTGATTGTTTCAACATAATTTCATAGTCGATCTTCAATCACAATCGAATTCAATGTCGCGATTTGATGGCAAACTCATGGTAGTTTGCTCTTGCCTTTCCTTGAAACGTATGTCCGTGTATTAAGGAATGTCAATGTAAGGTAACTATGCAGTCTCTCTGTAAAAATTCTCTTTTTTATCGATGCAAAAATGCTTAATGACTACTTCTTTCTGTTGAATAAAAGATCGGGATTTCGACACATCGTGCTCAAAAGGTCCGCCTTCACTGGGTTAAGATGATAGAAAAAAAAAAAAATTTGCAAGTAATCTTTTTGTGTTTTCAACCCATAGGACTCTCGCTACTTTCGGAAATTTATCAGTTCTGAGAAAAATAATTCTAGTTCTGAGAAAGTCAAAGGAAATTTGGCCGCGAAGAAGTCGGCCTGGATAGGTCGCCCCCGGACTATTTGGCAGCAAATTTTCTCCCAGTTCGACAGCGTTTCGTTTTTAAAAGCGAAAATGTCTAATCATATGGAATTTAAAATGATCTAATGTAATTCACAATAATAATGAGTAGATTCATGGTGGCTGTTAAGATTTTTTTTAGTTTTATGAATATTTGTTCCAACTTTTTATAGCTTGTAATTTTTGTTTATTTTCTCAAGTATCGTAAGACCTTCGCTCGCTTACGGAATTTTTTAGAGTTTTCGTACGGCAGTTATGTAGGTTGTTTGTTTTTTTGTTTTTTTTTTCAATCTAATAAAAATGTTTGTCGTATAGGATCTTGCATATACAGTCAAATATCTGATAATATATAGAAGAACAATTCAAAGATAGTGCACCACTGACTTTCTGACATTGATAATCACGCGTGTAAGTGCGAGTACTAACCATGTGGATGAAATCGTCTACAGATTGGATACGCACAAAAGGCAGGGGTAACAAGAAACTTCGCCCCACCAATATTTCATCCCTCTAGGACATTTCAGTAATTATCAGTAATAACAATTATCCCAGTTAATGGAAAAAAAGATTTCAAATATTATCTCAATACTTAAAAACTGAAAAATCTACAGACCCTTTTTGTATATCAATACTAACAGACATTCAAAAAGCAATTATCCAAAAAATTAAACCTTTCCTTGGATAGAGGCATACATCAAATAAATAGAAAATAGTTACAATTATTCCTATATTCAAAAAAAGTTCAAGATTGAGGAATATATCAATTTTTCGTCTGTCTAACATAAATAGAATATTGAAAAAGTGATCTTTAATCGTGTATATAATATTTCAAAATAATATATTTGTTTTTATGAACTGCAATTCGGGTTCCAAAAATTTTTGAACGTGCACTAATCAACATTACAGAACAAATAGAAGAGACCGTAGATGTTCCGATAAATTTCAAGTACTGAAATGGTGCATGTTTATTTGTAGACTTTTAAAAAGCTTTTGATACAGTAAATCATAATATTCTTTTCGGAAAACTACATCACCATGGAATTAGAGGTTCTATGAAAAGAAAAAAATGGTTTATAACTTATCAAAAAAAAAAAAAAATAGACAGCAACAAGTACCAGTTTTAGGGTTCAAATCTCAAATGAAGACAGTTAAACATGAAGTACCACAAGGATCTGTACTCGGGCACCTTTTTTTAAAATATATATACAAATGACTTTCATCTTGCAAAAAAACCCCCAAAAAACTCTACTATATATCATTTCACTCATGACACTCATTTTTTAATTGAAAATTCTTACATTAAAAAATTCTTAAAAAAAATAAATTCTGATCATAAATATCACTGTTAATAGTTATTAGCTAAAAAAATTCCCTTAATTCAGAAAAAATCAGAACCAAAATTACCTGTAAGTGTAAAAATTCATGGCCAAAGGATATTCCCTTCCTCCATTATCAAATATCTTAGTGTATATCCAGATGCTCATTATTTAGAACTAAAAATCAAATTGGGAGGTTTAATGGAATGCTTTAAAAAACTAAACCTTATCTAAATGTACAAGGACTTCTATTCTTTATTATAATACATTCTCCTCTCTTTTATGTATGGATGTCAGATATGGAACTTTACCATCCAAACTATACTAAAGAGAATTGAGACACTTTAAAATTCAGCTATAAAGATTATTGCTCAAAATGATAATGATATTAAAAATCATAACAATATTAATGGCAATGTATTTACTGAGATTCATGTGACACCCTACAATGAATACCTAAAAATCCTTAAAATGGAAGATAACATGACTTTAAAAAAATTGTTTACTAGTACATGATTTTGAAATAACTTCCTGACAGTTTTGATAATTTTTTTACTTTGCAAACAGAAAATATATAGGTGGGTACTGCTTATAGGGCTTTAAGCCCGATTGGTACCCTCCTCATCAAATGTGTTGATCGAACCACAAAAAATCAATAATCGATTTGCTATTGTTTACTGAGTGAAATAAATAAAAATAGATGATTGCATTTAATTTTTGTTTTTGTTTTTCTATTCCCGCCTCCTCCTCATCAACATCAACAAAAAAAAAAGATTTCAAATTTAAGGTGTTTTAGTGACAAGGTTAGACTAATTGTTAAAACAAGATGAATAATCAGCAGCAGCAGCAGCAACCTTTTAGTGTTGTTTTTTAGGACATGGACTTTCCTCAAGATTCGCCAGACCTCACTATCATGGGTGCCGTAAAGCCAGTACATTCTGAATTTGACTAGCTTGTCACACCAGCTTACTTTCTGTCAGCAACAATTTCGCATATGATCTCTGAGGATCCATGTTGTGAGTTGTAATGTCCAGTGGTTATCAGCCATTCTTGCAACTTGTCCAGCCCATTGCCATTTGAGTTTTCTAAGGGTTACCATGATATGTCGAACACCTGTCTTTCCTCTAATATACTGTGCTGTCATGATCTCTTCATGTGAGGTTGAACATGATTCTCTCTTGTGCATGTTGCATGGTTTCAGTTTGAGGGTCAATCTTTTAGTTAGGTTCCATGTCTCTGCTCCATAAGTGACTATCAGGAGGCTGCATTGATTGTATACTCTTTTTTAGGACTAGTAAGATTTTCTTATTCTTGAAAGTTGTGCTACCTCTACCAAAAGCTTGCCGACCGAGTGTGATCTTTTGCTGGATATCATCTTCTTTTGAGGATTTCGTGGAGATTAGTTGTCATGGTCTAATTTCTTCAGCTCTACATTTTCTGTCCTGATCGTTGTGTTTTTGTTCTCAACATGTTTATTGTACATGATATTCATTTTGCTGAAGTTTATCTGGGGACCAGCTTTCTCCATTTTGTCTATCTAGCATTATTTGGAGAACATGAAGGATGTTACCGAAGACAATGATGTCAGCAGCAAATCTGTTACTTAGGAATTTGTTGTATATTCTGATTCCTTTGTTTTCCCAGTCTAAGTTTCAGAAGATCATCTCAAAGCAGGCTGTAAAGAGTTTGGGTGAGCTTTTTCTAGTTGAAAAGGCTCAGAGTCTATATGTAGCCTGATAAAGAAACTGCTGAGTCAGTAGATATATTGCAGTATACAGGATCTACACCTTGTACTATTGTGTCAATAACTTTTCACTGAATCGAAGGCCTATTTAAAGCCAACAAATGCTACAGCAGGTGGCATTTTATATTCTGCTATTTTCTCTTTTAGTTTGTTTATTGACAGGAGGTGGTCGATGGTTGAGTAGCTTTTTCTGAACCCAGCTTGGTCCTATGGTTAGTTTTCGTCTAGCATTTAGTAAGTCAGTTGGTGTTCATTTTGGTGAAGAGTTTTCAGATGCAGTTGAGTAGGTTTATTGGCTTGTAGTTGTTGAGGTCTTTATGGGTTCCCCTTTTATGTATAACAGTATTATGATTTCTGGGTCTTTACTTAGAGGCATAAGTTGAAAAGAATGGCTTGATTGTCTGTTTTTATTCTCACATAGTCTCCCACATCCAGTGGAGTGAGATCTGTGATGCCATGTCTTTTATCAATTTTCCTTTGTTCTCTTTTGGTAAGCACTATCTCTCTTCTGTACTTCTCTCAAATTTGGCCATCTTGGCTCTAGGTTCTTCCAATGGCATAGAAGTAAAATTTTCATTCTTCTGCTGGAATGCATCATGTAGCAGTAATAGTAGTATTCTGGTATGCCATCATTGCCGTGAATACATCTGGTTGCTGTAACATATCTTTGGCAATTTTTACGCCGCTTTCTGCAGCAGTGTTTGCTTGAAGAAAATGTGGACAGACTGTAGAATATTTAAATCCATATTGTTTGGCAAATTCTTGAAAGCTTTTGCTTGAATACTGTCCACCATTATCATTGACTAGCACCTCCGGAATCCCTGTCCAGCGAAGATGTTTTTCATCTTCCCCCTCATGACGCTACTCACCAACTGGTTCAAGTAAACAATCTCTATGTAGGGAGAAAAATAGTCGATGGCAACTATATGATATTTCTCTTCAAACTTTAATATATCAGTGCCTACTTTCTACAGAGGTCTATCTGGAATCTCAGCAGGTTTCAGGATTTCATTTCATTTGCCATACAGTGTACATTGCAAAATGAGCGCCATTATATATTCCTCAATTTCTAAGTATATTCCTGGCTACCATAAGGACATGTTTGCTCTTTCTTTGCACTTATTTAGTCCTAAATATCTGCTGTCTATTGCATTTAATATTTTCATCTTAATAGTCCCTGGAATGATAATCCTGTCCTGGTAAAATAACATATTTTAATGAATAGATCATTCTTTTTTATGATGAAGTATGGCTTTATTCTTTTCTCAATCCTTTGTTTTTTTTGGCCAACCATTCAGCTTTAGATGAGTTACTTTTTACAACAATTCATCTTTCTCTGCAGCTACTCTTATTTGCTCCAGTTTTCAATCTGTAGCCGATTTTGTTTTCTCTAGTAATGGGCGTCTTGACAGTGTGTTTGAGGCTGTTTCCATGGAAAGTGATCTGCACTTGGACTGTATCATCTGAGATGCATTTACAATTGTTGACATTTAAGTGGACTATTGTATATCATGATTGTTTAATAGAGGTACCAATGGTTTGTGATCTGTTTGAAATCTGAACTGCTCCAATTCTATTATATATTGATTGAATCTTTCGTAAACCTAAACATCCAAAGCATTCTTTCTCTATTTGTGTGTATCTTCTCTCTGCCTTGGTCAACATTCTTGATGCTAAAGTTAAGGCTCTCAATTTGCCATCTTCTTCATTGAATAGCACTACCCCCAATCCAAAACTGTTTACACCAGCACTTACTATTATCCTTTTGTTCAGATCGTAATATATAAGGATTGGTGCTCTTGTCAAAAGTTCTTTCAATTTCTCAAAGGCTTTTTTTTATGGGTCATCCCACAACCAAACTGTATCTTTCATCAACAGCTTCAACATAAGTTGAATTAAGTTGGCAAGGTCTGGTAAGAATCTCTCAAGATACTGTGTCAGGCCTAAAATTCGTCTCAGTTCTGTTACTGATGTAGGGTCTGGTAACTTCTTTATGATTTTTACAGTTACTGTTAGGTTATGTCCCTTCTTCCAAATATATGTGTCTAAAGTGTTTCATTTCTTTTTTTTCTGTATTCACATTTCTGGTCATTCAGTACTATTCCAGCCTGTTTTATTCTTTTTACTGCTTCCTATAGCCTTGTGTTATGTTCCTGAATATTCTCCCAAAGGACCAAAATGTTATACCTGTATTCCTTCTACATTTTTGAAGAGTTCAGTCATTCTTTGTTGGAATATTTAATTTTTTTAACTTTACATACAGACTAATGTTCCCATTCCGTTTTACTAATGGTACTATTGGAGCACACCAATGAGTTGGTTGAGTTACTTTTCGTATTATTCCTTCTTCTTCCAAATGCTCTACTTCTCCCTTTAATCTTGGAAGTAGTAGAAAGGGTATTTGCCTAAGCATTGTTGTGCCACACAGAATGGCGTCTTCCTTGAGTATAATTTTTAGGAGGTCATGTATCATTTATCCTCCTCTTTCTGCCTCATGTTCCAACTCTCCAACTACTAAACCCATGTGATATGCAGAGACTCTTAACAATGAATTTTCAAAATTGTGTTCATTTATCAATAAACTTTAATTTCTTACTGCCTGTTTTGATATTTTGTCAACGTAGTGAATTTTCCTCTACACTCTAATATTCCACAAGGAATCTGAAGAACTCCCTCTGCAGGAGGCCGTTTTAAATCTTACTGATTTCATTTTTACAGATGTTGAGATATCTTTCATACGCTCAGCTACTAAATCGCAGGTCCACTTCTCTAGCTCTAAAATGCATATTCACATCTCTG
>OY735200.1:42482312-42544812 GCA_963457665.1 Thysanoteuthis rhombus | reverse complement strand
AGAAGTGAATGCTCGACCCCCTTTTGGCTTGCACACATGAAAAAACCTTCAAATATAACAAGGCAAAGCAAATTATTTCATATGGATTTCTGTTCACTCTTGACCTTTGAAAGGAGGAAAAGTTTCCCAACACTTCTGACCTATTAAAGGGGGGTGGGGAATTTCCCTTCACTTGAGGTTTCCCTCCATTTCAACCCCTCAAAAAATTATATATAAACATAGAATATGTGTATGTCTGTATGTATACGGCACCTATACGGCACCCCCTTTACTTTTAGTCGAGATTTAGTATGAAACTCTATTCTTAACTAAATATCTAAAACATTACTTCGTATGACGACTACCTATAAAGGCCTCAAACACCAAACACACAAGTTCAATTGCTTATTTGCGCTGGCTTTCTAGCCGGTTTACCTTTTATCTTTCCTTCTCTCTAAACTGATCATCAGCATAGTTTCTATTCTTTGACTATGACTACATATTGTCTTTTGTCATTAATCTTCCTCAACGTGAGAATTTAGCTACTAAATGCAAATGCTGTATCTACTTCACTTGATATATTTTTGGTGACAATGCAAACGCTGCACTCACTATTTTATCCATTTTAGCTCTTTCTTACACCTAGCCTGAACTAATAGCTTTTTGATAATCTAGCTCGGTCAAACATACCGCTCATCATAACAAGTACTACTAATCAGGCTCCATTTGATAGATAAACCAAACGACATTAGACCAGTTTTGTCACTTGTCCCTTAAATACTTATTCTTTCCTATATTTGGCTAATCACCTTTTACATCTTTATCATTAAAATGATTTAATAATTAAAAAAAGTAAATTATCCTTATTTTATATAAAGTTTCCACGTGGATTTTCAAGAACTTCAAGACATAAGAGAAGATGTACATGTTTATCCGTCAATATAGGAAAGGGTATGTCTTAACAAGGCAGAATTAATGTTTGGTTTATATTTCTAATATGAAGCTTATAATCTCCAGTATATTACATTTATCACAAAATGTTAGTAATATCATAAATCCAGTTAATGCAAATTAAAAAATTCACAGATGTATATGAATTTCTATGGAACTATTTCCTGAGAAAAAAAAATTGTAAATTTTTTCACATGAAGGGTAGATGTATTACCTCTAGGTGAGAGAATCACACGTTATGACAGCAAATCAAGAAAATCACATTGTCCATTATATAAGTATAGTAACAGCATGAATTGGGGTGAAGGTGTTAAAAAAATAGCCTCTCCCTCCCGGCAGTAAAACAAAATGAAACCAGTCTCAAACCAAAAGCATGTATGTCTATTAATGGATAGGGGGGGTATACTTATCTGAAAAGGTGTACAAACATACATTTTGACCCCTTTTCTCTCAATCAGTTGCAGAGTGCTTCAATATCGTATCTTGACATGTTGCTTGTTGTATTCTACATAATACTTGTATATCACTGTTAAGTGTGAATTTCTATAAGAGGATAACCTAAACAACACACTATGAGGACTAAATTACCATAGTGATGATTCTAGGCCAGCATTTTAACCCTTAATTGACCACTTTTTAGGGGTTCTTTGTCAGAAATAATCTTCTTTGCTCTATAAGATAAAAATCTACATTATTTTTTCCTGTTTTTCAGAGGATGTATGAACATTGTGTCTCACAGCATTTTAACCTCTTTTTTCCAAATGAGTTGTAAATTACTTCAAAATCATATATTGATGTGTTGTCCTGTTCTATCCTTTAATAATTCACAGTTTAACCTGAATTTTTATTGAAGGGCAACCCCAAAAAGACACTATATGGACTAGATTATCATACTGATAATTCTAGGACAGCTTTTTTTTAAGGACCACATTTTAAGGATCTTTTGTCATTTTCCCACAGAAATGCTCTATTTGCCTAATTTCAGTGAATATATTGGATAAGTACTAAACAATACAGATAGGCTTGTATTGTTTAGTACTTACCTATATATCCTTGGAATCATCACAAGATACCAAAACAACCCTCTGACCATCCTTGAACCCTCCTGCAAGTATAAGCAATTTTCTGTATGAGATGCAATCTTTGGTATTGTCCACCATATATATGCTAACAAATTCTGTCAAATATGTTTTCCTTTCAAAATTTGCCTGAAGTGTTTCCTATGATATGGTAGGTTTGGGCAATGAGCATGTCTGTGGCTAAAACTTTGCGGTGCTCATCACCTAATTGAAGGAACATAGTCATATCTGTCAAACACTAGTATGAGCACGGCTCGGTAGGTACAGTGTCTCCAGACAAATCATTCATCTGATGATTATTTCACCCAGGTCAATGAAGGTCCTGAAGTGATCCTTATTCAGGGTTTGAATCATGGCCATTCTATCAACTATGTCGGCCTTGTTAGTATCGTCATTGCCTCACGGTAGGTCAAGAATCTCATTGATCATTGATTCTACTTTCTTTGCCAAATCTGCTTTGCAGGTCTTACTTATGACACCATCATCAAAGAAGAGAATATGAAAGCACCATCTCTAGATTGATATCCATGTTCTTTGCCACTGCCAAAAAATGTATAAAAGAACACTTCTGTATTGATAGTGATCTTTTTCTGAGAGAAATTATGTTGTGACAGATTACTATTTCAGTGGGGAGATCATCACTGTGTTCTGATTCAGAAGTATGAAAAGTCACCACCAAAACCAATAGTCTGCATGCTACCTACAAAAGAATTTAACAAGTCTGTAGCAATGGATCTAAAAGAAATAGAATCAATGATTATACTACTTCTAATAAACTATGCAACAAGATTCAGTGCTGCATGCATCATTCCATTAAAGCACAAGGAAATCATCATCAAAAAAACAGATCCTTTCAGATAATGCAGGAAAATACTCAAATGACGATTTCCAGCAGATGGTTGAAAAATTAAATCCAAGTATAACAACAACAGCTGCAGAATCTCCTTGGTCTAATGCATAAATGAAAGATATAATAACTTTATGGGAGGAATGATCAGGAAGGTGAGAGGGGATAGTATTCTGTAGAAGTAGCTGTAAATTGGGAAGGGTCTGCAAAGAATGCTCTGGTCAATGTGTATGGTCATTCACCTAATCAATTGATTTTTGGCAAAAACCTAAACTTTCTGTTTGAATTGAATGAAAAATTACCAGCTCTGGATCAATCGACAAGTTCTACTGATATGTTAAACAATTTGAATTCCCTGCTCTCAGCATGATCAGCATTTACTCAAGCAGAAGCTAGTGATAAATTATGAAGAGCTATATTAGCAAACACTAGAACAAGTAATCTTTCTGAAAATGGAACAGTGACTGGAGAAGAGGGACAAAAATTTGTGCTTTGATTTCAAAAGAAAAACAACTATGTACTTTTTTTTTTTTAGAATTTAAAATGAAAAATAAAAATGTGAAATGAATCTAAATTATTTGATATCTATTCAGATGCCTTTTTTTCTGTGCTTGCTTCCTCTAATGTTGAAACATAGCTATGCTATTGCTGCCAAGCTCAATTCAAAAGAGAGCACCAATATTTAAGAGCAATTTTCAAATACTGGTCCTCCTAAGAGATTCTTTACAGGTGATGGAAGAGAATTCAATAATGAAAAATTCTGGAATATGGCTAAAAATATGTACATCATTGTCTGGACTAGAGTGGCACAAAGACCTTGTAGTAATAGACTAAATGTAAGACACAATGATATTCTCAGTTGTGAAAAGATTTTAGTCTCATTGTAGATGTTGCTATAGCATGATCAATGAATGCTAAAAACTAATCATATTGTGTCAGTGGTTTCAGTCCTAATCATTTGGTGTTTGGCTATAATCTAAGTATACCAATAGTTCTGGTCAATCATCCTTCACCATTGGAGGCTATTTTTACAAATGAAATAGTTGCAAACAATTTAAATGCAATGCATGCAGTAAGAATGTCCTTTATACAGTCAGAATCATCAGAGAAAATGAACAGAATTAAGTGCCATGAAGTGGGTTCAAATTTGGTTCAGATATTTTACAATGGAGATCTAGTTTTCTTCAAGAGTATTGAGTCTGATAGACAGATGGGTCCTCAATCAGTAATAGGATGAGAAAACAAACAAGTTTTAGTAAAACATAGAGGGATCTCTGTGAGAGTGCATTCATATTGCCTGAAGATGTATACTGGCGGTTATCAAGTGGGATCTTTAAGCAAGAAACTTCCATTGTCAACAAAACCTAGTGAAGAAATTTAGCAAGTTAGCTAATGAATAGAATTCTCAATGAGAAAGGCTGAAAGTTTTCACCAAAACTGGTAAGCCAACGGGGAGGAATAAATATATTATGAATGTAGCACTGGAGTATTGTGAACCTTTCTGGCTGGATTTTGAACATGGAGTTTCAAAATGGAAAAGGCAAAGAAGTGACTTTGGTGAAGAATCAGCACTATTCCCCGTCTGCATCCAGAAAATACAGAACTGGATTAGTAATAGTTTTTTCACAGGTTCATGATTTAGGGCAAGATAGAATTACTACAAGATGGATGTGTACTGAAAAAGATATGCCACAAGGCCCTGTTGTCAAAGCAAGACTGGTAGCTGAGTTGTGGTACTGTTAAAAGCACCCTATTGAAATTGGGAGCTACTGACTCTAAATATGATCCAGTAGTGTTTACTTACTATTGTGTCAAGCAGTTGCACGGTATTATCTTTACCCATGCTGACGATTTTTTGCTGGCTGGAAGAGAAAATTTCCTAACTTAAGTCATTGATCAAATTTGAAAGAAATTTATTTTGAAGTCTGAAGCAACTCAAACTTCAAATATCTGGGAATGATAAATTAATCAAAATTACCATCAATAATTTCAACTAGTTTTTAACCTTCATCCTAATGTTCAGTTGCTTTTTATTGCAACTTTGTATTGGACTGTGATCCTTTAGCAATGATTGAACAGCGTGATTAGAAAATAAAGAACAAGCTCATAGTAAGAATTGAACTCATACCCCCCAAAACAAAGAAAACAATTCAAATTTATCCTAGGCTGGGAGAGCTGATCTTGTCACTGAAATCCTGTAACAAAGCTGACCTGAGAGGCATATAACAAAGATTGCACATCTTTTATTGCTAAGCTGGGTTACAGCGTAACTGTAAATGCCTCACTCAACCCCACATCTCTTCTCCACAAATCCCTACATCTCTCCTAGGTTTCCTCCTCCCTTACAAGTGCACTTTCTCTCCCCTTACCTTTGATTTTAAAATCACATTCCCTCAAAGGGGTTATCAGTAACAAACTATAAAAAAAACAAATCACTCATTACGATTATGTTCATACAGTCACACCCACTTTAATTTACATGATATAATCTTGTATCCATCCTTGCAGATGCCCTCTCTTTGAGACTTTCCTATGTTTTATACCCCTTCCTTCTTTTTGTCATTACCGGCCTCATCCCCAAGGAGCAATTGTAAATCTTGAAGTTGTTCCACAAAGGGAAATTTATACATTCAAGCAAACATCGAGGTTTAAAATTAGGTTGTAATCTTCCAGCACTAGACAAATATGTAACAATCGCTATTGATCCATACAAAACGCATACTTCTGGGTACACATGCATATACAAGATATTTTGAACTTGGCAAATTTATTCATAACAGTTATTGCCAGATGTTATCAAAGGTCGATTATTCATTTAACCAAGTTGTCAGACCTAATTATTGAATGTGTGGCGCCCCCCTATACTTCTAGTTAGGAATTCAGTACAAAACCCTTCTTTTTGCTAGATATCTAAAACATCATTTCCTACGACGACCCCCTATGCAAACTCTGAACATGAGCTCTATTGCCCTTTTGCCTTGGTACTTCTAACCGGTTACTCTCTCTCTCTCTTTCCTCCTCTCCAAGATCGATATGATTCAGCCAGCCTACCAGACAATCTTTTACAATTTTTCCCACCGTGACCTATCACTGTACTAAACTAATGTCGCGGCATATCACAAATGCAAAGCTACTCAACTGTGTCCTCACCACTAACTTGATACGCATATACACACTATCTCTCGTGAATGAAATGGCAACGCATTTCACTACACAACAGTCATGATTTTTATGATTCATAGCAGTTCAGTGTACTCCAAGTATACACATGATTACTACTATTGCCCGGCAACAAGCTCCCAACTTGGAAACTATATCCCATTTTCTCTTCACAATTGTATCTATGTTTTCATCATATGTACTTCCATTTCAGTGCTGTATTGTCATAAATGTTTATGTTTTAAATGTATGTTTTATTTATTATCTAAATACTTGTATGTGTTGTCTCTACTCCGTTTAATATTCGTATCAACAATCATATTTGGTGCGCGTATTCTTCCTGTTTCCTCTTTCAACCTTTCAAGTGACATCAGTGTGTGGTGCTAACAAGTAAAACAAGTGGAAGCATAATCCTTCATCTTCACCAAGAACATCTTTTCGCTACATACAACCAACAGATATTACTCTCTCTCTCTCTCTCTCTCTCTCTCTCTCACACAAACACAAAATATAGGAACCACCAATAAATCCAATAAATAGTTATTTACAAACTTCTTTCCTCCAGCAATACAGGTATAGATGAGATAGAAGTACTTCAGCTCTCCTTTCATTTTCTCATTTAGAGCACATTTATGTGTTGACACTATGGTCCTATTGTCACAAACATAAAATTGCTATGGGTTTCATTTTGTAATGCTTCAATTCAATTGATGATTTCACTGGTTTGAATGAGAAAAATCTTTACAACACTTGATTTTTGTTGCATTTCCCAAATACCACAATTAATTATAATTGCCACATTTTTTAGCTTACATTCATTTTTTCAAATATTTTTCTTTTTTAAGTATTTATATTCAATTTGTGATTGAAATAATAATAGTTAAATACATTGTTGGTTTTTTTTCAAAAGAATGAGCTACTGTTAGCAGTCACATTTTCAAGCAGCAACAATCTTAGTAGAGGAAAAGAAGAAAGCAGAAATGGAGTGTGAGAAGGCAGTATCTGTCTTAATGTGTCAACAATGGGTGAATAGCCAAATTCACTGCTATTACAACCCCAATAAGCGGGGTACAGTGGCTTGAATTGAAGGTATACTTTCCCCTTCTTTTATTACCTTTTAAAAATCTTTAATTTTTTTCTTTGAACTTTGTAAAACTAAAGTCATTTTTCATTTTAGAGTTAATTTTCTTCATTCTGTTGGCAATTTCAGAATAAAGGTTTGATCATTTTTCTTTAAATTCATCTGGAGACACATTTTCAATTATCCTTTCATGGGTTTTTTTAAGGAAAAGGTGAGTTAACATTATAGCAATAATCTCTATACTCAATAGAGTCTTCAAGTTGCCAAATTCCTTTTAAGTCACAACCAGTGACAGAATCAGTCTCATTCTGACCTAGAGATGTAATTCTGAACACTCTTTCCAGGTTCTGTTCCACAAAGCTTTTGCTATGGTTTTTATCAAGTAGATCCGAATAACTGTTTGGACTCCCAAACAAATTCCACATAAGAGACAGGACAAGATGAGTGATGAAATACTTCAGAATCAACATTGGTTTCTGTATCCACTTTCAAAACCTAAATGGGAGTTATTTCTTGGGAGAGCAAAAAGTAGAAAATGGTCACTATTTTCAAAGAGAATTGCCCCAGAACAATTCTAACAATAAAACCCATACATCATCATCGGCAGCAGCCTTTCAGCATCCGTCTTTGGGCATAAACCTTCCTTAAGATTCACCAGACCTCTTTATCATGGGTGTCGTGAAGCCAATACTTTCTGAACTTGTCTAGTTCATCATGCAATCTCATATTTTGCTGGCTACATTTTTATATATGTTCTCTGAGGGATCCATGCTATGAGTTATAATGTCTAACGGTTGTCTGCCATTCTTGCAACATGGCCAGCCCATTGCCATGGATGACCATTGGGTAGATACAATGGTTATGTACCTCTCTTCTCCGGATTTTCTTGTTCTTGAAGGTTGAATTAACTCTACCAAAAGCTTGCCAATCTAGTGTCATTCTTAGCTTGATTTCTTCTTTTGATTCATTGCCCTAGGTAGATGTAGCGGTCTTCTTTCTTCAACTCTGCGTATTTGATCCTGATTCTTGTGTCTTTGTCCTTTATGTGTTTCTTGTACATGACATTTATTTTACAGAAGTTCATGTGAAGGCTAACTTTCTTGCTTTTTTCATTCAGTTCGTAAAGCATTCTTTGGAAATCATGAAGGTTCTTAGCAAAAAGGATGATGTCATCAGCAAAGCCGAGGATACTTTGGTATTCATCTTCTATTTTGATTCCTTTGTTTTCTTAGTCTAGGTTTTGGAGGTTCATCTTCAGGCTGGCCATGAAGAGTTTTTGTGAGCTGGTATCACCTTGTCTTACCCCGTTCCGAGCTTAAATGCAGCTTAATCTAATTGGTGATCACTTTGGTAAAAAGTTTGTAGATGCAGATGAGTAGGTTTATTGGCCTGCAGTTGTTTAGATTTTTCTTACGTCATAGCATTATGATTACAGTGTTCCAATCTTCTTAGACATTTTTCTGTTTTAAGTGTAAGTTGAATATAATGGCTAGCATCATATTGATGACTTTACCAGCTTTTTTGAGTAGGTCAATGGTGATGTTATCTGTTCCAAGAGCTTTTCCTATTTTTATTTGATGGCTGCTTGCTTAACCTCCAACAGACTAGCTTCTGGGAAATCTTTGAATTGCTGACTTGTATATCCTCTTCATTGTTTTGTGTCCCTTGTTTGTTGGAGTAAAGGAATTTGTAGAATTCTTGGACTCAATCAACAATTTTATCTTCTCTTCATTTCTTTTGGATGATTCTATTTAATTCAGTTCAATCAATCTTTTCTCATTGTTGGTGGCTTGAGATTTCTGCATTTTTCCATGAGATTCTTAGTTTCTTCTGAGAGTTTACTGATGCTTTATAGCTTAAGCATATTTGCGGTTTCTGTTAAGAATGATTGCTATTTTGCTGATGAGCTTATTGATGTTCTCTTCTGGTTTGGTGAGGAGTTCATATCTGTTTTTTAGTTTTAGTTTGAAGGATTGAGTGAGCACTCTTTGTAGGCTAAGTGCTTGCAGTTCAATGCGGAACATTTTACCTGATGTTACATCTCATTCTGTAGTTACTCTCTACATTGACTTGATTCAGGACCTGGATGTCTCCTAGCAATGTTGAAGTCACCCATAATGATGTTGAAGAATTTTCTGGGAGTTTAGAGTTGATAACAACATAAAAGTTGTCCATCTCTTCCTTAGTTGATAGGGAAGTGGGAGCATAAACTTGAATGACTTTGAATGAGTTTCTCACAAATAAGGAAGCCAACTGCGCTTCGTTTTCCTTCTTCTTTTTGTAGCTGCATAGAAGATGGCTGCTTTATAATTCATTCAGTTCTTCTCTGGGTCTTCTCATTTCACTGACATTGAAAATGTCATATTTGATGTCTATGATCTCATTCTCAAGAACAGTTAGATATATGTTTGCAGAGAGTATTCTGATTTATGAGCCAATGTAAAGAGTTGTTTTCTTGGTGACATTCTTGAAGTTGCGTTTGGGCAGTTGCCCTTGGAGCATCATCCTCACCAAAAGCAAGTTATGTTACTGGGCCTTTTGAAACTGCTGACCCAGCAGTAACAGCCAGTACTTGTTTAAGTAGTTATCCTTCGAGCGCATCATCCCTGCTCAAAACAAGTGATGCAGCTAGGCCTGTTAGATTGTTGTCCCAGCAAGAACGGCCAGCATATTTATGATCGCTATCATTCCTCCCTCCCTACCAATGTATTGGAACAATGAGTGAACGGTAATTTTGTATTTATTGTATTCTGATGACACTAACAAATTTGAGTTCTCCACCAGGAAGGTTCTTCTCCTAAATGGTTGCCAAGTACACTTAGTCCTTCTTAACATCGCAGAGTTAGTTTTCTTCCTAACCTTTCCCTCTCCTTGATTAAATAGGCTCCAGTAATAGTTTGACCAGCGGTATTTCTCAGGATGGTATCACCAAGGGAGGTAACTCAGGATGTCACCCCAAGTGTTGCCAACTCAAAAAAACATTTTGCATTAAACTGACCAAAAATAAGTGTCAGAAAATGCTGAGACATGCTAGTTTTTCTATGTACATTTTCAATAGCTGGAAATTGGCTAAAATCACTGAAAAATAGCGCTATAAGTAAAATTTTCACAATACCAAAACAACAAACAAAAAGCTAAATTTAGCGTGAGAAGCGCTAAATTGGCAATACTGATCACCCATCCTACTTCCAGAACTTGCCCTCTTCCAAGGATATCTAAAATTTTGGCGACCTTTTTGTACTACAACTATATGTACCACAAAAGATGCACTGAATTCCCTTTTTGCATAAAATTTAGGGGAATTTTTTTTTTTTATGTTTACCTTGTAAAATTTCTTCCCAAAGGGTTCAAATGTTATAAAACAAGAAATCATACTTTCGTTAATAGTTGAAGTTTTCCTTTTTTTTTTTTCCAATACATTGCCTAAAAAAACATGGGAATACTCATTCCTAAATCTTGAAACTATCACAAGTAGAGCATTATTTTTTCTGCTTTTCATTGCACTTTATAAATTTTCTGACTGACATTAAGTATGTTAAAAATCAAAAAGGTTTTCAGTCAGTACAGGGTATTGAAAGTTAAAAAATCTTTTGTATACAAGTTTTCAACGTAGCCCAGAAGATACAATGAGAGCACCTTTTTTGGTTCCTGTTCACCATTGAATTACTATGAATTATTCGGTTATGGACAGATTTTCTGTTCAAAGTAGCAAGGATGAGATATTTTCCTCTCATAAAATAGTAAACTTGCAAACTTAAATCCATATCCACAAATTTTAGGAGTGGTTACATGGAAAATCGTCTTCATATTGCCCATCAAAAATCAACCCAAAATTGAAATTGTTAGCAGTTTTCCAGAGAGAAATTAACATTTCAAACAGGAATCAACAAAATCACACCACAGTTTTCCTGAAATAAAATTAACAAGGGAAAAGTTATGGCCCATGCACCAATTACAAAAATAAATATAATTCAAAGGAATTGGTCGGAGAGATAATAATGATAAGTCACGATTTGGTAAAATGAAAAAGTAACCTTTATATTGAAACAACGAAATAAAAAATACACCATGATGAAAGGCAGGTACCAAAATTTCAGTTTTGATAGAAAGTTCTTGGATAGATCTAGTAGCTAAGGGAATGAAACTTAAGGATGCTGACTGTGAAAATAAATTTTCATAATTCACTTTCATTTGTATTTTATCAAAGATGTAATTCTTCCAAGGGAATATCAAAGCAATTGTATATAGCCACAAAGCTGTGTGAGTTTTTGGATAGAATTGGGTTTGTTAGAAAAGATGCTTTTTTGGGAAGAGAAAAGTCCTAAAATTGATAAAGAAAATTAAAGGAGAGAGAAAAGAAGAGAAAAGAGGAGTCAGACCTGATCTCCAAGGAGTGCCGAAACAAAGAGGGTTAATTTTCGCGCCTCTTTGATTCTGTACCAGATTTCTGCCAACATTAGTGGTCTGGCAGCCCCCAGTAGGGTCGAAATAACCAAGAGGAATTAGCCAAGGGCAGTTAACTCATCAGTTTACTAGAAACTTCAATTTAATACTACTTCAAACGTTACTGATCCCTAAAGTTTCATGTTTTTTGAGATACGTACAAGGAACCCTTGCTAAAATGAACTTTGATAAAACAATTTTGGATTTAACAAACACAGGGACCATGACCATACATAGAAGATTATTGAGCAGTGATCACTAAAAAAATCTGAATTTAAAAAAAAAAAACAAGCATGAATTCTGTTTAAACTGAACTAAGAGATCAATTATGAATAAACTTATACAGCGGATTGGACCCTCATCTAGAATCCTAAACATTGAGGGGAATTTAGAAAAAAAGTATTTTCCTTGATTCCTGAGGAGTATATGTGCAAAATTTCAGGTTTCCTCAATAAACAATTGGTTCCTGTGCCAAGGGTTGATACATCTGTACTAGTGAATATGGGACTCCCCCAAACCTAAAAACATCATTGAAACTTGTTGTCTCTGAGCTGGTGGTGATTTATAATATCATCACCATCAAATCTAGTTACACAACTGATTCAATAACTACTTATTTATCCATAAATCTAATGGGGTCTAAATTTTAATCATTCTGACGTATTCAATGTATATTCACAATAAACATGTTATTTGCAAGTATGAGAATTTTGCAAATATCTTTAAACAATAATGATTAAATCTTTATAACAATGTTATTTGCAAAATGTGATAATTTCATATTTTTTCTTAAATAATTACAACATAAAATGTTTCAATAATGTTGTTTGTTTTTTTAAACACTCCTTTGAGACAATAGTAATTAAATACTATTTTTATTATATAAGGATTTTTCAAATACTTTCAAGGCAATGATAATTAAATATAAGCTTTTATTGCAAAATCCTTTGTATTTTGCAAATGCCTTTCAACTTTATTAATCATACTTTCAAGATGGCGATATTATACAGAGAATTTTGCAAAATTCTTTCAAAACAATGTTATCATATTACTAGTTTTCATTGCAAAATGTGAAGGACTTTGCAAATGCTTCCTTAACAATGATGATAATAGTTTTCAATGCAAAATATAAGAATTTTTTACAACTAAAATTCTCATACAAGACAGACTAACTTATAGAAAAACTAATCAGGTCAATTTTAGCCAGTCATTCAAAAGGTGACAAGTAAGACCAAGACGATAATGACTCTGATATTAAATAATTGGAGTCTAGTTTAAATTTAATTCAACTGGCTTTAAAAACATTACATAACAATTTAAGAAAAGCTCTTTCATTGTCATCATCTTCAGAATATGCAAACTTTATTAACAGAAAATCTTATTTCTTCGCTTTTAATAAAACATATAGAGGCAATATCTGCGGTATATATAACTGTGGGTTCATTCTTTCCACAACTGGGAGAGTCTTTTTTTACATCTCAAGTTGTTTTTCTCAACTAGAACTTTGTATGGCCATACATCCTTCATTTCTCCAAAAAGGATTTTTTATGTCCTGTTGACTAAGCTAGATACAAATTTGACCATGTCAGTCTCTCATTGTTGGATTCTAACAATCAGTTTTTTATTGGGTGACACCATTAGTCAATTAAGTCATATGATTTAAGGCTTCGAAGATGAAAGCAAAAATAGTGTTCAAAGTCATTTAAACATTATATATATAATATATAAACAAATAATATAGTTGTGAATTATCTGAAAGTTCGCAGTCTCCATTTTTACACGCTCTGATCACAAGCTAACTTTCCTACGAGCATCCTTCACCATTACCTTGTTAGAACAAGCAAGATCTGATTTCCCAGCCAGAGAGATAAATATGATCTCACAGCAAAAGTAGTGCTTTGACATATCTTCCAGCTTCCACGATGATTAGCTCTCAACGTCACCATCAGCAGCTGATCAAGCCTGTTTTATAAGTCTGACTAGAGCACCACAGATTTATGATTCAAAAATGTTATTTTTTCCATTTCTTCAATAAGTTGTTATAAGGTTTTTCCATAGCGTGTTCATTTCTGTATCTGGCTTTGATATTTAGGTCTCTAATATAGTGGCCACAGCAACATCTGTGGTACTTTGCATTGTAAGTAGAATAAGCGTGCATTCACAAATATACTTCTCTATTCAGCAGCATCAGGCATGCGCTGCTTCATAGAAGATCCAGTCTCAGTTACAATAGGCATTATCTTTTCATGCCTTTTGTATGGCTCCTCACAAATGGGCAGTCATTTCCGATATTAAACTGGGATATATCTGTCCTTTGAATTCTGATAGAGCATCATCAGATCATGGAGATTTGGAAAAGAGAGCAATGGAGTGTATTCATGTTGCACTTACTGGTATATGAAACTCTACGATTGTTGTAGAAAGCAACTGTCATTTTTTGTTTGAGTACTTTGTATACATGAAAAGATTTGATTGTAAACATTCTTTGTGCTTTTCTTCCACATTAATAAGTGTGGATTCTGTATGATTTTCTATGGCCAGGTTTATTTAGAGGTCTTTCACAGAAGATGCAGTTGGTGTTGCTAAGTTTTAGTCTTTTTGGCAGAGAAAAAGAAAGAAATATTCTTTTGTATTTTTTTTTGTCTCAGCATAAAAAAATGAAACGTACCTTCTTACTTTGTTTCAAGATCTGCCATTGTGGAGATGGTACCAATCTGTTCATCTATTCATTTGAGTCAAGGGTGTCGGTCAGTAATTTTTGTTGTGACTAGCTGAATTATCATGGGAAAAAATTCACTGTGGCAACCTTTGCAAACTCTGTCTGGGCTGAATTCTCTTTTTCTATATATACATAAAATACAGATGTAGTACAGAGAAGTGTATAGTTATACCATATATATATATAATATACTGTTATATTGATTTTTGCCAACTAGTTATCAATTTTATGCTTTCTAATAATTTACTTTTTACTCATATTTTTGAAACTAACTACTTGTAATTTGAATAGAAAAAGGCTAACAATTAGATCTCAGAGCTGCATATGCTATGTTGTTGAAAATCTTTGAAAAGTGTTTGGAATCTTATTTAAATCATTATTTAACCATGAAAAGTTTTTACTTAGATCAAATTCAAGTTGAATTTAATCGCCACAAACCTAGTGTCTATACCAGCTTACCTTTGACTGAATGAAACCATCGATATGGTAACTTAGCATTAATAGTGTTCCATAATAGAAGTTCAGGTTAAACAGTGACATACAAACATCATTGTGGGATAGAACAGGACAACATATAATATACATGATATAATTTTGAAGCAATCTATGACTCATTGGGATAAAAGTGGTTAAATCAGGTTTGTACACCTTCTAAATGAGTACGGACTATTAATAGACGCCCATACCTTTCATTTGAAACCGATTTCATTTTGTTCTAATGCCGGGAGTGGTAGGTCCCTATTTTAAGAGTCTTTGTGGAGCCTGGCTGCTACCTGTATTCTCAAGATTTGTAATCATAGATGGTAATGAGAACAAACTTGGTAAAGAAAAAAATGAATTACTTACTTAAAAAGTTGAATAGATATTTTGACTTACGAGAAGCATGGTCAAAACTCAATATATTCTTAAAGAAGATAGAGATAACCAAGAACTAAATTCTATTAAAAGTTTATTTTTATCAAGGATGACAAATTTAGTATAAACAGACATGAAAATTATCTTGATAACAAGCTTGGCTGTGCTAGTATCAAACTCCCTCAGTTTTTGTAGACATGATGTCACTGGATTTTTGAAAAACAAATGATCGAAATAAAAGGCACAAAAGACCTCAGTTTTGAGATAAATTCCAATCTTTTATTAAAAAAAGGGAAAATAGGAGAGGAAGAAAAGTGGAGACAGGTTCAAAAAAAAAAAAGAATCTATCATGCGTATGTTACATAATTGTCCATGTTGAAAGAAATAAATAAAGCAGATAAGGACCATGAATAAACAAAATGGGAATTTGGAGTTGAAACAGTTATTTCTGCTTTTGCATTACAGGGGACTATTTAGCTCAATGATAAGAGCAATGCTATGTTGAAATGGCTACCCTATCGGTCACAGATTCAATTCCTGAAGGAGCCTCATACTCATAATAGTAACTAATGAAACACTGCTATAAAGATATTAACAGATATGTCCATTTATTTTGATGTCTCTTGCCCTTCCCAGCATGTGTTATTGAAATCAGTCTTGCTTATCAGCTCTTGTGTCTCTCTTGTTCTTTCATTTCAATCCAATTGGATCTAAATTAATCATAGTAGCACACCACACAAAATGGTGTCAGAAGTTTAAATAAACCCATAATCCACAAAAACACAGGATTATATTTTTTTAAACGGAGTTTTCACCGCCTTCTAGACCATTGAATTTTAACCAGGAAATCTTACAGCCACTTGTCAAAAATGGAAGAATGAATTGAATCTCTTCTTGCTAACAACAGAAAGTGATCAAAAACAAGGTAAAATGATAACTTCTATCTTTTTAAATTGTATTGAACTAAAAGGCTGTGATACATTTTCTACATTTTTTATATTTCTAACATTTCTCAGGCACAAATCTTTTTACTTGCAAATGAGCAGACAATCAAATATTCGATAATTACGTAAATGAGTTACACCATGAAGCTTCACAATGCAAATTTGGAGACATTTCAGACAGTTTAATTGGAGACATTTGGATTTATGGCATCTCAGATTTAAGACTGAGTGAATGAGTACTAAGGAAGCCAAAGATGGATTTAGATAGGGCCATTCAAGCAGAACAAACTGAATGATAGTCAAAAACCTTTCAAAATTGCAGTGACACTTCAACCATAAATCATCAACATACACAAACTGGCACAAAAAACTTTAAAAGCCTTCATACTAGAACTAAAGACAGAAAGACTGCCAAATTCCAAAATTTCATCAATTCATGGAAATTTTGTGGTGATTATCATTCATTTTTTGCATGTGTTTGCATTGAGAACCAGTTGATGATGTGTATCTGCCACTAAAAATAGTATAGGAGTTTCAACTTTTTTATGTTTTAAAGAAGCCGTTCAATTATTCAATACAGGAATTTTGATATTGTTATAGGCAGTTAATTTCACAGAGGTGTTTCTTTAAATTGGGTAAGGGAAGAGATTAATGTAGAAACTTTTAAGTAGAATGTTCATTTCCATACCTGAGTCTATTTTGAATCTAATTTGAGACTGATTAAATTTTAATTCTACACTCAAACATTCTGAATGTTTTCTCATTGTCTGGATCCTGAATGAATTAGATTTGATTTCTTTGTTGGGATCATTAAAATTCATTGTGTCCAAAGAGTATTCTTCATCATCAGAATCTTCATCTGTTGAGATTTTCACTTTGTGTACTGATCTTTTAGGCCTGCACAATTTTTTAGTTATGTCTTTTTTTCTTGCATTTTGTATGTGTCTTGTGAAATACTGAAAAATTATCCAAAGAGGCAAATTAAAAAAAGAATTGCAGAAAATGCAACATAAGAGTTTAATTTGTCCTGTAAGAGCACTTACTGATGGGGTTAACTCCCTTGTTATTGTTGAAAAGTTGAATGGGAATCTACGAATTTATATAGATCCTTGTAATTTGTACAGAGCAATTGAACATGAACATTTCAAACAGCCTGTTAAAGAAGAAATCTCTGCAGAAATGCATGTCCCAATGTGCTTCTCTAAGCCTGACATTTTTAACAGATTTTGGCAAATCAAGTTGATGAAAGAGCTCCCTATTGTACTCAATTACATACCAGATCATGAATCAGCTATTGCTGACACTTTATCCTGCACTTTTCTCCAGGATAACAATCTTGAAATATCATATGCAGATATGAGAACATACATTCATTTTATTATAAAGAAATTTTCCCATGAGTAATAATAAATTTAGTGTTTACTGGGAGGCCACTGCAGACTACCCAATTCTACAAACACTCATTGCATACATAAAGAGTGATTGGCCCCATAAAGAGAATATCTCATCTTCTTTCCAACCCTTTGTTTCTATCCACGATAAAATTTTTCCTACTCAAAGGTGCACAGATTATCGTACTTGATATTCTGTATACAGAAATTTTACAAAAAATCCATATCACACATTTAGGCATAGAAAAATGCATAGCACAAGCCAAAGAATGTGTCTCCTGGCCGGGCATAAATGCTCAAATCATTGACATAGTCAACAATTATTCAACATGGATTGATTGCAGGAATCAACAACCACCTGAACCTTTAAATCCTCATGAAATTCCTGTTACTCCATTGATGGAAGTAGGTGCATAGATATGTTTCATTTAGACCACAAATCATATCTTCTCATCGTTGACTATAACCTTAGATATTTTGACATACATCAAAGTCAAAAATGTGAATCAAACAGTCATAAAAAATTTCAATAATACTTTTTCAAAATTTGGTGCTCCTCAAATTGTTATAGTGAGAATAGACCTGAATTCAAATCACATCAGTTTGAAATATTCACCAAACAGTAGGACTTTGAACATATAAAAACAAATCTAGATTATCCTCAATTGAATGATATGGCTGAACAGAATATTTAAACAATAATAAAACCTCCCAAAAGAGCCCCCCCCCAAATTATAACAATACCTATTTGGCACTATTAGCTCTATGCACAACACCAATAGAGAATCGAGCCCCATTGTCAGCAAAACAACTGATGAGCAGAAACTCGCGTACAAACTTCTTGAACATATCTCATCACAAACGTCATACACATCTCAAACAACAAAAGAATCTCACTTTTGATGTGAACAACCCCTACTGAAGCCAAATGTCAGTGAATGAATAAAATTTGATAATAATTACAGTCAAATAGTTAAACTAAATGAATCTTGTTCATATTTGGTGATTACTGAAGATAAGATGCAATTGACGTTATTCACTTGAAACACATGAATACTTACAAACAGTCTCAGATATCAAACATCACAAATCAGTATTGATAGCTACAACCAACATCCACAACAGAACATGCAGCAGATGGATAATAAACCTCTCCTTAAGACACAAGAGAATAATTACTTAGATAAGTATCAGAAAGGCAATTATCCCCTTTACAACAATAGAAAAATAAAAATAAATAAAAATTCTCAACTCAAACAAAAAAGCACTCACCTACTATTTCCCCTACTCAAGTACAAACTTATCAAAAAAAGGAGAATGTCACATACTCATAATGCTAACTAATAAAACATTGTTATTAACACACTTACAATTAGGCCCTTTGCTGTGATGTCACTGGCCTTTACCAGTATTCATTATTAAATCGAAAATGTCTTGCTTATCATCACAAGACTCCACTACTGCCAATCCTTAACCTCTTCTCCTGACTCCCACCAAAAGTGTATGCAAGAGTAGAACTTCAAATTTTTTAACCGCACATTTGATTTGATTATGATATACTATTAAAGCCCCAAAACGAAGATGGAACTAAACAACAAAAAAAAGACCCCCCCCCCCCTCCAAGGCTAAACTGGCCATAAAAACAAATCTGCTGGCAAACGCTATCACAAACTTGAATCAAAGGACAGACCATCCAGCAGGGGTTGAATGATGAACTTTAAAAAAGTAGAAAGAAAATCAAAGTTTTTTCAACTTTAAGATAAATCTCCCAACCTGCAACAAGAAACTTTGATCCAGAAAAATGCCAATTGTATTCGTCATATTTTCATTTATTCATTCATTTATTTATCTATTTTTGCTTAAAACTTCACTGTTTCCAATTGTTATTTGCTTGATTGTTACACATGTTTACTCCACTTCCCCCTAATCCTTAATCACTTCTCCTAATTCCCACCAAAAGTGTATGCAAGAGTGAGACTTCTAGATTTTTTAATAGCCATTTCTGTGGACTCTTACAAAGTTAAAGACTTGAAATATAAGGGGGAGGTATGATCAAGCTTGAAATACACATCTGGCTGAAGCAGAAATGATATAAATCCATCAGACCTGTTACACAAAGCTTGGCCATGTCATAGACTCAAATAGGCCAATATAGGATGTATGCTAGGATGGTCTATCCAAATAGACCATGTAAATAACAGGATTTAAAAAAAAACAAACTTCTACATACCTTATCTTATATCCTTTCAAACCTTTCAGCCTTAATCCTTTATCCTCTACCCTCTACAGCACTGCATAAACCCATGTCTGTCTGCTTACCCACCGAAAGCAGATAGAGTGGGTGCTAAAAGCCAGTGGAGCTCTGAGGCCAGTAAGCAATCCACCAGACCCCCTGCCAACACATCATGGGCAGGCGTGGTAGGGTATGGCCAAACACTCCCTATGGTTTGCAGAATGAAAGTTATACTGGCCATTCCTGCAGGGTCTTCAGTCCCAAAAGGCCCAGCCACATCACTTGGGAAAGGGATGATGTGCTCCAACAGCGACTATCCAAACACTACACCAGGAAAATGCCCGTTTCTGCTGGGTCATCGGTCCCTAAAGGCCCAGCTGCATCACTTGCCTTGGGTGGGAGAGATGTGCTCCAATAGCAATCAACCAAACATAACCAAGACCCAAAAACCCTCACCAAGAGGATAGCGTTATACATCAGCACCTACAATGTCAGAACAATCTCAATAGACTCTCATTCAACCCAACTGGAAAACGAAATCAGAAATATCGACTTTAAAGAGTCTTTACTATGAAACCAAAAATGAAAAAGACTACATCCAAACGAACAAAAGTAACATCATCAAAGACATTCAAGTTCTAAACCAAGTAAACATAGGGAGCAACCATGGAATGGTAAGATGTAAAACACAAGTAAACACCAATAAAGAACGTAGAAGAATGTTCAACACTAAACTGCAACTGCTATACATACCAAATGAACTCACCAAATCCATCAAGCTAGAATTGAAAAACATATTAAATCCTTACCAAAGAGAATGACAAAAACATCAACCAACTCAACAAAATAACCTTTCAGATAGAAGCTGCCACAATGATTAAGCCAAAAAACACACAAACCATAAGTGAAATCTCAGACAAAACCAGGAAACTTATTAAAAAGTGCAGGAACCTCAAACCACCATCAACACATCCGGATATGCAATATGCTGACAATCAGTTTGAGGACTTCCCAGAAGTTATACCATAAAAGATTAAAGAAGCCATCAAACAAACAAAAAAAGGAAATGCCCCTGGAGTAGATAACATCACCAACGATCAACTCAAAAAAAACTGGTAAGAGCATCAACAAAAAGGCTAGCTATTCTATTCAACTTGTATCTAAAACAGAGTAAAGTCCCAAAAGACTGGAACACGGCAACCATAATGCTTCTACATAAAAAAGGAAACCCCAAAGACTTCAACAACAACAGGCTAATCAGCCTACTCAACTGCATCTATGAACTTTTCACAAAAATCATTACTAACCGGATCACAAAAACACTAGATGAAAACCAACTGCAGGAACAGGCTGGATTTAGAAGAAACTACTTGACCATGGACCATCTCTATTCAATAAATCAGCTGAAAGAGAAAGCAACAGAATACAGAATGCCACTTGCAATAGCATTTATAGACTTCAAGAAGGCATTCGACTCTGTAGAAATTCCCATGGTCATGAAGGCCATCACTCTACAAGGTGTAGACCCTGTATACATCAAACTACTACAACATATATACAATCACAGCAACCCCTTTATCAGACTACAAAAGGACTCTGAACCCTTCCAGCTCTACAAAGGAGTAAGACAAGGTGATACTAGCTCACCCAAACTATTCACAGCCTGCCTCGAGATGACCTTCCAAAACCTGGACTGGAAGAATAGAGGAATCAAAATAGACGGCAAATATCTAAGCAACCTAAGGTTTGCAAATAACATCATCATTTTTGAAGAAAACTTATACAACCTCCAATCAATACTAGATGAACTAAATGAAGAAAGCAAAAAAGTTGACCTACGCATGAACTTCAGTAAAACAAAAATCATGTACAACAATCACATTGAGATTAAGGACATAACTGTCAAAATTGAAGATGCAAAACTGGGGAAAGTAGACCACGACATCAACCTAGGACTACAAATCTCAATGAAACCCTTAAAGGAGGAAGAGATCAAGCAAAGAATCACCCTAGGATGGCAAGCCTTTGGCAGAGCAAGCTCAACCTTCAAAAACAAGTCAATCCCAATAATCCTAAAAAGAAGAGTATACAACCAATGTATCCTCTCAATAGTCACTTATGGAGCAGAAACATGGAAGGAACCTAACCAAGAGACAGACTCACAAACTGAGAAGCAAGCAACGCACACTTGAGAGAATCATGCTCAACTTCATATGAAGAGATCACAAGACAGCACAGTATATAAAGAGGAAAACGGGAGTCTGAGACATCATAGAATCTATTAGAAAACCTGAATGGCAATGGGTAGGCTATGTTGCGAGAATGGCAGACAACCAATGGCCGACAGAATACAAGATGGAGAGATGAACTAGACAAATTTAGAAAATACAGGCTCTATGACATCCACAATAGAGAAGTGTGGCAAATCCTGGGGAAGGTTAATGTCCTACGACGGACATTAAAAGACTAATGATGACACACAAATATTACGGTTTATAGTTTCTTTTTTTTCCTCCAGAATAAAATGAATAAATAAATTATGGGTATGATGGTTCCTATATTGTGTGAGGAAGAGTAGTAATTGTAGTTGGTTCTGTGCAGTGATGAGATAGCTGTGGTTGCTGGGGATGAACAAATTTGTCTCCATGCGCTTTGTTTTCACCACCACATACTGATATCACTATAAGTGTTTACGGAGGTAAGTAGTCGATAATCAACATTCTAGAAGAGGAAATTTCCATGCTAAGTATGTATATGGATGCGCGAATCAAACAGAGTTCATAATTGTAATGAAGACATATGTGAATGTTTAGACAAACAAACTGGATGTACATTTAATGATTAGACATTTATAACAATACATATAAAACTGAAAGGGAAATACATGTAAACATCTGTAGGATTGATTGTGATAGAATTACTACATAGCATCTTCATAGAGAAGGAGAGAGTTGCTTATTAGGTTATTATGGAAGGAGATTGGACCATGATAGAATGTATATATAGTGTAAGCTTGTAGCTAGGTAGAAGAGGAAGATAGCATGTAAGCAAAAGGTAGAAGCTCTGTGCAAAGTATTTATAGTAGCTGTACGTTAATGAAGCAGGGATAACTAAAATGTTTTGAATCTATAAGGCTTGATATTTTGAAGACCAAGGAATGATTGTGAAGACTGGGTATCAGTGGTATGCCTGACTGCCAAGTTGGAGGCGATGTATGACACCTGAATTTGTGACCACAGGAAAGCAACTTGGGGGCCATTCTCAGACACTGAAAAACACACAAGGAAAGACTATTCAAGTCACAGAAAAAGATGGGGTTTAACCCATGTGTGCTTCCTGAAGTAAAGAGACTTGGACAGAAGATAATCATAAATGTTGTATAGTAATTGCATTGTTATTTCATTCATAGGAGATTGAAATGTTGATATGCGTTTTTGAGCAAGAGAAGAGGACACGATTGAGTAACTAAGCTTATGAGAGATTTCTCAACATCTGTGGCAATGTTTACAACTGATTTGTCACGGTGAAAAAATGGTAAAGTTTGAATTTTCATTTTCAATTTCAACTAAGAATTAAGAAGTTGCCACAAAATAAATAGATGAATAGATAATATATCGCTACATATTTTATTAGGCACCAGAAATTCTATGGCCAACCCTGATATAATCCTTAGATCTCACTATTAGAATATTTTAATAAAACTAAACTTAGCTAAAGTTTCATGTTTCAAGCACTGACACCTCTCAATCATTATTGTATGTGAAAGAAATTATCAACTTTAAATGAAGGTTTGAACATATCATAGCAGGCACAAAACTAAATTGAAGTCTTTCATTTTGCTAAAAGAAGTTTCTCAAAAATTTACCAACCTGTGAGCTAAATTCAGCCTATTAATACCAGCCATCAGTTAAATGGGAGTAATCTGATCTCTGTGTTCACAATGATGAACAGTGATTGCTTTTTAGATTCATTCAATGAAAATTGTTAAACATTAACTGTTCCGCTCTTCAAATGCAAGGGTCATAGCATTACAAAGTGTAACTTCAAAATAATTGAATTGTCTCAAACTACTATCCATATTCTGTATTTGTGTTGATATTATTTCTTGACAGCTTTAATCCGAATTCATAAAATCATTTTTTTTTCAAATATATTGACTGACCCAAATGTTTAATGTGCAGATTGTTTAAACTTTTATAATAAGTACTAAATCTAATTTTGTCAACAATTTTGTGTAAAATATTTTATATATGTACGATAAGATTTAGTATTTAAAATGTGTGTAAGATTTATGAAAGAAAAAAACACATTTAATCGTTTGTTAAAAGTAGGTGAAATTGTATCTGAAGCTGTAAAAATAATTTATATACTTACTTGTCTTTGATGAATTCACTTATTTCACTGTATTTGATTGTATTTATAATTGTATGGCAAAAATTCTTGAAGCGAAGTAGTAACAATACAATTAATGTACTTATCTTGCTTTTTTTCATCAATCTCTGATTTCTTTTCATTTTTTCGCCATCTGTAACCTTAATGGAGAAAAAAGCATCAACATTTCTTTTAATAGAAAATATTTTTGATAAAATGAGAAAACTTCTTTTATGCAATGAATTTATGATTTTTCTGGTTTTTAATCTCTATTTTTTCTCTTTCCAAGGGTTATCACAGATATATCTGGTGCAAATTAAAAAACAATTAAAAATTGAAAAAAAAAAAAAAAAAAAATCCAAGTTAATGCTAAACACTAACTTGCTTTCATTTCAATTTTGAAATTTGAAGAAAAAAATACTGTAGTGTAGAGAAATCTAAGGTAACAACCGCTTAAAATTATTTTATTTATTTGTTTCATATAATCTAAATTCATGCCTTCTGTGAATTTAGATTTACACTCTTTCAATTCCCCTAAAATTAGATTGAAACATCTAAATTCAGAAATGAACTCAACTAAGGTGAGTTATTGAATTATTGAAATTTTTCATTTTTGATGTATCAATCATCTGTACTCATGTTGGGATGTGGATTGTAATTCTTCTTTGTTCAAAATTGTTCATGCCTAATATATAAGATATCATGTAATACATGTATTAAATACTAAATATTTTCATACATAAATAGAACATATAATTTATATTTTACAATAGATGTTTTTTCCCCAATAAATTGTAGAAATATGGTCATGTAAAAATAACCCTATCACATTAGTTCTAGGAGATAAAGATTCAACCAGTGTTTTGGGAAATGCAATATTTTATCAAGAAAATATCTAATTTTTTTTTAAATTTAAAAAAAAATGTTGGTGCTTTTCTTCTTGAGATAGCGAAAAAATGAAAATAAATAAGAGAATTCATCAAATAAAAACAAATACATGAATTGTATTGTTACTTCTTCACTTCAAGAATTTTTGCCAATGGCTAAACCATATCATACATAATATGTCTTTAAACATACTATCATAAATAAAATCAAATAAAGAGAGATAATAATTCAGACACAAGCAAGTGAAATATAAATTGAATTGTTACTGCTTCAGTTATGATTTCACCTACTTTTAACAAATGATCAAACGTGCATTTTTTCCCTTCATGAATCTTGCACACAATATTTCAAATGATAAATCTTATTGTTCATACATCAAACACATAGCACACATTTTACAATAGATGCTTTCTTTTCCTTAAATTGTTAAAATAGAGTTCTTTAAAAATAATCCAATCACATTAATCATAGAAAATAAAAAGGCCACCAGAGTTTTTGGAAATTCAATGGAACATTAAAGAAAGCCCTCAAAATAACTTCCTTCATTTCTGGGTAATTGGCTACACAGTAACATGATGACTAAGGGATTAATTTTTCAGCCAATGGAAATACGGCGAAAAAATCAGCAGACAAAAGAGATTTAGGAAAATGATATGGATGTCGCCAGAAAGCCAGTATTGGATGAGATTATGAATAGATACCTGCTGCAGGCAGCATCTTGAAGACTATGTCATGTCCATAAAAACAAATGAAAAAAAAACATACTGTCAGCTAATTAACGGACATGGAATGTTTAGTATTAACTCAAGGGGGAAGAGATATGTTCCAAATAGATGGAATCTCCTCCTGGGCAAAAGTCATGAGTGGCGCTCCTGTTGTGATTCTTGTGAGAGTTATCTGCCATTTGGAGCATCTTAGTTCAAACAAATAAAAAGAACAAACAATGCAAAATTTTTTAAAATTCCAATTTTAAACTATCTTTGATGAAAGAGGGAGACAGAAAAGCAGTAAAGGAGATAAAGCCGTTTTGCAAAATGTAGTCCAATTTGCAGGGACTTATCTATCTGAAGCAAAATTCTGGATAACTTGGCATGTGATAATTTTGGTTTAAAAAGTTCATTTGTTTTTTGGGTTCAAAACTGGAATTCATGTTGGAGGGTGTTGTTGAAAAGAATTTGTTTGCGATCTGTGGAAGGTCTTGAAAAAGGATGTCTCTTCAGTGGTAATTTTTTGAAGAGGCAGTCATTTTTTCCGCTCATATTAATAAAGGGGACTGCACAAAATGTACCTGTCTTTGCAAATATATCTGCTTCCTTTCACATCAGTTGGAAAAAAAATGTTTGAATTTGGCAGTAGCTGCTACTGATCGGTCACATGACTTTTTTTATAGGGCTTCACACTGGTTGATTGATGAAAAAAAAAATCTTATTCATAACCTCATACAAGTTACATATTTAAAATGGCATGTAAACCCAATTTTACTCATACAGATTTGATTTAAGAATATTTATTTTCCTTTTAGTAGGACTAAAAATATCATAATTAAGTGGGAGTTAGAAGAGAAATTTTCAAACATAATTCAAAAATAAACATAAGGATTATTAGGGGATCTCCTTCTGCCTCTCAAGACAGCCTTTCTCTTACGGCACTGCGAGGTCTGGTTATGCAAACCATTTGGATTTGAATTGTCAATGACACACTTGGAGTAGAAATTGAATTATCAATAGGATTAGACACACTATGAGTTGTCAATATGTACCTAATCAGGGGTGAGGGGGTGGTGATCATGTGTCAAAAAAAGTTCTAAAGGATATAAATGTTTATAGGAATGAACTTGTGTCGAGCAGTCATCTCTCTTGACTCAAACAGTACAAATTTTGTTATCATTTCCATGGAAAAGTTCAATCACTCTTCCAAGTAACCAATAAGGTCTAGGCTTGGGAGGATTTTTAATAAAAAGTACATCATTCATTTTGATCTTTTTAGGAAAATTTATTTCATGCAAGGCCTTGCATTGCTCTATTAAACTGAGCAAATATTGTCCATACCAAAGTTCATGAAATCTTTCCAGCATTTCATCTCTATCTTCCATAATGTTGACGAGATCCTACCTTGAAGGAGGATCAGTCTCCCATATATTTTGAATGTTTGATTTTACAAGTCCATAGTTAATATTTGGACTAAAAAAGCAATTTGGGGTTATTATTTCAAGATTACTATCTGTAGAACATATATATGTAAGAGGTCTTGTATTTATAACAGTTTGTACGTCAGAAATCACAGTCAGAAGATCAAGTATTTTATTCTGGAAGGTCTAATAGTTTTGAACCAACATTAAAAATTTTTTTCAGAAAATCAGCAGATTCCACATTATGCTCTACAATATTTCATCCCAGTGCAGCAATGATTGATCTAGCATTATCAGTATAAATGTAAGAAGGTATTCCATATATATTAATGAATCTTATTAATGCTTGTACCAATGCAGGAGTGCCCATGGCTTCAACAAGCCCAATATATATTGACCTTACATCGAGGCAAATAAATATCAACATATACGTCTTCTTTAAATCCTTTTCAGTATGAAACATGCCTGGTATAATCAATGCCTGTCTTTTGAAAATGCTTGACAAAATCAAATTAATGTTTAGGTAGGTTAGTAATTTGGGGGTATTTAAATGCTATATTATTGAATTTTTTATACATGAAACAGTTTGATATTACATTTTTCTTGGCTTGTCTAGCTTTCAGTACCTAAAAGCCAGATAGCCTTAATTTAGTCAAAGTGGCATTATTGTCAAAATGTTTGCATTTCTCATGACAATCATCAATAACTAATTCTATTAAAGGATAGTCTTTAGCAAGCAAGATGGGGTCAATCAGCTCATACATGCAGGAGTTTTGGCATTTCTACCACCTGTTCTTATTAATCTTTCAGGATCTAAGAATAAATTAAATTTTTTAAGGAGATCAAGAACTTCTTTGAGTTTTTTTTTGATTTAGCAGATGAGCAATTTCTTTCTAAAAAGTTTATTGTTGCATTACCTTAAATAAATGAATTTTTGGATAATGATTACGATCTAGATTTGATGATTTCAGAAATTTTGCTTTATTTTTTAATTCAAACATAAATTCTGTTGCTTTAATTAATTTCTCAAACTTGGAAAATCTTTCAAAAGTTACAAATGATTCCAATTTTGAATCAGTAACAGTAACTGTTGATTGAATTACACCATTATTACTTGCACTCCAGCAGTCAAGCTTGCTATTTGGCCAAACCACAGGATATTCTGTTAACCATTTTAGAAATCCAATTTCCCGAGTTCGGTTAAAAATTTTCCTAATAAATGAATCAGGAAATTATTTCTTTAAAAATTTGATGGATATCCTTTAATCTGATTTTAGTACATTTACTTTTTATTTTAATGCTATTTGAAGGTAACCAAGACAAGAAAATTTAGGTACCTACTGATAGATATTACATGATAATATGTAAGCTTTTAATGAAGTTGACAAAAATTTCACAGCCAAATATACTGACAGTAGCTCAAAAGTAGGCAATATTTTACATTTCATTGGAGCTACCTTAGCCATAGAAAATAGATGTGAATTACCATCTTGAATACCATGTACTACAAATCCATAAGCGTGTGTCGATGTATCACTGCAGATGTACAAATCATCAGGGCTGTCTTGGTCAATGATGTATGTGGAGAATGTTGGGTGCCTAGACAAGCCAAGTCTTTCAATAAACCAGACCAAACATCCTGAGTCTCTGCAGGCATGACATTGTCCCAGTCCAGTTTTGTGATCACAGATCTCTGATCAGTTTCTTTTACTCCTGGCTGTCACCGGCGAATGAAGAGACAGAAGGTCAAACATCAACCTTAGTTGAAATTTGTCAAGTATCATTTTCTGAGCTATATTTATAGCCTACAACCTTCTCAAGACAACAACCATGTTCCATGAATTTCATATCCTTTATCATTTGCTGTTTTAGTGGTTCACAATTTGTATTACAAGTTTTGATATCAAAGTTACTTTTTGGAAACAATTTATCTTTAGGGGTACATGAACCTGTAATATAAAAAGATCATCAAAATTCTGAATATCCTGGGAAGAGGGCAATTTCTGGAAGTGAGAAGGGATGACACCCTGAGTTACTGCCCAATCCTAAGAACACCACTGCTGTCCATAAAATATCTCCAAAAGTTCACAAAGAGTTTTCATGAAATTTTGTGGAAAGGTGTGCCACAGGGTGAAGGAGAAGTGGTTAAATTATAGGTTAGAACCAGAAATTTGTCTACATAGTATGTACTGCAGTATGAAAATATCTATAACTCATTTATCAAAAGATGATTATAATAATTATTTTTGAAAACATCAGTTATGTTGTATATTAATAATTTGGAGAAAATTGATGATTTCATTATCATGTGAATATAAATTTACAAAAATCTGTCGAGTTTAATGATTTTTTTAGTTTTTATAAATAGATAATTGATGGTGATAAGTGGAAGAAATGTACATTCAGTCATGCATTTTGAATTTCAAAATGGTTGCTCTCAAAATTCATAGAAAAACTAGGAACAATTTTTTCCCTAATCTCAATGGTTTTTAAATATGATCTAACCAGGGGTGTCACCAGAGGGATGGCAAGGGAGGCTACATCCCCCTCCTCCCTTGGGGAAAAAAACAAAAATCCAGAAATTTTTTGAACAGAAATATAAATTGTACTGTTTTGGGGCAAGTGCTGTGTCACATGAAAAATAAACATCTTCGAAAATCTGTTAATACATTTGAGAAAAATCCTGAAATCATCAATAATAATTCCAATGTCGAGATTGTGACCATTATATTTTATTTGGTTGGTGTCATCTCATATTTCCTCTCTTCAGTCGAGGTAGGAAGTAGATATAGTATTTAAAAGATTATGTTAGCTATATACAAATGACAATTATCTCCCTTTGTATCGGCAGACAGTTTCCACCTGCAATTTCTAAGAATTTTTGTAAATATTTAATGAAATTTTAATGAACATATATTTTTTAGTGAGAGTCAGTGTGAAATTAAAACTAAATTGTTCTTGTCATTATGGCAAAGACTTTTCACTACAAGATCATTAGAACTTGTTCAGCATCTTGTGTTGGGTTATCACACATCTTTTTTGCCATGATAAATAAAAATTCAAAGCCGGAAATACTCAAACTTCAAAGGCCAGGGAAAATCTACAGACACATGATGTCATTTGATAAAGCACTTTTTGTGCCATATTTTGATACCACACAGGTATTTATTATTATATTAAAATGCATGAAAATTTGGGATCAAAGTTTTCAAATCAATTTTTTAAAAATATTTTGACAGTGTAAATTCACTTGAATTTTATAGGAAATTTAGGATTGATTTCTCTACTAACTCCAGTTGGATTTAAGGCTTTATTTAATGGGACAGTTCTCTCAGAAATATTTTTAAAAGCATGTCATTCTGCACATGACGAAAAAACTAATTTGAAAGCAATTATCTTTATCCAACTGCAGGGGGTAAATGTATGATTGTGCAAGTAACATGCTTGGAAAAATCCGGTATTGTTTCCCAAATTTTGAGTATTCAGCCAAGAGCTTTGGTTAACTAACCATTGTCATGGGCATTCCTTGAGTTTATCAGTGAAAGACATCACACCAGAATGTAAAATCCTGTGTGATACAATGGTAAGAGTAGGTGAGATATGCGTTCTTGTTAAATTCTCTGGAGAAAAAATGATTGGTTCTATCTAAGAAAACATTTAAAGAGAAGTTGATGTTGAGGAATATGCACACAAGGCGCGTTCACTTGACAAAGTTTGTATAACAAGATAGACTGTTCATGCTTTATTTTTTCAGAAAATAGCTGTAAATTATAATCAACAGTTTGATTTGTGGGATATATGTCTTTGTGAGAAGTAGACAGTGGATATTAGAGTGAGAATTGTAGGTTGTAATTTCCAAATGCAGAAATTTTTCATTAAATTCTGGTCTTTTACTTAGACGCAGGATATATTCCTCAACAGAAAACTTGTCCAAAACTTTACACAGTGAGAAGATGGCAACTATTAATGGACAATGATTTGCTAACCTAAGTGTTCAGACATTTGAAGGGAAACAGAGTTCTTTGAAACTGAAGTTGTAAAACTAAAACAACATCCATTATGCCAAGAAAGTGAAACATTAAATTATTTGACAATGGGACTCATTGATGGTGTAGTGCTCCCTATACTTTTAGTTAGGAATTTAGCATGAAATTCTTCTTTTAGCAAGATATCTAAAATGTCACTCCCTCTGACGACCCCTATAAAACCCCAGGACGCACATGGTCTAGTGCTCACTAGCTCCAGCACCCTAGCTGGGTACACTTCTAGCCCCGGCCTCTGTGGCCGGCCATTCTCTCTTTCCTTCTCCCTGGCCCAATGCTCCTTGGCGCCAGGACCCATAGTTGGTCATGCCTCTGGCCCTGGCCTTTTCGGCCGGCCACTCTCTTTCCTTCTCTCATGTTCTATGGCTTTCATAGTCTGTTCATTGAAAGTCTAACAGCGTCTGAGAATAGCCCCCAAGTTGACTCACTAACTTGACAGTAAGGCTCACACACTGAACCCAGTTTCCACGCATCTGGGAGAAATCCAACCATACGGAATCCATGCGTTCAGAGAACTCCGCTACAACTCCGACGCCAGCACTATCAAGACAAGAGAACTCCCACTTTTACTATCTCTTCTCCTAACATTACTTTGCACGATCGTTCGTATTAACGTTACGTGTACAAGTACCTCATCTTTATTCTTGTATTGAACGTACATCTCTTATCTGGCCATAATTCTTGTATGTGTTAATTCCTCTTTATTTCAATGTGCGTCCAACTTGGCGCACATTCCATTCCCTTCTCTTCGTACAGCTTCCTTCCTTCCACAGCTACAGTGCCGGCGCACTACACATCACCCATGAGGATCCAAAATCCTCATCTACCAACATCCCATTGTGTGTTCGGATCCACCACAAAGACACCTTCTATAATGGCTACAAAGGTACTTTTGCTTGCCATCCTTTGAGTATTGAAGATCACCACAAAAGAATTTACTTTGAAGCTATAGATACAAAAATTTGTTTGATTCAGATGAGATTTGTCCTAGTTTCAAGATCTTTGCAATGTTTGAAAAGCTTCTCAATGCCATTTATAACAAGCAATATGGTGATCAGCTGAATCGTCTATAAGAGATCGATGGAAGCGAGATCAATATTAATGTCTTGGAAACAGAATTTGAGGTTTCAAAAACAATATTTCAAGGCGTCGAGTTTGTTTCAATCACATCTATGAATAGTTGAAAAAGGTATAAAAAGAAGAAAAGTTATTCATCCCAAATAACTTTCTGATTTTTAAACTGCTACTTGTCAAACCTGCCATGACTGCATCGTCGGAGCAATCCTTTTCCCTGGCATGTAAGATTAAGACATGGTTACAATCAGGTGTGTAACAGGAGGGGTTCAATTCTCTGTCAGTATTAAGCAGCTGTAGTGCCCCCTATACTTTTAGTTAGGAGTTTAATACGAAACTATTCTTTTAGCTAGATATCCAAAACGTCGCTTCCTCCGATGACCCCTATAAAACCACTGGATGCACATGGTCCAATGCTCACTAGCTCCAGCACCCCTAGCTGGTTATGTTTCTAGCCCCGTCCTCTGTGGCCGGCCATTCTCTCTCTCTCCTTCTCCCTGGTCCAATGCTCATTGGCGCCAGGACCCCTAGCTTCTAGCCCCAGCCCCCGCGGCCAGCTACTCTTCCACTCTCTTTCCATCTCTATAAGATCATTATTATTTCGCCAACCCACTGGCTGATCCAATCTTAACCACCATCCTCACTTCGGGGAACACACATGGATAAAAATCCATGTTCTATGTCTTTCATAGTCTGTTCGTCCAGAGTCTGTCAGCGTCTGAGAATAGCCCCCAAGTTAACTCACTTACTTGGCAGTAAGGCTCACACACTGAACCCGGTTTCCACATATCTGGGAGCTATCCAACCATACGGAATCCACATGTTCAGACAACTCCACTACAAGTCTGATGCCAGCACTATCAAGACAAGAAAACTCCCTCTTTTCGCCATCTTTTCTTCTACCTCTTCTTCTAACATTACTTCTCAAGATCGATCGTATTAATATTATCATTACATGTACATCATCTTTATTCTTGTATCAAACGTACGTCTTTTCACTGGCTAAAAATATGTGTACATCTTCATTCCTCTTTATTTCAATGCGCATCCAACTTCAAACTTGGCGCGCATTCCATTCTCTTCGTACAGCATCCTTCCTTCCACAGCTACGGGGCCGCACGCGTGCTACAGTCAAACCATGATGAGGACCAAATCCCCTTGTCTCTCAACAATCCATTGCTGTCCGGATTCAACAAAAAAGACACAAGGCGCTACACAGCTATAAGAAATTAGCAGACGATATTGACCTTTTAAAAGTTGGAGGTGATTTCATTGCACTTCACGGGAACAGGTTCTCCACATTCGGTACATTTCAAATCTGATTGCTGAAGTTTATATTTTTGTTGCAGTCAGATTAAAAGATATCATGAACATAATGCAATTCATTATGTTTGAAAAACCTCTGATCTCTGATTTGTCAAAACATAACTAAATAATGTTCCTTTAATGCATTTTCCTGCAATCTAGGAGTTAATCATTAAAATTTTTTAGTGCATTGTTGGGCCCTGAGACTATCGTATTAGTCAACAATATAGTGCTTGACACACTTTAAAATAGTGTTGCTGGTAATTTTTCACCCTAGATGCAGGGTTGATTGGAGTACCTAAAGCATTTTCACATTCAATTCCCTTCATTATAATAATCGATAAAATTAACATTGAGATAAAAAGCGGTAAAAGTGTGAATGGCAGTTACGATGCAAAGAGGTGGTTTAGGTCCAAAACAAATCTTTCAAATCGATTCAAAATCATGAAAAACCCCTCGTTCGAATCACCAACTACTCAAGGCAGAATTAAACCTTTTCAGTTTTTCCCGGATAAGGTTCCAGATACTCCTACTTTCAGCCGCTGTAAAGGGTTTTTTTTTCTACGGGAGTCGGATTCAAGTCTTTTTTTTATGAGTTATTAGATACCTTTACAAATACGTTGGTGAAGGGAATTTCTTGGTGAGCAATTTATCCCAAGAATTCGTAAAATAAGACCCCTCGACTAGGAGCTTGAATAATTATATCTTATTATGATTCAAGTCCTCATACACCCAAAATTTCAGGTAGTCGACATGGAACTAACTGGCCAGAATTACATCCTCTCTAAGAGTCGTAATATCGGTCATTTTTTTTTTTTAATGAGCGATCAACAGAACTGGAATAAGTTCTACCACCATCTATATATATCTATAAAGTCATGGGTTTGGTGGAACTTTTAAAATTCATATATTGTCACGATTGTATCGCGTTTATGCTAAGGTGGCCGACGACGCCCCCTATATGGTATCTTACACCAATTTCGTAAGCAGATACAAGTCACGTGGTCCCATCGGGTTTGATGCTTTTCGTGTCAGCCGCACCGGGTGTTGTGATACCCACTAAAAATCTAAATATTACTTTTATTATTCAGTATTTTTAATTTGTAGCTATTGCCACTGTAGTTACAATGTCTTCGTTTGCGCCAACCACAAGCAAAGGTCTCACCTCACGCAGCAATGCCTCCCACTACGATAAATCTGGAGCGGTATTCTTTCCCGGTTTGTGCTGTCAAAATCTTTTTAAAAAGCTCAGCAAAAACCTTTACTTTGTACAGGTTTCGTCTTATCAAATATTATTGTAAACGAAAGCAAATTAGAAAGAAACCAATGTTTTTTGTGTGTAATTCCAGATAGTTTAATTATTGTTAACTTCACAAGTTCAAGTTTACTTCACTTGGGTCAATATTTGTCAATTATTTAAATTGATAATTTGATATCTATGCGTAAAACTATAAATGTAAATTAAGCGGTATCTCCCGATGATGAATGTAATATTAATATTTTTTTCCCACATTCATAGCAAGTCCAACAAACACCAAAAAAGACTGAACTGAAATGCAACGAGAACTGCATGAGTATTTTTATGCTTCATTTTCCATTCGGAAAAAAGTATGAACTCTCAGTTTCATTCACTACAACTCTTAAAACTTTTTTCCATTTGGGGTAACGTATTAGCGCCGTTTTTTTTTGTTGTTGTTTTTTTTTTTTTTTAGAAATGGGCGAGTCCACTTTTATCGGAGTGGGAATACGAAAAAGCACCAATTTCGAATTGAAAAGAAAAATGTGAATTACACATTTCAGTTAGGACAGCAAATAAGGAAAACCTGTTATGTTAAAAGTGGAGCAGAACTATCCACCACCCCCCTTTTTAAAGCGTATTTCGCTGATTCGCACTATAAATTTCGTAAGCATTCATGAAAATCTCAAACCCATATTTTCTAATCGTCATAACACCCCCCCTTTTTTTTCATGATCTTTCATTGTTTAGCACCCTCAAGTTCAGTGAGTGTCCATAAAATTTCATCTGAGAGGCCTTGTATTTATATCATTTTAAATTCAAATCCTTGAAGATCGTATCAACCTATTTTGCTAAGAAACATCACGTTATTTTTCAATGTTGTGAAAGGTACTTTTTTTTCAACCTGTCAATGATTAAAAAAAACAATACACGTCCATCTGAGTATCACCTGTAATGAGTGATATCGGAACTGCCCGATTTAGTTGGAAGGGAAAAAAACAACCAATAAGTATTGTGTTAATGTGGCATGGTCCGGAGCCGAAACGTTGCGAATAAAAATGAATATAGGCGAGGAAAGTAGTCTGATTATACTAAAATCACTAAACTATAGATTTTAAAAAATCCATAAAAAGAAAAGAAAGAACTAACAGATCAATGCAAATGATTTTGCACTGTGTAGTCAACTTGGATATAAGTATATATATTTCCTTGAAGGACTAATAGGTAGTTGACACCGACTTGTAGAAAAAGTCAAGATTCGGTTGTCCGCAGCACGTAGTTCTTCCACAAAACATTATTTTTCTCTCAATTTCTGGTGCTTTCAATCCTTTAGACCCAAGAAGCATACGTTCTACAAAAAAAAAAAAAAAAGATATTACGAGGGTATTCCTAATTACAATGTTACTGATGAAAAACGTGGACACTTACTGTCTATTATTAGTTCAGAGGTATAGCTTACACGAATTGTGTAGGATCTTTCGGCAGAGGCACCCGTTACCGTTTTCCGCTGTTCTAATAATTTGCAATGCGTACTACGAAGATATGCGCAAATTTCCTTCATTTTAAAGAAAACGTTTTTCAGCATCCAAGGCACTGTCCTTTTCGTAGTCTAGCATTTTGCCGATTTTAGTTTAAGATCAAAATGTTCTATGTTCTTCAACGAAACAGCATTAACTTCTCGTTTCACATGGATTTTTTTCTTCATGAATGTCAATTTGAATCCTTTTTTTCAGAATTGGCAAATGTTAAGAGTTTTATTCATTGTCGTCACTGAACCGTGTGGCATCATTCTTTTCTCGTTTTCAAATTTAAACGTTATCATTCAAAGAAAGATTCTTTTTCGGACGTTGAGTTAAACACCGCCTTACCTTTTATTGATATGACGTTTCGCTCGATCCATTTTTATTTCAATCATCGAAAAATTCCTTGAATGATAAGGGCCCTTCTGAAGACAAAACTATAGACAGTACCGTGATCATTATTGTATTTCACCCCCCCCCCTGATTTTTAATTTAATTACCATCATAATCACTAACGTTTAAAATAGAGGGCTATGACAGAGGGTTCTGTGACGACAATGCATAAAATTCATAACGACTTTTGTTATTTTTTTAATTTCAATTTATTCTTTGAAGTATTGTCTTCATCAATTTGGATCAGTTTTATCTTCATAATTTTTTTAATCGCTTTTTTCCCCATCATAACTCTTGAAAGGCCGTTATCTTTCGGCAACGATTAAACAGTATAATCGGGATGGAGGGTATGCCCACGGTTAGAATCGAACTCACACTCTCTAGCCTAGGAGGTGTCCAGACTGAGTGCTAGTTAGAGTAAAAATGGCACTGATAATAATAGTCGAAGAAAAAAAAGCGCTAGGGGTGGGATGGTCCATAAATAGTTCTGAAACTATGTATAAACATTTCTCTGATGTAATTGAATCAGATTTATTATTATTATAATATATAATTGATAGATTTATACGTATATCAATTACGTTTAAAGATAGGGTGTCGTGGGTCTACTCTCGCAGTATAAATTTGATTCAATTACGCCTGAAAAATATGATTTTCAGTTAATGCTTATATTTTAATGAATCATTTATTTTAGTTGGGCCTTTTCTTTTTTTTTTTTTTTCAATACCTGGGCCATTATTACCGTGCGCCAGAGTATTCCGTATACGCCCGCCTGCTTTCAACCAAACGGACCAGTGACTTCCTTTTTCAAATTAAATTGAAATTTACAATGAAAACAATTGAAAAACAACCATAGTAACGTTTAAAATAGTAGTAAATTCTGTATTTCGTTAAAGTGGGAAGAATGAACTCTACACTCTGATTTTGAACTAATTCCTACAAAAGTTTGGATCAGAAAATTAGGGTAATGCCTGAAATGATGAACGTAACGCAAGACACAAGAAAGAAACTCACAGAACCCAAGTCGCAATGTAGCGTTGTCCAGAGTTACTTGATTGACTGGGAAGAAATATCACGACTTGTTTCGGGGTGAAAAAAAAAAAGCAATAAAAGTTGAAAGAATTTTTTTTTATAATATTAGTATATTTTGATTTATTTAACAATGATAATATTTAACAATAACAAAGTAATATTTCAATTTAATTTATACGATTTTGTTTTTGAATTTGACCAAATTTTTCGATTTTTATTTCTCTTCAATTTATTTACCGGGATATTCTGCTTTTACTCTTTTTTTAAAAATTTAAATAAATAGTTTTTTTCACTTATTTACCAGGATATTTTGCGACCATCGTCTATTTTTAAAAGATAATCTTTTTTTTTTCAATTTTTTCACGTGGAATGTTTTTTGACTAGTCGGAGTAAAATGAAATATTATAATTGGTTGTCGACAATTCAAATGATATCCAAATCAGAAAATTTATTAGTTCCTTTTTTTTTTCCAGATTCAATGTTAATTCATACTATAATTGGAGTGAGTGTGTGTGCGCGTGCAGAGATAACTCAAAAACTGGTTGTTGTTCGAAGTTGATATTCGCCAGATATGTTGGCCTGTGCACCTAGTGTCAAGTTAGAAGTCCTTTGGATTACAGTTTTTGGTATTTAGGTGTTGATCGATCTCCAAAAAGAATTCATCTCGAGATGGATGAAGTTTTTTTGGGGGGGGGGCTGAATGTCACATCAGCGTGGATTTATAGATAGATGACGTAACATTTAAAAAAATTCGAGTGAGAATCGAGACTTAATTTCTTTTCTCTGACGTATTTTTTCTTAGATCGAGATTGAATTAAAAATATAGTTCTGATGATGTAACGGCATTTAAAAAATGTTTCGATTGTTACAATTGGCGACATCACAAACAAGTTTCTCATGAATTTGTTCTTCGTTGGAAAAGAACGTATGAGAAATAATTTCTCATTTTTTGTTTATAGATATAAATCTAAGTATAAAATATCTAAATTGACAGCACTGAAGAGAAGTTAACGAAACGCTTCGAAGAGGTAGTTTCGTACGACCAACAGAAAACTTGTCATTCCGACCGGGGAAATAATTCTGAATGCGAAGGGAGATAACTATGTTAATTTGATTTAGTATACGAAATATTGTTCACCGTTACTATCATGGTTTGACTGTTACTTCAACTTCATTGTTGTAGTTGTTCTTCATCATAACTCAACTCAAGTTTTCGATCTACGGCAGTGAGTAAAGAGTGTGGATCAGAAATCAATAATCAAGCTTCTCCATGAACTTATTCTTTATTTCCGATCCACGTTGTTTACTCACTCACTGCCCTAACCTAAAGTTGAGTTTTGATGGGGGCGGGGGTTAATTTAAAATTAAGGAAATTAGTAATGAAAAATTAGTAATATATATTTATTTAAATCCATTTTTAGGAACTTTTCCATTATTTGCTTTTTTTTCAAATGTTACCAAAAAAGAATTTCTGTTATTCAGAAACTTTTTCTCAAAGAAAATATTCCATTCATCATTTCCAATTCTTTATATTTCGTTCATTTTCTTTCCCGCTTTTCACATAAGTAAACAGATATGAAACATTGCAGAAGCAACAGAATAGAACTTTTTGAGAATTACCATCTTTGTTAAAAAGATATCATAAAAACTTATCAAAATGAAAAGGACCTGTGAGAAATCAGTACATTTAGTTTTAAATCAAAATTGACACAAAATTTCTTGTTTCGCAACATTTCCAATTAAGAAATCAGAAGTTAACCCTCTGAAAGAAATCAGAATGTCAGTCAAGTCTTAGGGGAGGTAATCCCAACTAGACTACGATGAACACCTCCCCTTTGCGCCTCAAAATCACTTCGAGGGTGGAATTAATTTCTTTGACCCACGGTATATCATTTCACATGATAAATATAGTTGACTACTCGACGCACCACAAGTCGAACCCTCGTAATGAAAAGAGGTATATCTATTCTGTTGCATCCGTCCGTCTGTCCACGCAATAGTAATGAATGAATTTCAATTAAATTTTGTGGAAACATGGGCAATGCGATTAGAAAAAAAGTAATGGAATTTTAAGGTGGCTACTGAAAAATTTTTTTTTTAATTGAAGGATATTTTTCCTTTTTAATAATTACATTGATGTGTTTGCTAATGACTGTCCACACGATACCGTAAAAGGTACTCAGGGAAATTCCATGAACTTATGTGAAGGGTGGATTTGGCTATAGGACTAAATTCATGAGTGGATCCTTGCACAATTACCTCCCCTATGTCGCAGTCATAAGTCAAAACAATTCAAGATTACAAAATTCATAACGGTGGACAATGGGTTGCTAGGGGAGAACTGATTTAATTTTTGGACAAATCCATGCACAATTTACGCATCCTGAGTTTAGCAGAGGTATGCGCTCTCTGGGTGCTTTTTAGTTATAAGTTGTTTTTTTTTAGCTCTTGTAGCGATGTTCACAGACTTCTAACAACAAAGCGGTACGTACCGTTATAACAACCAAAACTTGTAATCTATGTCAATTTTATTTTTATTATCTATATATTGAAAGAAAGATTTGAAAAAAAATTCTAACATCAAAATTGTCCATGTAAACTTATAAACCCGGAGAAATTTGTTTGAAATGTTGTTTATTTACATATTGCAAATCGGTGTAACGTAATTACCATAATCAGAATGTTTAAAAAAACAAAAACAAATCGCGGTTTTATCTGCCCGAACAACCGGGTCTTGACCGGAACTGTTCCTATCAGAATGCGGCCTACCAGGACCATTTACTGACCTTTTCGCGTATGTCCGTACAGGTTCAACACGGTACATTAGACGATGGCATTTTTAGCATCACCATGTTTATTTTGGGGATGCTTAATGCCTACGTCCAATCCCTAAATAATTTTTAATATCAATGTCCGGCAACCTTTCATGACATGACGTTGACATTTATCCTTCCTGTGTGTGCAGGCGTTGGTATTCAATACATCAACGTGCTCGGACTTTCCCGGACAGATTTTTGTAATTTATCCTGAAATATGCCATATGAAAGTACAAGCATGTAGGTATGCTAAATACCAACTGCCAAGGCCCATGTACTGTTAGATCGAGTCCCGCGTTTCGGACGGGTCAAACCTCTCTCTACCTGTCTGGACATACCCGAACGGATCAGTGTACGGTCCTGGTAGGCCCTCGCCTCCTACTGTGAAAAACAGGACCAGACTTTGCCTGGTCATTTGGACAGATTTTTATAAACATCTTTTATCCTTTTCATCGTCAACTTCACTTAGAAAAACAATTCACTTATTTTATTTTTTCGAAAATTCAAAAAATTTTTTCTCTTCCAACCGAGAAGTCAAAATTATGGTGTCTATTCTTCCGTTTTTTTTTCTTTTTGGAAAATATTTTCTCGGATAAATCAGAATATAAATCATTCTTTTCCACCTTTTAAAACTGGAAAAAAGGATGGATTTTCTTTCCTTCTCTAAAGAACAAAAATGAAATCCGTCAGATCAAACTCTACTGATAGAAAGCATGCAAAGATTTGATCCAATTCATTCATTTAATTAATTGAAAAATATTTCGCAAAAGAGAAGAAATCAACTTTCTTCGTTTCTAATATTTTTGTATGCGTTGAATAAATACACCTTTCTCTTAAAAGTATTTACACCTATGATCTCTGAAGTAAATACCGCTGATGGCTTAAATAGCTGAATTTTTTTTTAAGTTTTCACGAGGGTGTTCTGTCTACAATATAATAATAAAGTGGGCACCCACTTTCCATTATTTTCACGGAGGTTAGGAGTGCCAAGAGAGAGCCGAATCATCTTTTCTACCAGTTACTTTATAGAATACCCCCCCACCAAATTAAATTATTGAAAGACTTAATATTCCAGAATCTTTTTCTTATTTTTGCGCCATTTTTCAAACAAAAGGGGAGAAAACAATGAGCTGTACCTCCGTCCCAACCACCGTAAAAATGGTGGAAAGTAGGTGCTCACTTCAATATTATTATATCGTAGACAGAGCACCCTCGTAAAAACTTGAATTTTTTATCTTGAAAAACGGACGAATTTCCGGATGGTCCAAAGGCCTAATGGGTTGTAAGCACCTAAAATTGAAAGGGGGAAATGATGTAGGAAAATTGCATGCTACTAACAACTGAATCTTAATCGGAGAGGTTTATAGAAAAATGAGGCAGCCGCAGATAGTTGACATTGAAAAGGTCGGGTTGTTGTTACTACTCCTCCTACACCGAATTTCCGTTAACAGCAGCAGTGTTGTATTTTATTTACAATTCGACGTAGTAAGCATCAACAGACGAGGACAAGAACGTGTAGCAGACAGTTGAAACTAAAAGTGAAGTTATATCTACAAAAATGACAGACAACAGCAGTACAGTGGATGAAAGGAAAGAAGCTATCGAAGAAACGAGCCATGATAAACAACTTACTGATGGCTCAAAGGTGAATCACAAGCAGATGCGGATGGACAATGAGTCCACAGATAAAATGGTGGAAGAAGTAATAGAAAAGTTAAAAGCTCCAAAAGAGCACGTAACAGTTGAAGAAAGTGAAGAAGTCTTACCAGATGGTACGATTCATCTTACACGCAAAGTAACCAAACGTTCTATTACGCACATAGAGCGACAACATCGACAAGAGGGTCTTCCTGAGGAAGTATTTGAGATGGGTGATGTGAAAATCCCAGCTTCTGTATCTCTGGAAACACTGGAAACTTTTGAGAAGCCTCCATTTCCCGAGACAGTTGTTGTGCAAGTGGATGAAGTACTGCCATCTGGCGATGTTCAAAAGCGAAAATTAATAAAAAACCGTATGGTTCATCGAATGAAGACGAGGCACGAATCTTTTGATGCTGAAAAGGGCTCGTCGATTGAAGAATATGAAATTGATGAAGTTATACCTGGTACTGAAAGCATCTGGTATACTGATTCCGCCGATGTCAGTGAATCTGAAAGTGACACTGAAGAGCAACAAGTAAGGACTGATCTGGGACGAGTGGAAGAAATTACTGATGATGGGACAGTAATCACCAAGGAAATTGTGGAAACACGTACCACTAAAACAAGAACAATTCATTCTCGTTCAGGCTCTGTTGAGAGGGAAACCACAGATACCGTTGTAACAGAGGAGTTCATCACTCCATCACCAAGTCCCAGATCAGCCTCACCTGTGGACCCCAAAATGGATCAGTAGATATTTGCATGCCTTAGATTAAAAACAAACTGATCTTTTTTTTTCACCCCACAACATTCCTCAAATAAATGCTGCTAGAGAATGCTGACAAGAGAGAGTATTATAATCAAGATGAAAAAAAAAAAAAAAGAAAAAAATGTTTGGAAGAAAACATCAAAAGAAATGATGACCCTTTACTGCAAAAACAGAATAACCAGCCTTGTATTTATTATTCAGATATTTTGTTGTTGTTGAAACCCCGCTTCATTTTTCTATAAAATTCTCCTTCGCTGCTGTTCATAAAACGATGTGAAGTTTAGTAACATTATATTGTTTTTCTCTCAATTAGATGAAGCATTATGTGGAGTTTTAAAAAATGTTTAAAACTATTGTTATGAAATTGTGAATCTTCACTTTTAAATAATCTTTCAGTCTTTATTTTTACAACTCTGCAAACATGGGCGTCTGCTGCCACTTTTCCAGGAAGAGAGGCCAAAAATATATTTAGGGATGTAAAACAATGTATCTGGATGTTGGTTGTCATGTCTAACAAAGGACTAGTGTTTTAACTTTGTTTAAGCTGTCACCGTTCATAGTGACCCATTGATTCCCAGACTTTCTCAGCTTCCAAACTTCACCCCACCGCTCTGGCCTCGCCCTCGGTCGGAGTGTAAGGTCTGGTCCAGGGGAGGGCAAATGCCGCGTTTTCATCCTCAGTGGACGTCCATGTCTGCAAATAATTGTTATTTTCATGATTATTATTTTTGTACGACCTCAATACCTACTCAATTACTGGTGGAATTGAAGGTATTAATAAAAGTATTATGGTTGGTCGGGAAAATGTTGTGTTGAATAAAATCCGTGTCAATGTGATCACTTCTAGGCCGCAGAAGGAACTGATACCTGTACCATCTTAAATCCCGACTATTATGAACGAAGCTTCACCTTTCGACATCTTTAGGGAAATAAAGTTGTTTTTTAAATGTTGGTTATTTTATTTTTATTCACTTTTTAAAATATTTGTTTGTTATTATATAGTGGTTTCTATGCTCGCGGACCTTTAATGAGATCGATGGGTACCTTACACTTTTTTTAGCCCAGTGCAGACCTAAGCTAAACGTAGCAAATGCCTATACCCTTTAACGTGAAGTTGGGGTTAGCATGCGAGTTTCGTTGACCACTTCTGTTGTGAGTTTGACTATTACTAGGTATAACTAGTGTACCACACTTCTTGCCTTGTGCGATACCAAATACGGCTTAATTTTATTTTAGTAAATATTGTTTTTGATGATGATTAAGGTATCAGTGCTATGAAAAAAGATATTGATGTAATTCTAGTTTGGTTTACTTGACCGTAATCCTATATTTATTCTCGCTCGTGAACAGACTGATATTTATTCTGAACCTGCTGTTTTTAGATAATCGATAAGGCACGAAAAAAATGTTGATCCGATTCACCCTTCTATTTTCTTGTTTAAAAAGGTCAAAATTTTAGAAAAATGGTGATCATTATTTTACAAATCACAACGATGGCGTTTATTTTATAAACAGTGTTGTAACGTTGATTGTATTGTACCATATTGTCATTCATCTCATCTCAAGGGTAATGGGAGGTTACTTGGCCGTATCCATTATCTCTTCAAGTAACATGAAATAGTAGTACTGGGATACATGATATCAGTGGTAGAGAACTATCTCCCAGCTGACTGCAAGCATTTATTTGCACATCAGGAAATCACAGAAGTGCAATTTTAGTATTCTGGAAATTGAAAAATTCATTTCTTATTCTGTCTGTTGCTTGAGTTGTGATTTCTATGTTTCTTATTTTTTGCTAAAATCTGCTATTATATCCTAAATGAATGTTGAATAAGAAATGTTTTTGTCCATAATTTTGACAAAATTTATCAACATACCAACTTTTGTTTGGACGATCTAGTCTCTTCCTATGTTTGATGTTGACACGTTTCGGCCGATTCATTCTACTGCCTTCTTCAGGTGTAATATGTGATAACCATTAGGAAAGAGTCTCTTTTATCGGCGCTTTTCTCCAACATTGCAAAGAAGAGAAAAACCAAACAGAAAATTTAAACGTCAACTGCAATGCGAATAAATAAATTTTTATTTCTGTAATGTGGGCAGTACATCTTGTTCCATAATTTTAATGTGCAAAAGTTCTCATCTTCTCTTTCTTGTTGAACAAAGAATTCTATCTAGTGTCTATACATGTCAAAGTTGCCCAAGACCTGTTTCATAAAGTAAAGAAAACCACATTGTATTGAAATCCATACTAGCCCAACATGCATTCATCTGACCAGCCGATGTATGCTGTTTCCGCACTCCCCCAAATGCTCCTTATCAATTATCTGAACCTCATTCCAGAGGGGTAATGCTTACTTTTTTCACTCCAAATGTGTTCTGCCATGCCAGATTTTTCTGCTTTTCCTATGGATATCTCCTGTTCTTCAGGTCTAACATTCAGTGGGTAGCTTGTTTCCCCCTTATACTATTCTACATATGCATGGAATGTTATACACAATCTTCTATCAGATCCCTCTCCTGTAAAGGACTAACCTTAGTGAAGATTAGTTTTACTATTGAACGTCATCCTGATATTATAGCATTGACAAACCTTTTGGATCTGTTCAGCACACTTATTACATAAGGAATATTTGCTGTAAGGTATATTAATGATCATAATCTTTTCTTCTCTGCTTGACAGAGACACTAACAAAAAAAGAAAATGAGAATTCTGTATTAAAAATGTGATACAAACTACTACACTGCTTATGTTGCTTAAATAGAATAACTTGTTTACAAGCGTTGTGGATAACATTTGAATTTTGATACCATTTTTTTTTCCTTTTCACCACTGAAGAAAGAGACCAATATAGGAGACTCTTTCCTCATGAATATTACACTTGAAGAAGGCCATAGAATGAATCAGCCAAAATGTTGTCAGCATCAAAGATGGAAAGAGATAAGATTGTTCAAACTAGAGTTGGTAAGAAGTTTTCTTTTTGCATAAAATTTGTGATAACCACTAGTTGACACTTTGAAGTGCTAATCTGAATAGCTTTTTAGTATTGAATATGTAGTCTTAGTTCCTCTACCAGATTATAGTGAGTTTTTTTTACGTCTAACTTGGTGATATATTCATTGTGTATGAATTAATCTCTTTATAAAAAGCATATTACTATTAATGTATGTTTAGATATATGCAGTAGTTTCTGTGGAATTATTCTTGCAAAAATCTTCATTTGAGAGTTTATAAAAACAATGTCAGTTGCAGATATATTTCTTTTTCTATTGTACTATTTATGGTTTCAAGTATGATGGGTAATAAATTTGATAATTTGCCAATATCAATGTATTCATTAATATTGACAATTGTTTAAAATATTGTTGAAACATTTGGGACTCATCGACCAAAAAATTAGCACAATAAGGAGTAATTCAACTTATAACTATATTGCTATTAAAGTTACAAGGAAAGCCTTTAAAATCCCAAGTGCTTTATTCAGAAATTTCTTGTCTGTTTTTTTTCTTGTTTGACATTTTAATGTTTATTACTGATTTTTGTGATTTTGTTAGTGGAAAAAAAAGCTGAATTATCTAGAAATTTTTAGTTGTTAATAATCTGAGGCATACTGATTCTCTGGTCTCCCTTCTATCAATAACAATTTAGAAGTTGAGTGTTCAGTTCAGAGTGGAGACACTAGAGTTCAGTGTTCTTTTTTTTTTCACTATAGATATTATCTTTTTAATTTCTGTATCCTTCTATTATAGGGATTGAAAAGATTACATATCGGCCAGATGCTGGCCCAACAGAGACAATGGTTTTCAAGCATTATGATGCATCTAAAGTGAGTTTTCTTTCGAATCCCAAAGTTTTGCATTTATCCTTTCAATCAGAGACACCATCCGTGAAATAATTTCTATAAATTCAGATTTTGTATGTTTTTTTTCTGTCACCTCTTCATTTTTTTTCAAGCCACTGAGCTGATATGTATTATACTAGACCTTCTGGCCTAAGATCGTTTTTTACTGTTCATCTTGGCTCGCTGAGTTATGGAGGAAGGGCACTTAGCCCATAGACTTGACTCAAATTGATCTCTGTTTTGAACGACCAGTGCAATTGGGAAGAGTGGAAATAACAAACTTCATGAAGGAAAAGCAGCTTTCACTAGCTGATATCCATCGTCACTTATGGCATCAGAAAACAAACTATTGGAAACATTTTACGTTACTGCATCAATGCAGCCAGCTTCAGGTTTGAAGCTGATGGACAAGCATCTGCTGACGATATGATGGAAGAATTTGGCTGCCCTCCAGACACCATCAACCCATGGTATTCCTTTTCTGAAGAGCAAAATGGTCTGTGGTGCAGAGATTGGACTCCACAGCAACTTTCTAGCCTACAGAAAATAGACCATCCATCTGCTATCCTCACAAGTGATGGACAAGCCAAGGACAAGAAAAACACTTTTGGATGTGGTCTTCTTTAACAAGTGTGTTTGTAATCTATTGATGGGAAATAAGTAGTGTTGTCAAGATTTATGTCATGAAATATTAATTAGAATGCACTATTCAGTAAAAATAATAATTAAAAAAATAACCAGATATATTAAAAAGATTATACATTCTACCTGGAAGAAATTTAGGAATATAAATTATGAATCCATAAATATAACTATTTGATATTATGATATTGAAAAGAATTATTTAAACTATGAATATCAATAGATATAGCACTGACAAATGAGTATGATTTGGTTAATATACAAATGTTAAGGATTTCAAACCAGCCGATGATTAACTTGGTAGTGAAATATATAATTTACTGTTGTGCCTGTTACTGTTATATGCACCCTATGATAATCAATTCTTCTTAATATGAACCATTGAATCATTTGTGGAAACCTAAATCATCAAAATTCAAATGTGGGGACTCAATAAATATCCCTTTAGCTTTAATTCTTATGTTGTTAATATCTTAACCACTGAAAAAAAACCTGTAAATTGATCACCAACTAGCATATAGATGCTTTAAGAAGGGAGATAACTTCTTGACTGTGATTTCATTTACGTTACTTGAATCCCATTTTGTATGAAAATGTTCTGAATCCACTTAATCTTACGACAGTATATGTTCATGAGGCTGCAGTATTACATTGCATTTCATATATGCCCTTTTAATACTATTATGACCCTCATCAGTCGAGTGACTGGGTTACAATTCCTCAAGATTCCAATTAGGTTTCCTAATTCCAAGGAAGAATGATGAGAAACTAGATTTTAAACCAATTTTATTCTTGCTATTACATTGTTTGATATGAACATTATGTTACCAGGGTTTTGTTGGTGCATTTCATTTAATTTTGATTTATGTGCAAACGATGAAAACAGCAATTGTTGTTGGTTGAGGCAGAGTTACTGCATCTGGTGTATTGGAAATATGAGGTTATCGAATAATGAATCCACAGGTAGTGATTACTTTTCTACTGTTCTCTCCTTTCGCCTCCTTAAAAAAAAGGAACTTGGTAATTCATGTCTCCTTCTTGCCCCATTGCTTCTGCTTGTAATGCAAGCTTTCAGAAAATCCACTTCCACTAAGGAATACTTGTCTTCTAGTTGTAAAGACTTTTTACAGCTTATTTTTATGTTGTTAATATCTTGGCCACTGGAAAAAACCTTTAAATTGACCATCAACAGACATATAGATTCTTAAGTGATGAATAAATGAAATTATACTTCTTAAATGGGCTTCCTTGCTGAAGAAGTTGTGGTAAATATCATGTGTTTTTTTCTATTTCCTTTGAAAATGAACTTTTAAAGTCTTTGAAGGTTTATTTTCTGTAGTAAACTTTTGTTTTCTGTGCACATTTAGAGCTATTTGTCATTTAGCATGTTGTATTTCATAAATTAATAACTTTCTTGCTTTGAAATCCGTTTCCATCAGATAGTGCAAAATGAAGAAAATAACAAGTGAGTTAGGCTGAGACTATTTGTTTTCATTGAAATTAAGCCAAATCTGGACCCACACACACACACATTGTATTAGACTCATGGATACATTCATATAGAGGATATTATTACTTCTTGGTTTTATATTTTTCAAACTCCTTCAACTAGGAAATGAATTCTTGAAATTTTATTATAAATGTAAATTCGATAAAACTGAAAGTAACAAATAAATCTAATAGATATTATAAGAAATTTTTTTTAACTTTGATAGGATTGCCAATTTTGATTCTTATCAACACTATTTACCCATGAGATATTGTTGTCATAGAACAAGTAAGCCCAATGTGATATAAAATTAAGCTTCCACATTCTTATTTTTTGACTGATTTGTGGGGTGCAATTTTAATGTGCAATGGAGTGATCTTTTAAAATTTTGTTATTCTAAGGAGAAAAAAAAATGATTTTTTTTATTACAGGTTGTTTATGGACGAACAATGGAGGAATGGCTCCGTTTTTCTGTCTGTTATTGGCACACATTTCGAGGAACTGGTAAATATCTTAATTTCTTACTTGTATTTCTTTCATCTTATTTCTGTGGCTTTTTATCACAAGTTCAAGTCATTATTCTATGATTTGAATAAATAGCAGGCATCGGAAATAAAGAATAGGTTAATTTGAAGTGTAACTTCTTTTGTCTTATAACTATTACTTTTTATCACAGCATTCAGATCCTTATTCCATCACTGTTAAGTAAGCCACCGGACATTGGGATTGAATTCTTAGATAGTTGAGTAAATATTTGTTCAAACTACACATAAAATTGAAGTGCTTAGATTGTTAGTAATTAGTCCATGGCCTTTTCTTGATTTACTTCTTCCTCTTTGCTATTAATTTATAATATAATGAGAGAGCAGGGAAGTTAGTTAGCTTCTTTCAAATCATGGGTGGCCCATTTTCAAAATTTAAGCACTTTTCCAAATTGTTACTGTTGACTGTGAACCTTTTTGAATAGCTTGAATTAATTTTATGTGCTAATTCTTCAGCTGTAGTAACATTATTTCTGTTGTATTTAGACAAAAGCAAGTCATCATTAAACTCAGCTGGCCAACCTCTTTGTTGTGCAGCTCTTAATCTGAAGTCACTTTTTCTGAATCTTCCAAACCATCTTAGGCAATTTTTAGCTTGAAAAATCTTTCTCCTCAACAAACATGGCTATTTTTGGTTGCTTCTGCTCCATCATTGCCTTTTCCAAACTTGTAAAGCATTTCAAATGTGCTCTATAGACACGTCCATCTTTAGTGGGGATCAAGTTACTTACAAAGTTAGTTGAATTGTACTGTGACATCATAACTCATTTAGATCTGTACAAACATATACTAGCATATATCATTCAGGCATTATAGAATAGCAAAAATATGATTCAGTCTATCAATATCAGATATCAAACATCATATATGGGGTATAATTTTATAGAAAAAGGCCGTTTTTCATTTACACAAAATATTTTCCCATGAACTTTGTCCTGAAATTTATTCTTTTATTATATTCTATTGTTATTCATTATCATAAAATAATGACACCTGTGTGGTCTTTACAGTAGTTTATTAATAAAAAAAATGTGTATTGAAAAATAGTTGTTTTTTGAAGGAGTAAAACAAAACAAAAGCAGAAAATTACAGTCTTGCCATATCAATAATCAGCTGGCAGAAAATATCCACATCTATCTCGGAAGCTTGTCTAATGTTACTTTCAATTATTGAGAGGAAAAATGGACTTCATTCAACATGATCAATATCTAGTGGTAAACTAGTATTCAAACTTGGATTACTTGTGAAATGAAAAAAGTTACTATGAATTCAACTCGAAACTGAATGAAATATAAAGCCTAATATATATTCAGATTTCACAACAGAAAATTATTTTGTGATCAAAGACTTCTGTTTAAATGTTTCAGGTGCTGATCCATTTGGTTTCCCAACTTTATTGAGACCCTGGGATGATAATTCAAATTCAATGGAAAATGCTCGGCGAAGACTACGAGCAGCATTTGAATTCTTCTCCAAACTGGGAAGTAAATACTGGACGTTCCATGATAGGTGTGTTAGTATTATCATGATTCGTTTTCTTACTACATAACATATCTGTTTTGTAACATGTTCTCTGATTTTGTACACGACCAAAACAAGGATCTTTTATGCTGATATTCAACTAGTCAGTTGCTACTAAAGTGTTTTTAGACATCGTCTGTCTATCAACTACTTATATGACGAATTGCCTGCAATGTAATCTATTCATTCTATAATAACCTAATAACTCTAATTCAAGCTTGACTAATTTCCTGCATGCATACTAATATTTCTGTGTCAAAGCTGCAACTAGAAAAGACCAGTGGATATTACATTATAACTGTCCACAATACATTACTAACTACTAGCTACCGTCAAAGTCAAACATAATGAAAACTACATTGAAGATGACTGAAACACCTCTTCCATGTAAGACTGAACTTTCTTTCTTCACACTCTCTCTTTGTATAAAAATATATTCATTTTATACTTGATATATTTGTATGTCTCAATAATATTCAATGATCAAGACATCACACATATAATGTGTATTTTTTTATAAGGTTGTGTAGTTGTAATATTGATAGAAAATATTGTAACTTTGGAATGGTACATGTATATACATGATATTTTCTTAACTTTTTGAATAAAATCTTTCTTTCACAGCAGAAAGTTAACCTTATTTTCTGTATATTTGTCAATGCAAAAAGGTTCTAATCTCTGTATAAAATAGATAATAGTATATTAGAAATTCTTCTCTTTGGACACTATTGACCCTTGGATGATTTTTCTCTGATTGTAGAAATAGGTATCATTGTTAATGACTTGGGAACTGATAAACCAACTTCAAATTCTGGGCATGTTATCAGGTGTCATTTTTATGCTAAATACCCTTTAAAAAGGCATGAATCTTACTTTCTTTAAACCTTTTCTCATAATCAGTCTCCTTTGTCTTATGATGGGTACTCTACAATAGTGAATATGAATAATTCTGTGTAAATATCGATGTAATCATATACAAATGTGAGTCTCTATTCTTAAAAAAAATCAATTCCAATAAAAATCCTCACTAGGTTTCTATTCTAAATCATAAATAAATAATTATGTTTTAGGTTGAATTGTTTGCACTCTCTGAAAAAAATCTGTCTAGAGACGTTTTTTTGTTTTTGTTATCTGGGGTTTTCTCAAAAAGTGATTGAATTGGCATCATTTGAAAATCTTTTATATCATTTATTTCAACCTACGTACATAGGAAGGGGCAAATTTTTAAATATCTTTTTTCGTACTTTTTTTCTTTTTTCCTTCTCTTTCGATTTTATTTACTTTCAGTCTATCTGATCTTCAAACCCTCCAGAAATTTATCAGTTTTGAGAGAAAAAATTTCCATCTACAATGTCTCTGTAATGCTAAACATAGGAAACCAAGATGTGAATTTTCCTTCCTCTCAGTTCTTGATTAATTTTTGCAATAATTTTTTTTTTTCTTTGTTTTTTCTTTTATGGGGTCTATGTTCCTCCCATATTTGATTTCAAAATATTATTTGCTTTCCAGTGTTATTAGATTAGGAATTATTTTTCTATGCATTGCCAGGTACCCCAGCTAGTATGATGAAGTAATTGTGTGTGTGTGTGTATTTGCATTAGCACTCTTATAAATTTAGAACTATGTACCATGGACAAATATAAATATGATAGGCATATCTTGGTTTACCTATAGCTCATAATTTTAGGGGTCTGCATTTGTTTTCACATTAAACAAAAAACTGCAGTAAACCGTTGCTGTAATGACCCTTGATATGAATTTCAGCTTCAACAAATTTGTTGATCCATCTTATCTGACTATGGATCTTAATGAACAAAAATTCTTTAAATGCAGCAAAGATATGGACTATAACACTATTCCCACGAAATAATGTTTTTGAGGACCCAAATTTGATTCATCTGAAAATTTTTTTGAGGATCTGCACCGGTTGTGAGTATGTGGGGTGAGGAAAGTCACAATGTTCTATAGAAAGATAAACAATTTGGCATGTGATACTTTACACTCAGAATTAGTGAAGGACCCCACCATCATTCAGATCAATCTACAAAACTTCTTATTTCTAAAATAGAACAAAGGAGAAGAAAACTGTCTTTGTGTGTGGCAAACTACCGAACAAGGAGTAACCATAGGATATAACAGAATTTCAGCTTTAAATAACACCTCCTCACCCCAGTTTGTTATAGTGAGGGTTCTCTGTACTTTTCATTTTTAAAGAAATCAGTGAAAGCAACAGTATACCAGTGTTTAGAAACAATGTAAATGCAATTGACAGACCAATTTTCAAACCCAACAAGGAAAAATTGTAGTTGCATATCAATGAGTACAGGGCCAGATAAATGTCATAAAAATGGTTGGGTGAAGATTTGAAGCACTATTGTATTTGTTCAGTCCAGACCAGAATGCGGCTTCTGCAGCATTTAGTTAAGGTCAAAATGTGGTATCTGTTGAAGCAAATATAAAAAAATTTCTCTGAATTTTTGAGATGAAGTATTATCATTATTTCTATTATTATTCGGACTATCCTCATCTTGTAGAGTACAACGGCCAAAACGTCATATGAAAAACAACCAAGATAAGGATAGTCCGAATAATAATAGAAATAATAAAAAAATTTCTTTGATTTTTTCAATTTGTATTGAAGTTGACAAAAAACAAAAGTTTTTATGAATTTATTTATTGCCTTTATGATATGAAAATCTCACTATTAAAATAAATGAAATTCATAAATTCTGTTTTCATCAATTTTTTGCTATATAACATGGTTCAGTAAAATGAAAGTAGTATTCATCAATCAATTCCATTTTAAAATTTTTCTGGTGCAGTTCCCACTTCCATATCAAATAGTGAATCAAAGAGCTTGAACACATGCAAGCGAAAATCACCAAAATGAGATGAGAAATCTTTTCTCAAATTTTTTCTGGAAAGTGGGTAAATGTCCAAAATTTCATTTTTGAAGCTGTCATTCTCACCATTGCAGCTTTCTATCAAAGGCCACATTATGACCATACATCATCTGTAGTAACTGATTTTTTTCCATGAAGGTGTATTTTCAAATTATTCAAATGAGATGTAATATCCACGAGAAAAGCCATGGTTGCAAGCCTAACAGAATATGTGAAGCATCCTAATTTTGCTTTCAAGGAATATTGCCATTTCTTGATGTAATGAAAATACTTTTTCCAGCATTGAATCTTGGCCCAGTCAGCGTACATTGAAGAAATAAGCCATGTCCCAATATTCTGCTTCCATATTCAACAAAAACTGCTGAAATTGACGATGATTCCATCCATGATATAGGATCAAATTCACTGCCTTCACTGATTGCTATGACATGCATAAGTTTTGAAGATTTGGTGCATAATACCTCTTGATGGATAATGAAATGAATTTTACAATTTTTGTGCAATTCCTAGGTTTTCTATTTTTCCTTGCTGTGCTGTGAGTTTTTTTTTTCAGTCCCACTATTGCCAGTCATGAAGACAGCTTTGACATATAAAGATTCAGTTCTGACATCATTTTCAACCAAGCTTCAAAAGTGTTTTGTAATTTTCATCACACAGCATCTATTTTCCTGCATTTTGCAATCATAGCGATTGTCATTTTTTCTTCAATATGATTTTGAAATGCCAGTTATTCAAAAAGTACTATAGCATATGTAAATGCTTGCTTCACCTGTTGTATGAACCGTCTAGCATGCTTTTTAATCAAATCTTAGGAAGCATTACTCTGATGTAGAAAAAAAAGAAGGATTAGTCAAAAATATTCTTTGCAAATCTACTGTAGTGAAGCACAGAAGAGGTGATAAAATATATATCTTACTAGAATGAATTATATTTTTATCTTTGAGCATTTATTTAGTGTGCATTTCTTGTGAAGACACATGGGGGTTGTTTAAGAATTTGAATAAATCAACCTGAAAACATGCCACTGGTAAAATAGGTACAATCAATCTGCAATTGGTTGAACAGTTTGGAATGAAATAGAACCTAGAGCCAGTGTAAGATGATCTGTCAGAGCTTCTTTTTATTTGATTAGCTTTTTAGAATCAGTTGTTGGACATAGCTGTTGAATAAAGTCACAGTCTTTCATTGGTGGAATGAATTGGAACCTGGTGCCAATGTAAAACGATATATCAATATAGTCACATGAAACACTCAGAATAAGGAAAAATAGTTCCCTGGTTGAATACCAATATTTGCTTGCGGGCCGGTCAAAATCACTTTGTTGGCCAAAGATTGCCAACCTTTGTATTTAACCTACAAACTATCCAGGAATTTGCCACTTTTGAAAAGTAAATATTTGAAGGCTTTATCTGATGAGGTTCTATTTACAATGTATCTCTCATGCTAAACTGCACCCTTACTTTTCATTTGTCGTAGGTAATCATAGATTTGAATTTCTCTTCCTCTCTCTGCTTTTGCCAGTTTGGCACTATATTCTATAAAGTAGTTGTGTAGGTATGTTTATACTCTTGTAAATTGAGAATTACACATTCCATAGAAAATATAAGAACATATTCAGAGATAGCATGTCTCGATTTACCAACGATACACATTTTGCGGAGGAATTTTGCAAAGTATCATTCATCTATTTGAATGGGGTTTGCACACATGCTGACCTGAAGAAAAATCTCTATAAAAGTGTTTTTTCTCTTTTCATCCTGATTTCCTAAAAAAAAATGGGTGAGAATTTCCCTTTCTATCTGTCTTTACACTACTTTAGCAGTATTTTTTTAAGGAATCTAATCCTAACCTGGCAATAATACATTTTTATTAGAGCTAAAACTTTAATCCTGATCCCAACTCAAATGTTACAATAAAACATAGGCATAATTTAAATCCAATACACCACTTAGATGCGTAAACTACTAACGCCAAAAGTGAGCAGCAACTTTTTTAGGTTTTATTAGGGGGGGGGGTGCATGCAAGTGCAACTCCCCTATTTGATTTTATGAAATCTCTGAAAAATATCGTTTGCTTCCCAGTGTTGTTAGATTTGATGTTTGTTTTTTTTCCTTCCAGATTTGGAGGATGTTCTTTCCCAGGCAGTGCTGGGTATCCCAGCTAGTAGTAAATGAATAATGAAGCCTCTGTATTGAATTCAGTAATATTTTTCACTGAATTAGGGTCAGGGAAAGCTAGAACCAAATAATGTATTGTATTTTCTCATTCTTCTCAAAGGGATATTGCCTCAGAAGGTGCTGATCTTGCGGAAACAAATAAGAATTTAGATGAAATGTGCGACTTGGCCTTGGAACTTCAGGAAAAGACTGGAGTGAAATTACTCTGGGTTACGTGCAACTTATTTGCCAATCCCAGGTAAGTACTATGATGCTATATTTAGATGTATGTATTGATTGTTTTCCCCACATTTGCATGGTTTATAAAATTAGTGCAGTTGTGGCTACTTGTGAACTCGGATCTGCTGTGAAAATATTTGGAATGGAGGTGTTACATTAAATGTTCACTTTGAAAACACCTTTCCAAGATGTTCAGTTTCAAGTCCACCTTATGACTGTTATGCAATCTATAATGTTGTATTTTGTTGTTTGAGATTTAGCGTGGCAGTTGACGGATTTCAAGCCAAACTAATCTGAAATATCTTACGGTATACACGAAAGCCGAGCTAAAGAGGACCTCTCTTTGGCATCAATCCCATTGTTTATACAGCAATAAAATATTGAAGGATTCAATTCAACATTTGCAACTTAGTACACACACACACACATGTATGTACCAGTGTTCATGATGCTTTGGATCTAGGGTGTGCAATATGCTGCGAATGCACAAAAACACAAAAATATTTCAGTACCTGTAAATAGCAATGGACAGTAAAAGCTTTTTTTGTATGATGTGGGGAAGGTGGTCCTGACTGTAAAGTTTCACATCCTTGCTAATTTGATGTTACAAATGACAAAGAAATAAGAGAATCAATGAAAAGTCTTTTAGTAGTACAACATTTTTAAATTCCTGTAATAAGTGGATACATAGTAAAAATAAGAGGAGGAAAAGTTTTAAATTTGTTTTTAAAATAAATCTTTAAAAGGTTCTTTTGACACCCATTAGAGAGGTAACCTTCAGAAAATCTTTAGATATACTGTGTGGAAAGAATTTGGACTATTTTTGAAAAATGTTGTTTAAAACAATAAAGAAGCACATTGAAGACATGCAAAGAATTACAGGCATAATGAACAAAAATATGAATACTTTAATTCAGTTAATTAAGAACATTTTAGCATAAAAACAAATTCTTTAGGGGCAGTGGGGGACCACCTTCTCTACACTGTACCAAAAAGGCTTTGCTGTCTATTGCTTTTTACAGACACTAAGATATTTTTGCATTTTTGTACATCCATAGCACTCAGCACAGTATTGCTTCACAAACTAATTTGACTTGGTATAAGTTGAAAAAAAAAAATTATAATAAGACCTTAAACAGTGCTGTTTTGATCAGTGCAGAAAATCTTTGGAACAAATTAACTGTACTATTCAAGGTATTGCTGTTGTATGTGTGTTTTATACATACATACATATATATATATATGTATGTATATATTATTGTGTCATCCACAGACAGCTGTTTCGATGTATTACATCTCTTTAGTGTGCGCTATAGACATTCCATCCAGTACCGCGAGGCAGGATTGAAACCTTCGCTTCAGACCCGGAGGCCAATATCCTACCTCTGGGCTACAGAACTGGACGGTCAGCAAGGCTGAATTTAAGTGATTTATTTTTATTTACACAGAAATTCCCCATCCACTGGAGTGCTCTGTTCCTATGGAAGAGCATTACATAAGCTTACAATGGATGAGTTACCTCACTTAAAGAATGCTCGACCCTGAATAGAGGAACATTAATTATTGTGTCATCCACAGACAGCTGTTTCGATGTATTACATCTCTTCAGTGTGGCTATAGACTTTCCATCATGCAGATAGTTCCAATTCTGACCCTTGTAGTGTTTGGCAATCTTTCTGCGTGAGTTTACAGATACATGCGTGTACAATATATTTATTCAATTTACCATTGTTAGTAACCAGAAATGATAGGATATATTTTTGAAAACCCTGAGAAAGTAATGTATATGAAACTTGCTTTTAAATAAATACTATTTGAAAATAATGATGATTTGATGAAAAGCCCATTGAAGAATTTTTTTGAATTTTCACATATCTCACTATAATAATAATTAAAGATGAACACAGAGAAGTCATTTCAAACACACATTAATATACCACCTTAAGATTCATTGTGAACATGTGTCTTTTAAAGAATTGATTTTTGGAAATTCATAAGTATCTATTAGAAGTTGAAAGTTTAAAAAATGTTTTTCATCTGGAAGCAATGAATTGATGATACATTGATACATTTGTATTTCACTTTGGACTCTTGATATGTCAGGTACATGACTGGGGCCAGCACCAGCCCTAATGCACATGTCTTTGCCTATGCTGCTGCTCAAGTGAAAAAAGGACTGGAAATTGCTAAGAAACTGGGAGCTGAAAACTTTGGTATGTAGACTAATCCAGTGTGCCCAAGAAATCTTTCAAAAGCAAATCTAAACAGTTGTTAAATACTGAAACTGTATGTTAGGTACTATGCTTTTGTTTATAGAAATAATTTTCTTCACTTCTGATCTCCCATATTTGCCTTATGCTGACAGTTAATGGCACTCAGTAGAAAGTTCACTGCCATCTACGGAACTGTTAATCCAGAAAATATGTTAGCTTTAGTGAAAAAAGAATACAGATTTTTTCATGGGGCTTGAAGCAATGTTAACTGTTAAACAAGATTTTATTTTTCAGATAGGCATCCTTGCAGAAGCACATACCTTGTATAGTGAGTTTTTTTTCTGCATTCCTTAAAAATGGACTTTTAAACTGTTTCAGGGATTATTTTTCGAGGTTGGCCATTGTTTTCTCTTTGAATTTGAAACAAATTGAACTTTAGAAAGTAGTAACTATTTCTATTCATACACTTTGTCTCCATAATCCAATTTAGAATTAATGAGTAATGAGAATGAAAGATAAATTCATAAGTTATTTATGAGTCTTTTTCATGTTGTGCATCAAATTTCCGAGAAAGATTTGATTCAAATCAGCGTATTTTTTCAACATTTATAAATACAGAGTTTGATTCAAAGAGACTAGGAAAGTTGACATATTCCAAAACTAGAAAAAAAAACCATTTAAAAAGAGAATCTCTGTTATTCAAGCATTCAGTTTGTTTGGAAAGCTGATGTTTTTTGAAATGAAGAAGAAAAAAAGGGATTAAACCCTGGAAGAAAATTCGGAAGGAGGGACCCAAAGTTAGTTGGAGAGATACTGCATCACATTGCCATCAGCCATCCTCTGTGGTTGTACTGATCTCCAAACAGATTGAGCATCTATTTCCTTTGGAAACCTCTGGCATGGTTGAGAAGTAGTAGCTGGTCACAACACTTTCTCCATTCTAAGCAGTCTATCAAAGCAGCTTTAGTGAGAAAGCTGAAGCTGCTAACACCATCTGCTGGGAGGAAAAGAGCCAACCATGGAAAAATACAAGATATTCATTTGCTATTTGAATTCAACTTGAGATAATCTCTTTAATTATTAAATGATCTAATTAAAAAAGACATTACTTAATGCATGTAACTTTTTTTCTTCTTGACCACATAAACTGTTTTATCAGTTGAAGATCAGTGCCAAAAAAAACAACTTCTATTAAAAACTGGGCAAATTCTGGTCACATGAGATTGTGAAAAACCAAGGGTGCTGAGTATGAGACATTCTCTCCCTTGTTTCTCACTTCAATGAGTAAGTGAGATCTTTTAGTTTAAAAAAGCGTCGCCAATCCAACGCACGTGCAAGTGGTTGAGTGGTTGACGGCATGAAGAATGGGATAGGCGAGTTGAGTTCAAACCTTAGCTGTGACAGTTGTTTGTGTTCACTTAACACTAATACTTCTGAGAAAGGTATGTATCCATCCCTGCTGTCATGGGTCAACATGGTAGGATAAAGCCCATTACCACCACTCAATGTCTAACACTTGTTGAAAGATTATATGCTTAAATAATATGTGCTGGTAATAAAAAAAATACAATTCAAAAGAAACCTTGTGAATGATAAAGGCAGTAAGAGGGATAGATGACATGATAAACAACCTGTTCATCATTGAAACCATAAAAAAAGTTTTTCATAACTCGCACCGGGAAAACCTAGTCAGTATTTTTACTACTTTTCATTCTATCTTTATTGCTAGTTTTTTGGGGAGGACGTGAAGGATTCCAGACATTGCTCAACACAGACGTCTTATCTGAGCTCACTCACATGGCCAACTTCTTCAGAATGGCTGTTGGTAAGCAATTTTTTTTTTTCATATAAGGGTAAATGAAAAGTTTATGAAGTGAAAGAAATGAGATAAATCATTAAGTGACAAATAAAAAAAAAAATGAGATATGGCATTTTCTACTTGAAAAGATCTCAGAGTTTAAAATGAATTCAAAATATTGTCTAGATTCAGGAGATTTTATAAGTTGGTTCTTGATAAATGTGTCGAAATAAGTCCCCGAAATCTTTACTAGACATCCATTTGTTTTGCAATTCTGAACCATTGGCAAATTTTGTTATGGTAGGTATTTCATGAAATTTCACTCTTTTTCAGAATAAACTGTTTTGGTGGTATTCTTTTGGCATTGAGTTTATTTAGATATATTTTTTCCTTCTAAATTACACATAAATGGTGTATATATATATATATATATATATATATATATATATATATATATATTCTTTATCTCTCTGCAGATATTTGCTCCTATTGGTGCTTATTGTGAAATAATTCAATGATATATGATTTTATGAATACAAATTTTATTTCAGTCGTATTGTGGTATTTGAAAAGAAAATAGTATTTTTTTCCATAATAAACAGTAGGCATTGTAAACAATATTTCGCAATTATTTTTCAGTGGGGGAGAGCATAATTTGTTTCCATCTTCAATTATAGTAAGATTAGATCTAATCTTTTTATGATACTTGGTGAGGAGTCACAAAAACATTTATTTCATCTGTCACAAATAAAGAAATTTTGAGAATCCCTGCTGTAAATCTTTATTTTCAATTTTTGACAACTATTTACCTTAATCCTGAGTTTTTTTTTGATTTGATTTTATGCTATGGTTTCTGTTACTAGTAAAATTTAAAGAAAAAGGAATTATGTGCTTCCCATCAATAACACCACTGTTTCCTTTTGATTGGTGTTAGTTGTTTGGAAGAATATAGGCAGGGGAAGGGGGGATCATTTGCAATATGAGCGTAATGCTGAACAGGAACTTCACTTTCTATCTACCGTACAACCATCCAAAATCATTTTGAAAAACCTGGAAATTTTTCTAAACGTAATTGAAAATAAAATATTCTGCAAAATAATTTCTCATATTGAAAATAACATAAATACTTTGAACTTGTAATTTCATACAACTGACGTGAAGTGGGGGTCCAGATCAGCATTTATATTCTTCCTAAACTGATGTGCTCAAAGATGAGTCAGAGGCTTTGTTGATTGAAAGTTCGAAAATTTCTTCTTGTCATGTACGATTGAATATCAGTTGGGAAATTTGTGTTCTGTATCGTTAATGACCATTGCGTGTTATGAAAAGTCAGATAGATTTGTGTAAACCAAGTGAAATGGACCATACATAGGTATCAATAAGTAAAGATCGGGCTGACTGATTTACAAATACTTCAGAAGAGAGTTATGGATAAGATAAGGCAAGTTGGAACATAAATTTTGATTAAGTAGGGCATGAAAATATATGTATATCAACGGATCTTTGGGTGGACAAATATAAGTGTTGTATTAAGAGCTGTTCAGATAATGAGCTGGTGGGCGTAGATTAATTGAGAGATAAAGTATTATAAGATTAACGCTTGCGGTTAGAGTGGTTGAGTTTAGCATCGAGTTTATTCTATTTATACATTTGATTATATCTATATTTATATAAAAAGTTAAAGTTAAATGAATAGCTTTATTTATATATATGATTTTTAAATATATATATATATATGTATAAAATCGTGTTTAGATATATATGATATATAAATGTATATATATGAATATATATATATATATATATACGTATATGGAAAGATGTATATAGTTAGATATATTTGAATATATACATATATTTGAATATATATATATATATTTGAATATATATAAATATATTTGAATATATATATATATATATATATATATATATATTTGAATATATATATATTTGAATATATATATATATATATTTGAATATATATATATATATATATATTTGAATATATATATATATATATTTGAATATATATATATATATATATTTGAATATATATATATATATATATTTGAATATATATATATATATATTTGAATATATATATATATATATTTGAATATATATATATATATATTTGAATATATATATATATATATATTTGAATATATATATATATTTGAATATATATATATATATATATTTGAATATATATATATATATATATATTTGAATATATATATATATATTTGAATATAT
>OY735200.1:42299668-42482112 GCA_963457665.1 Thysanoteuthis rhombus | reverse complement strand
CTTTTAAATGGATTTACTCATAGGTTGTTTTTAATTTCCAGTGCTATAGTACTACATAATGTTATTGAATAAATAGTCAAAAACAACTGAAATAAGCATTATGAACACATTCACAACATTGACAGTAATGTTTTATAGGTTTATAACTAGTTTTCTGAATAATTCACTAATGTACATTTGATTGTCCATAGTATTCAAAGTAAACTTAGAAGGCTATAAACTGTGCATTTGAACCTTTTAAAGTGATTTACTCATAGGTTGTTTTCAATTTCCAGTGCTATAGTACAACATAATGTTATTGAATAAATAGTCAAAAACAACTGAAATAAGCATCATGAACACTTTTACAACATTGAAAGTAATGTTGTATAGGTTTATAACTAGTTATTGAATAATTCACTAATGTACATTTGATTGTCCATAGTATTCAAAGTGAACTTAGAAGGCTATAAACTGTGCATTTGAACCTTTTAAATGGATTTATTCATAGGTTGTTTTTAATTTCCAGTGCTATAGTACTACATAATGTTATTGAATAAATAGTTAAAAACAACTGAAATAAACATTATGAACACATTTACAACATTGAAAGAAATGTTTTATAGGTTTATAACTAGTTTTCTGAATAATTCACTAATGTACATTTGATTGTCCATAGTATTCAAACTTAGAAGGCTATAAACTGTGCATTTGAACCTTTTAAATGGATTTAATCATAGGTTGTTTTTAATTTCCAGTGCTATAGTACTACATAAAGTTATTGAATAAATAGTCAAAAACAACTGAAATAAGCATTATGAACACATTTACAACATTGACAGTAATGTTTTATAGGTTTATAACCAGTTTTCTGAATAATTCACTAATGTACACTTGATTGTCCATAGTATTCAAACTTAGAAGGCTATAAACTGTGCATTTGAACCTTTTAAATGGATTTACCCATAGTTTTTTTTTAATTTCCAGTGCTATAGTACTACATAATGTTATTGAATAAATAATCAAAAACAACTAAAATATGCATTATGAACACATTTACAACATTGAGAGTAATGTTTTATAGGTTTATAACTAGTTTTCTGAATAATTCACTAATGTACATTTGATTGTCCATAGTATTCAAAGTAAACTTAGAAGGCTATAAACTGTGCATTTGAACCTTTTAAATGGATTTACCCATTGGTTGTATTCACTTTCCAATGCTATAGTACTACATAATGTTATTGAATAAATAGTTAAAAACAACTGAAATAAGCATTATGAACACATTTACAACATTGAGAGTAATGTTTTATAGGTTTATAACTAGTTTTCTGAATAATTCACTAATGTACATTTGATTGTCCATAGTATTCAAACTTAGAAGGCTATAAACTGTGCATTTGAACCTTTTAAATGGATTTACTCATAGGTTGTTTTCAATTTCCAGTGCTATAGTACTACATAATGTTATTGAATAAATAGTCAAAAACAACTGAAATAAGCATTATGACCACATTCACAACATTGACGGTAAAGTTTTATAGGTTTATAACTAGTTTTCTGAATAATTCACTAATGTACATTTGATTGTCCATAGTATTCAAAGTAAACTTAGAAGGCTATAAACTGTGCATTTGAACCTTTTAAATGGATTTACTCATAGGTTGTTTTTAATTTCAAATGCTATAGTACTACATAATGTTATTGAATAAATAGTCAAAAACAACTGATATAAGCATAATGAACACATTTACAACATTGAAAGTAATGTTTTATAGGTTTATAACTAGTTTTCTGAATAATTCACTAATGTACATTTGATTGTCCATAGTATTTAAAGTAAACTTAGAAGTCTATAAACTGTGCATTTGAACCTTTTAAATGGATTTACTCATAGGTTGTATTCACTTTCCAATGCTATAGTACAACATAATGTTATTGAATAAATAGTAAAAAACAACTGAATTAAACATTATGAACACATTTACAACATTGACAGTAATGATTTATAGGTTTATAACTAGTTATTGAATAATTCACTAATGTACATTTGATTGTCCATAGTATTCAAAGTAAACTTAGAAGGCTATAAACTGTGCATTTTAACCTTTTAAATTGATTTACTCATAGGTTGTTTTCAATTTCCAGTGCTATAGTACAACATAATGTTATTGAATAAATAGTCAAAAACAACTGAAATAAGCATTATGAACACATTTACAACATTGACAGTAATGTTTTATAGGTTTATAACTAGTTTTCTAAATAATTCACTAATGTACATTTGATTGTCCATAGTATTCAAAGTAAACTTAGAAGGCTATAAACTGTGCATTTGAACCTTTTAAATGGATTTACTCATAGGTTTTTTTTAATTTCAAATGCTATAGTACTACATAATGTTATTGAATAAAAAGTAAAAAACAACTGATATAAGCATAATGAACACATTTACAACATTGAAAGTAATGTTTTATAGGTTTATAACTAGTTTTCTGAATAATTCACTAATGTACATTTGATTGTCCATAGTATTCAAACTTAGAAGGCTATAAACTGTGCATTTGAACCTTTTAAATGGATTTACTCATAGGTTGTTTTTAATTTCCAGTGCTATAGTACTACATAATGTAATTGAATAAATAGTCAAAAAAAACTGAAAAAAGAATTATGAACACATTTACAACATTGACAGTGATGTTTTATAGGTTTATAACTAGTTTTCTGAATAATTCACTAATGTACATTTGATTGTCCATAGTATTCAAACTTAGAAGGCTATAAACTGTGCATTTGAACCTTTTAAATGGATTTACTCATAGGTTGTTTTTAATTTCCAGTGCTATAGTACAACATAATGTAATTGAATAGATTGTCAAAAACAACTGATATAAGCATAATGCACACATTCACAACATTGACAGTAATGTTTTATAGGTTTATAACTAGTTTTCTGAATAATTCACTAATGTACATTTGATTGTCCATAGTATTCAAAGTAAACTTAGAAGGCTATAAACTGTGCATTTTAACCTTTTAAATGGATTTACTCATTGGTTGTTTTCAATTTCCCGTGCTATAGTACAGCATAATGTTATTGAATAAATAGTCAAAACAACTGAAATAAGCATCATGAACACATTTACAACATTGAAAGTAATGTTTTATAGGTTTATAACTAGTTTTCTGAATAATTAACTAATGTACATTTGATTGTCCATAGTATTCAAAGTAAACTTAGAAGGCTATAAACTGTGCATTTGAACCTTTTAAATGGATTTAATAGGTTTTTTTTAATTTCAAATGCTATAGTACTACATAATGTTATTGAATAAATAGTCAAAAACAACTGAAATAAACATAATGAACACATTTACAACATTGAAAGTAATGTTTTATAGGTTTATAACTAGTTTTCTGAATAATTCACTAATGTACATTTGATTGTCCATAGTATTTAAAGTAAACTTAGAAGTCTATAAACTGTGCATTTGAACCTTTTAAATGGATTTACCCATAGGTTGTATTCACTTTCCAATGCTATAGTACAACATAATGTTATTGAATAAATAGTCAAAAACAACTGAAATAAACATTATGAACACATTTACAACATTGAAAGTAATGTTTTATAGGTTTATAACTAGTTTTCCGAATAATTCACTAATGTACATTTGATTGTCCATAGTATTCAAAGTAAACTTAGAAGGCTATAAACTGTGCATTTGAACCTTTTAAATGGATTTACTCATAGGTTGTTTTCAATTTCCAGTGCTATAGTACTACATAATGTTATTGAATAAATAGTCAAAAACAACTGAAAAAAGAATTATGAACACATTTACAAAATTTACATTGATGATTTATAGGTTTATAACTAGTTTTCTGAATAATTCACTAATGTACATTTGATTGTCCATAGTATTCAAAGTAAACTTAGAAGGCTATAAACTGTGCATTTGAACATTTTGAATGGATTTACTCATAGGTTGTTTTTGATTTCCAGTGCTATAGTACTATATAATGTTATTGAATAAATAGTCAAAAACAACTGAAATAAGCATTATGAACACATTCACAACATTGACAGTAATGTTTTATAGGTTTATAACTAGTTTTCTAAATAATTCACTAATGTACATTTGATTGTCCATAGTATTCTAAGTAAACTTAGAAGGCTATAAACTGTGCATTTGAACCTTTTAAATGGATTTACTCATAGGTTGTTTTTAATTTCCAGTGCCATAGTACTACATAATGTTATTGAATAAATAGTCAAAAACAACTGAAATAAGCATTATGAACACATTTACAACATTGACAGTAATGTTTTATAGGTTTATAACTAGTTTTCTGAATAATTCACTAATGTACATTTGATTGTCCATAGTATTCAAACTTAGAAGGCTATAAACTGTGCATTTGAACCTTTTAAATGGATTTACCCATAGGTTTTTTTTTAATTTCCAGTGCTATAGTACTACATAATGTTATTGAATAAATAGTTAAAAACAACTGAAATAAGCATTATGAACACATTTACAACATTGAAAGTAATGTTTTATAGGTTTATAACTAGTTTTCTGAATAATTCACTAATGTACATTTGATTGTCCATAGTATTCAAAGTAAACTTAGAAGGCTATAAACTGTGCATTTGAACCTTTTAAATGGATTTACTCATAGGTTGTTTTCAATTTGCAGTGCTATAGTACTACATAATGTTATTGAATAAATAATCAAAAACAACTAAAATAAGCATTATGACCACATTCACAACATTGACAGTAATGTTTCATAGGTTTATAACTGGTTTTCTAAATAATTCACTAATGTACATTTGATTGTCCATAGTATTTTAAGTGAACTTAGAAGGCTATAAACTGTGCATTTGAACCTTTTAAATGGATTTACTCATAGGTTGTTTTTAATTTCCAGTGCCATAGTACTACATAATGTTATTGAATAAATAGTCAAAAACAACTGAAATAAGCATTATGAACACATTTACAACATTGACAGTAATGTTTTATAGGTTTATAACTAGTTTTCTGAATAATTCACTAATGTACATTTGATTGTCCATAGTATTCAAACTTAGAAGGCTATAAACTGTGCATTTGAACCTTTTAAATGGATTTACTCATAGGTTGTTTTTAATTTCCAGTGCTATAGTACAACATAATGTAATTGAATAGATTGTCAAAAACAACTGATATAAGCATAATGCACACATTCACAACATTGACAGTAATGTTTTATAGGTTTATAACTAGTTTTCTGAATAATTCACTAATGTACATTTGATTGTCCATAGTATTCAAAGTAAACTTAGAATGCTATAAACTGTGCATTTGAACCTTTTAAATGGATTTACTCATTGGTTGTTTTCAATTTCCCGTGCTATAGTACAGCATAATGTTATTAAATAAATAGTCAAAACAACTGAAATAAGCATAATGAACACATTTACAACATTGAAAGTAATGTTTTATAGGTTTATAACTAGTTTTCTGAATAATTAACTAATGTACATTTGATTGTCCATAGTATTCAAAGTAAACTTAGAAGGCTATAAACTGTGCATTTGAACCTTTTAAATGGATTTACTCATAGGTTTTTTTTAATTTCAAATGCTATAGTACTACATAATGTTATTGAATAAATAGTCAAAAACAACTGAAATAAACATAATGAACACATTTACAACATTGAAAGTAATGTTTTATAGGTTTATAACTAGTTTTCTGAATAATTCACTAATGTACATTTGATTGTCCATAGTATTTAAAGTAAACTTAGAAGTCTATAAACTGTGCATTTGAACCTTTTAAATGGATTTACCCATAGGTTGTATTCACTTTCCAATGCTATAGTACAACATAATGTTATTGAATAAATAGTCAAAAACAACTGAAATAAACATTATGAACACATTTACAACATTGACAGTAATGTTTTATAGGTTTATAACTAGTTTTCTAAATAATTCACTAATGTACATTTGATTGTCCATAGTATTCAAAGTAAACTTAGAAGGCTATAAACTGTGCATTTGAACCTTTTAAATGGATTTACCCATAGGTTTTTTTTTAATTTCCAGTGCTATAGTACTACATAATGTTATTGAATAAATAATCAAAAACAACTAAAATAAGCATTATGAACACATTCACAACATTGAAAGTAATGTTTTATAGGTTTATAACTAGTTTTCTGAATAATTAACTAATGTACATTTGATTGTCCATAGTATTCAAAGTAAACTTAGAAGGCTATAAACTGTGCATTTGAACCTTTTAAATGGATTTACTCATAGGTTGTTTTCAATTTCCAGTGCTATAGTACAGCATAATGTTATTGAATAAATAGTCAAAACAACTGAAATAAGCATCATGAACACATTTACAACACTGACAGTAATGTTTTATAGGTTTATAACTAGTTTTTGAATAATTCACTAATGTACATTTGATTGTCCATAGTATTCAAAGTAAACTTTGAAGGCTATAAACTGTGCATTTGAACCTTTTCAATGGATTTACTCATAGGTTTTTTTAATTTCCAGTGCTATAGTACTACATAATGTTATTGAATAAATAGTCAAAAACAACTGAAAAAAGAATTATGAACACATTTACAAAATTTACATTGATGATTTATAGGTTTATAACTAGTTTTCTGAATAATTCACTAATGTACATTTGATTGTCCATAGTATTCAAAGTAAACTTAGAAGGTTATAAACTGTGCATTTGAACATTTTGAATGGATTTACTCATAGGTTGTTTTTGATTTCCAGTGCTATAGTACTATATAATGTTATTGAATAAATAGTCAAAAACAACTGAAATAAGCATTATGAACACATTCACAACATTGACAGTAATGTTTTATAGGTTTATAACTAGTTTTCTAAATAATTCACTAATGTACATTTGATTGTCCATAGTATTCTAAGTAAACTTAGAAGGCTATAAACTGTGCATTTGAACCTTTTAAATGGATTTACTCATAGGTTGTTTTTAATTTCCAGTGCCATAGTACTACATAATGTTATTGAATAAATAGTCAAAAACAACTGAAATAAGCATTATGAACACATTTACAACATTGACAGTAATGTTTTATAGGTTTATAACTAGTTTTCTGAATAATTCACTAATGTACATTTGATTGTCCATAGTATTCAAACTTAGAAGGCTATAAACTGTGCATTTGAACCTTTTAAATGGATTTACCCATAGGTTTTTTTTTAATTTCCAGTGCTATAGTACTACATAATGTTATTGAATAAATAATCAAAAACAACTAAAATAAGCATTATGAACACATTCACAACATTGAAAGTAATGTTTTATAGGTTTATAACTAGTTTTCTAAATAATTCACTAATGTACATTTGATTGTCCATAGTATTCAAAGTAAACTTAGAAGGCTATAAACTGTGCATTTGAACCTTTTAAATGGATTTACCCATTGGTTGTATTCACTTTCCAATGCTATAGTACTACATAATGTTATTGAATAAATAGTTAAAAACAACTGAAATAAGCATTATGAACACATTTACAACATTGAAAGTAATGTTTTATAGGTTTATAACTAGTTTTCTGAATAATTCACTAATGTACATTTGATTGTCCATAGTATTCAAAGTAAACTTAGAAGGCTATAAACTGTGCATTTGAACCTTTTAAATGGATTTACTCATAGGTTGTTTTCAATTTGCAGTGCTATAGTACTACATAATGTTATTGAATAAATAATCAAAAACAACTAAAATAAGCATTATGACCACATTCACAACATTGACAGTAATGTTTTATAGGTTTATAACTGGTTTTCTAAATAATTCACTAATGTACATTTGATTGTCCATAGTATTTTAAGTGAACTTAGAAGGCTATAAACTGTGCATTTGAACCTTTTAAATGGATTTACTCATAGGTTGTTTTTAATTTCCAGTGCCATAGTACTACATAATGTTATTGAATAAATAGTCAAAAACAACTGAAATAAGCATTATGAACACATTTACAACATTGACAGTAATGTTTTATAGGTTTATAACTAGTTTTCTGAATAATTCACTAATGTACATTTGATTGTCCATAGTATTCAAACTTAGAAGGCTATAAACTGTGCATTTGAACCTTTTAAATGGATTTACCCATAGGTTTTTTTTTAATTTCCAGTGCTATAGTACTACATAATGTAATTGAATAAATAGTCAAAAAAAACTGAAAAAAGAATTATGAACACATTCACAACATTGACAGTGATGTTTTATAGGTTTATAACTAGTTTTCTGAATAATTCACTAATGTACATTTGATTGTCCATAGTATTCAAAGTAAACTTAGAATGCTATAAACTGTGCATTTGAACCTTTTAAATGGATTTACTCATAGGTTGTTTTTAATTTCAAATGCTATAGTACTACATTTTGTTATTGAATAAATAGTCAAAAACAACTGATATAAGCATAATGAACACATTTAAAACATTGAAAGTAATGTTTTATAGGTTTATAACTAGTTTTCTAAATAATTCACTAATGTACATTTGATTGTCCATAGTATTTAAAGTAAACTTAGAAGTCTATAAACTGTGCATTTGAACCTTTTAAATGGATTTACCCATAGGTTGTATTCACTTTCCAATGCTATAGTACAACATAATGTTATTGAATAAATAGTCAAAAACAACTGAAATAAACATTATGAACACATTTACAACATTGACAGTAATGTTTTATAGGTTTATAACTAGTTATTGAATAATTCACTAATGTACATTTGATTGTCCATAGTATTCAAAGTAAACTTAGAAGGCTATAAACTGTGCATTTTAACCTTTTAAATGGATTTACTCATAGGTTGTTTTCAATTTCCAGTGCTATAGTACAACATAATGTTATTGAATAAATAGTCAAAAACAACTGAAATAAGCATTATGAACACATTTACAACATTGACAGTAATGTTTTATAGGTTTATAACTAGTTTTCTAAATAATTCACTAATGTACATTTGATTGTCCATAGTATTCAAAGTAAACTTAGAAGGCTATAAACTGTGCATTTGACCCTTTTAAATGGATTTACTCATAGGTTTTTTTTAATTTCAAATGCTATAGTACTACATAATGTTATTGAATAAATAGTCAAAAACAACTGAAATAAACATAATGAACACATTTACAACATTGAAAGTAATGTTTTATAGGTTTATAACTAGTTTTCTGAATAATTCACTAATGTACATTTGATTGTCCATAGTATTCAAAGTAAACTTAGAAGGCTATAAACTGTGCATTTGAACCTTTTAAATGGATTTACTCATAGGTTGTATTCACTTTCCAATGCTATAGCAAACATAATGTTATTGAATAAATAGTCAAAAACAACTGAAATGAACATTATGAACACATTTACAACATTGAAAGTAATGTTTTATAGGTTTATAACTCGTTTTCCGAATAATTCACTAATGTACATTTGATTGTCCATAGTATTCTAAGTAAACTTATAAGGCTATAAACTGTGCATTTGAACCTTTTAAATGGATTTACTCATAGGTTTTTTTAATTTCCAGTGCTATAGTACTACATAATGTAATTGAATAAATAGTCAAAAAAAACTGAAAAAAGAATTATGAACACATTCACAACATTGACAGTGATGTTTTATAGGTTTATAACTAGTTTTCTGAATAATTCACTAATGTACATTTGATTGTCCATAGTATTCAAAGTAAACTTAGAAGGCAATAAACTGTGCATTTGAACCTTTTCAATGGATTTACTAATAGGTTGTTTTTGATTTCCAGTGCTATAGTACTACATGATGTTATTGAATAAATAGTTAAAAACAACTGAAATAAGCATTATGAACACATTTACATCATTGAAAGTAATGTTTTATAGGTTTATAACTAGTTTTCTGAATAATTCACTAATATACATTTGATTGTCCATAGTATTCAAACTTAGAAGGCTATAAACTGTGCATTTGAACCTTTTAAATGGATTTACTCATAGGTTTTTTTAATTTCCAGTGCTATAGTACTACATAATGTAATTGAATAAATAGTAAAAAAAAACTGAAAAAAGAATTATGAACACATTTACAACATTGACAGTGATGTTTTATAGGTTTATAACTAGTTTTCTGAATAATTCACTAATGTACATTTGATTGTCCATAGTATTCAAAGTAAACTTAGAAGGCAATAAACTGTGCATTTGAACCTTTTCAATGGATTTATTAATAGGTTGTTTTTGATTTCCAGTGCTATAGTACTACATGATGTTATTGAATAAATAGTTAAAAACAACTGAAATAAGCATTATGAACACATTTACATCATTGAAAGTAATGTTTTATAGGTTTATAACTAGTTTTCTGAATAATTCACTAATATACATTTGATTGTCCATAGTATTCAAACTTAGAAGGCTATAAACTGTGCATTTGAACCTTTTAAATGGATTTACTCATAGGTTGTTTTTAATTTCCAGTGCTATAGTACTACATAATGTTATTGAATAAATAGTCAAAAACAACTGAAATAAGCATTATGAACACATTCAAAACATTGACAGTAATGTTTTATAGGTTCATAACTAGTTTTCTGAATAATTCACTAATGTACATTTGATTGTCCATAGTATTCAAAGTAAACTTAGAAGGCTATAAACTGTGCATTTGAACCTTTTAAATGGATTTACTCATAGGTTTTTTTTTAATTTCAAATGCTATAGTACTACATAATGTTATTGAATAAAAAGTAAAAAACAACTGATATAAGCATAATGAATACATTTACAACATTGAAAGTAATGTTTTATAGGTTTATAACTAGTTTTCTGAATAATTCACTAATGTACATTTGATTGTCCATAGTATTTAAAGTAAACTTAGAAGGCTATAAACTGTGCATTTGAACCTTTTAAATGGATTTACCCATAGGTTGTATTCACTTTCCAATGCTATAGTACAACATAATGTTATTGAATAAATAGTCAAAAACAACTGAATTAAACATTATGAACACATTTACAACATTGACAGTAATGATTTATAGGTTTATAACTAGTTTTCTGAATAATTCACTAATGTACATTTGATTGTCCATAGTATTCAAAGTAAACTTAGAAGGCTATAAACTGTGCATTTTAACCTTTTAAATGGATTTACTCATAGGTTGTTTTCAATTTCCAGTGCTATAGTACAACATAATGTTATTGAATAAATAGTCAAAAACAACTGAAATAAGCATTATGAACACATTTACAACATTGACAGTAATGTTTTATAGGTTTATAACTAGTTTTCTAAATAATTCACTAATGTACATTTGATTGTCCATAGTATTCAAAGTAAACTTAGAAGGCTATAAACTGTGCATTTGACCCTTTTAAATGGATTTACTCATAGGTTTTTTTTAATTTCAAATGCTATAGTACTACATAATGTTATTGAATAAATAGTCAAAAACAACTGAAATAAACATAATGAACACATTTACAACATTGAAAGTAATGTTTTATAGGTTTATAACTAGTTTTCTGAATAATTCACTAATGTACATTTGATTGTCCATAGTATTTAAAGTAAACTTAGAAGTCTATAAACTGTGCATTTGAACCTTTTAAATGGATTTACCCATAGGTTGTATTCACTTTCCAATGCTATAGTACAACATAATGTTATTGAATAAATAGTCAAAAACAACTGAAATAAACATTATGAACACATTTACAACATTGAAAGTAATGTTTTATAGGTTTATAACTAGTTTTCCGAATAATTCTAAAATGTACATTTGATTGTCCATAGTATTCAAAGTAAACTTAGAAGGCTATAAACTGTGCATTTTAACCTTTTCAATGGATTTACTCATAGGTTGTTTTCAATTTCCAGTGCTATAGTACAGCATAATGTTATTGAATAAATAGTCAAAACAACTGAAATAAGCATCATGAACACATTTACAACATTGACAGTAATGTTTATAGGTTTATAACTAGTTTTCTGAATAATTCACTAATGTACATTTGATTGTCCATAGTATTCAAAGTAAACTTTGAAGGCTATAAACTGTGCATTTGAACCTTTTCAATGGATTTACTCATAGGTTGTTTTCAATTTGCAGTGCTATAGTACTACATAATGTTATTGAATAAATAGTCAAAAACAACTGAAAAAAGAATTATGAACACATTTACAACATTTACATTGATGTTTTATAGGTTTATAACTAGTTTTCTGAATAATTCACTAATGTACATTTGATTGTCCATAGTATTCAAAGTAAACTTAGAAGGCTATAAACTGTGCATTTGAACATTTTGAATGGATTTACTCATAGGTTGTTTTTGATTTCCAGTGCTATAGTACTACATAATGTTATTGAATAAATAGTCAAAAACAACTGAAATAAGCATTATGAACACATTCACAACATTGACAGTAATGTTTTATAGGTTTATAACTAGTTTTCTAAATAATTCACTAATGTACATTTGATTGTCCATAGTATTTTAAGTGAACTTAGAAGGCTATAAACTGTGCATTTGAACCTTTTAAATGGATTTACTCATAGGTTGTTTTTAATTTCCAGTGCCATAGTACTACATAATGTTATTGAATAAATAGTCAAAAACAACTGAAATAAGCATTATGAACACATTTACAACATTGACAGTAATGTTTTATATATTTATAACTAGTTTTCTGAATAATTCACTAATGTACATTTGATTGTCCATAGTATTCAAACTTAGAAGGCTATAAACTGTGCATTTGAACCTTTTAAATGGATTTACCCATAGGTTTTTTTTTAATTTCCAGTGCTATAGTACTACGTAATGTTATTGAATAAATAATCAAAAACAACTAAAATAAGCATTATGAACACATTCACAACATTGAAAGTAATGTTTTATAGGTTTATAACTAGTTTTCTGAATAATTAACTAATGTACATTTGATTGTCCATAGTATTCAAAGTAAACTTAGAAGGCTATAAACTGTGCATTTGAACCTTTTAAATGGATTTACCCATTGGTTGTATTCACTTTCCAATGCTATAGTACTACATAATGTTATTGAATAAATAGTTAAAAACAACTGAAATAAGCATTATGAACACATTTACAACATTGAAAGTAATGTTTTATAGGTTTATAACTAGTTTTCTGAATAATTCACTAATGTACATTTGATTGTCCATAGTATTCAAAGTAAACTTAGAAGGCTATAAACTGTGCATTTGAACCCTTTAAATGGATTTACTCATAGGTTGTTTTCAATTTCCAGTGCTATAGTACAACGTAATGTTATTGAATAAATAGTCAAAAACAACTGAAATAAGCATTATGAACACATTTACAACATTGACAGTAATGTTTTATAGGTTTATAACTAATTTTCTAAATAATTCACTAATGTACATTTGATTGTCCATAGTTTTCAAAGTAAACTTAGAAAGCTATAAACTGTGCATTTGAACCTTTTAAATGGATTTACTCATAGGTTTTTTTTAATTTCAAATGCTATAGTACTACATAATATTATTGAATAAAAAGTAAAAAACAACTGATATAAGCATAATGAACACATTTACAACATTGAAAGTAATGTTTTATAGGTTTATAACTAGTTTTCTAAATAATTCACTAATGTACATTTGATTGTCCATAGTATTTTAAGTGAACTTAGAAGGCTATAAACTGTGCATTTGAACCTTTTAAATGGATTTACTCATAGGTTGTTATTAATTTCCAGTGCTATAGTACTACATAATGTTATTGAATAAATAGTCAAAAACAACTGAAAAAAGAATTATGAACACATTTACAACATTTACATTGATGTTTTATAGGTTTATAACTAGTTTTCTGAATAATTCACTAATGTACATTTGATTGTCCATAGTATTCAAAGTAAACTTAGAAGGCTATAAACTGTGCATTTGAACATTTTGAATGGATTTACTCATAGGTTGTTTTTGATTTCCAGTGCTATAGTACTACATAATGTTATTGAATAAATAGTCAAAAACAACTGAAATAAGCATTATGAACACATTTACAACATTGAAAGTAATGTTTTATAGGTTTATAACTAGTTTTCTGAATAATTCTAAAATGTACATTTGATTGTCCATAGTATTCAAAGTAAACTTAGAAGGCTATAAACTGTGCATTTTAACCTTTTCAATGGATTTACTCATAGGTTGTTTTCAATTTCCAGTGCTATAGTACAGCATAATGTTATTGAATAAATAGTCAAAACAACTGAAATAAGCATCATGAACACATTTACAACATTGACAGTAATGTTTATAGGTTTATAACTAGTTTTTGAATAATTCACTAATGTACATTTGATTGTCCATAGTATTCAAAGTAAACTTAGAAGGCTATAAACTGTGCATTTGAACCTTTTCAATGGATTTACTCATAGGTTTTTTTAATTTCCAGTGCTATAGTACTACATAATGTTATTGAATAAATAGTCAAAAACAACTGAAAAAAGAATTATGAACACATTTACAACATTTACATTGATGTTTAATAGGTTTATAACTAGTTTTCTGAATAATTCACTAATGTACATTTGATTGTCCATAGTATTCAAAGTAAACTTAGAAGGCTATAAACTGTGCATTTGAACCTTTTAAATGGATTTACTCATAGGTTGTTTTTAATTTCCAGTGCCATAGTACTACATAATGTTATTGAATAAAAAGTAAAAAACAACTGATATAAGCATTATGAACACATTTACAACATTGACAGTAATGTTTTATAGGTTTATAACTAGTTTTCTGAATAATTCACTAATGTACATTTGATTGTCCATAGTATTCAAACTTAGAAGTCTATAAACTGTGCATTTGAACCTTTTAAATGGATTTACCCATAGGTTGTTTTTAATTTCCAGTGCTATAGTACTACGTAATGTTATTGAATAAATAATCAAAAACAACTAAAATAAGCATTATGAACACATTCACAACATTGAAAGTAATGTTTTATATGTTTATAACTAGTTTTCTGAATAATTAACTAATGTACATTTGATTGTCCATAGTATTCAAAGTAAACTTAGAAGGCTATAAACTGTGCATTTGAACCTTTTAAATGGATTTACTCATAGGTTTTTTTTAATTTCAAATGCTATAGTACTACATAATGTTATTGAATAAAAAGTAAAAAACAACTGATATAAGCATAATGAACACATTTACAACATTGAAAGTAATGTTTTATAGGTTTATAACTAGTTTTCTAAATAATTCACTAATGTACATTTGATTGTCCATAGTATTTTAAGTGAACTTAGAAGGCTATAAACTGTGCATTTGAACCTTTTAAATGGATTTACTCATAGGTTGTTTTTAATTTCCAGTGCTATAGTACTACATAATGTTATTGAATAAATAGTCAAAAACAACTGAAAAAAGAATTATGAACACATTTACAACATTTACATTGATGTTTTATAGGTTTATAACTAGTTTTCTGAATAATTCACTAATGTACATTTGATTGTCCATAGTATTCAAAGTAAACTTAGAAGGCTATAAACTGTGCATTTGAACCTTTTCAATGGATTTACTAATAGGTTGTTTTTGATTTCCAGTGCTATAGTACTACATGATGTTATTGAATAAATAGTTAAAAACAACTGAAATAAGCATTATGAACACATTTACAACATTGAAAGTAATGTTTTATAGGTTTATAACTAGTTTTCTTAATAATTCACTAATATACATTTGATTGTCCATAGTATTCAAACTTAGAAGGCTATAAACTGTGCATTTGAACCTTTTAAATGGATTTACTCATAGGTTGTTTTTAATTTCCAGTGCTATAGTACTATGTTATTGAATAAATAGTCAAAAACAACTGAAATAAGCATTATGAACACATTCACAACATTGACAGTAATGTTTTATAGGTTTATAACTAGTTTTCTGAATAATTCACTAATGTACATTTGATTGTCCATAGTATTCAAAGTAAACTTAGAAGGCTATAAACTGTGCATTTGAACATTTTGAATGGATTTACTCATAGGTTGTTTTTGATTTCCAGTGCTATAGTACTACATAATGTTATTGAATAAATAGTCAAAAACAACTGAAATAAGCATTATGAACACATTCACAACATTGACAGTAATGTTTTATAGGTTTATAACTAGTTTTCTAAATAATTCACTAATGTACATTTGATTGTCCATAGTATTTTAAGTGAACTTAGAAGGCTAAAAACTGTGCATTTGAACCTTTTAAATGGATTTACTCATAGGTTGTTTTTAATTTCCAGTGCCATAGTACTACATAATGTTATTGAATAAATAGTCAAAAACAACTGAAATAAGCATTATGAACACATTTACAACATTGACAGTAATGTTTTATAGGTTTATAACTAGTTTTCTGAATAATTCACTAATGTACATTTGATTGTCCATAGTATTCAAACTTAGAAGTCTATAAACTGTGCATTTGAACCTTTTAAATGGATTTAACCATAGGTTGTTTTTAATTTCCAGTGCTATAGTACTACGTAATGTTATTGAATAAATAATCAAAAACAACTAAAATAAGCATTATGAACACATTCACAACATTGAAAGTAATGTTTTATATGTTTATAACTAGTTTTCTGAATAATTAACTAATGTACATTTGATTGTCCATAGTATTCAAAGTAAACTTAGAAGGCTATAAACTGTGCATTTGAACCTTTTAAATGGATTTACTCATAGGTTTTTTTTAATTTCAAATGCTATAGTACTACATAATGTTATTGAATAAATAGTCAAAAACAACTGATATAAGCATAATGAACACATTTACAACATTAAAAGTAATGTTTTATAGGTTTATAACTAGTTTTCTAAATAATTCACTAATGTACATTTGATTGTCCATAGTATTTTAAGTGAACTTAGAAGGCTATAAACTGTGCATTTGAACCTTTTAAATGGATTTACTCATAGGTTGTTTTTAATTTCCAGTGCTATAGTACTACATAATGTTATTGAATAAATAGTCAAAAACAACTGAAAAAAGAATTATGAACACATTTACAACATTTACATTGATGTTTTATAGGTTTATAACTAGTTTTCTGAATAATTCACTAATGTACATTTGATTGTCCATAGTATTCAAAGTAAACTTAGAAGGCTATAAACTGTGCATTTGAACCTTTTAAATGGATTTACTAATAGGTTGTTTTTGATTTCCAGTGCTATAGTACTACATGATGTTATTGAATAAATAGTTAAAAACAACTGAAATAAGCATTATGAACACATTTACAACATTGAAAGTAATGTTTTATAGGTTTATAACTAGTTTTCTGAATAATTCACTAATATACATTTGATTGTCCATAGTATTCAAACTTAGAAGGCTATAAACTGTGCATTTGAACCTTTTAAATGGATTTACTCATAGGTTGTTTTTAATTTCCAGTGCTATAGTACTATGTTATTGAATAAATAGTCAAAAACAACTGAAATAAGCATTATGAACACATTCACAACATTGACAGTAATGTTTTATAGGTTTATAACTAGTTTTCTGAATAATTCACTAATGTACATTTGATTGTCCATAGTATTCAAAGTAAACTTAGAAGGCTATAAACTGTGCATTTGAACCTTTTAAATGGATTTACTCATAGGTTTTTTTTTAATTTCAAATGCTATAGTACTACATAATGTTATTGAATAAATAGTCAAAAACAACTGAAATAAACATAATGAACACATTTACAACATTGAAAGTAATGTTTTATAGGTTTATAACTAGTTTTCTGAATAATTCACTAATGTACATTTGATTGTCCATAGTATTTAAAGTAAACTTAGAAGGCTATAAACTGTGCATTTGAACCTTTTAAATGGATTTACCCATAGGTTGTATTCACTTTCCAATGCTATAGTACAACATAATGTTATTGAATAAATAGTCAAAAACAACTGAAATAAACATTATGAACACATTTACAACATTGAAAGTAATGTTTTATAGGTTTATAACTAGTTTTCTAAATAATTCACTAATGTACATTTGATTGTCCATAGTATTCAAAGTAAACTTAGAAGGCTATAAACAGTGCATTTGAACCTTTTAAATGGATTTACCCATAGGTTTTTTTCAATTTCCAGTGCTATAGTACTACATAATGTTATTGAATAAATAGTCAAAAACAACTGAAATAAGCATTATGAACACATTCACAACATTGAAAGTAATGTTTTATAGGTTTATAACTAGTTTTCTGAATAATTAACTAATGTACATTTGATTGTCCATAGTATTTAAAGTAAACTTAGAAGGCTATAAACTGTGCATTTGAACCTTTTAAATGGATTTACCCATAGGTTGTATTCACTTTCCAATGCTATAGTACAACATAATGTTATTGAATAAATAGTCAAAAACAACTGAAATAAACATTATGAACACATTTACAACATTGAAAGTAATGTTTTATAGGTTTATAACTAGTTTTCCGAATAATTCAAAAATGTACATTTGATTGTCCATAGTATTCAAAGTAAACTTAGAAGGCTATAAACTGTGCATTTTAACCTTTTCATTGGATTTACTCATAGGTTGTTTTCAATTTCCAGTGCTATAGTACAGCATAATGTTATTGAATAAATAGTCAAAACAACTGAAATAAGCATCATGAACACATTTACAACATTGACAGTAATGTTTATAGGTTTATAACTAGTTTTTGAATAATTCACTAATGTACATTTGATTGTCCATAGTATTCAAATAGAAATTAGAAGGCTATAAACTGTGCATTTGAACATTTTGAATGGATTTACTCATAGGTTGTTTTTGATTTCCAGTGCTATAGTACTACATAATGTTATTGAATAAATAGTCAAAAACAACTGAAATAAGCATTATGAACACATTCACAACATTGACAGTAATGTTTTATAGGTTTATAACTAGTTTTCTAAATAATTCACTAATGTACATTTGATTGTCCATAGTATTCAAAGTAAACTTTGAAGGCTATAAACTGTGCATTTGAACCTTTTCAATGGATTTACTCATAGGTTTTTTTAATTTCCAGTGCCATAGTACTACATAATGTTATTGAATAAATAGTCAAAAACAACTGAAATAAGCATTATGAACACATTTACAACATTGACAGTAATGTTTTATAGGTTTATAACTAGTTTTCTGAATAATTCACTAATGTACATTTGATTGTCCATAGTATTCAAACTTAGAAGGCTATAAACTGTGCATTTGAACCTTTTAAATGGATTTACCCATAGGTTTTTTTTTAATTTCCAGTGCTATAGTACTACGTAATGTTATTGAATATATAATCAAAAACAACTAAAATGAGCATTATGAACACATTCACAACATTGAAAGTAATGTTTTATAGGTTTATAACTAGTTTTCTGAATAATTCACTAATGTACATTTGATTGTCCATAGTATTTAAAGTAAACTTAGAAGGCTATAAACTGTGCATTTGAACCTTTTAAATGGATTTACCCATAGGTTGTATTCACTTTCCAATGCTATAGTACAACATAATGTTATTGAATAAATAGTCAAAAACAACTGAAATAAACATTATGAACACATTTACAACATTGAAAGTAATGTTTTATAGGTTTATAACTAGTTTTCCGAATAATTCACTAATGTACATTTGATTGTCCATAGTATTCTAAGTAAACTTAGAAGGCTATAAACTGTGCATTTGAACCTTTTAAATGGATTTACTCATAGGTTTTTTTAATTTCCAGTGCTATAGTACTACATAATGTAATTGAATAAATAGTCAAAAAAAACTGAAAAAAGAATTATGAACACATTTACAACATTGACAGTGATGTTTTATATGTTTATAACTAGTTTTCTGAATAATTCACTAATGTACATTTGATTGTCCATAGTATTCAAAGTAAACTTAGAAGGCTATAAACTGTGCATTTGAACCTTTTCAATGGATTTACTAATAGGTTGTTTTTGATTTCCAGTGCTATAGTACTACATGATGTTATTGAATAAATAGTTAAAAACAACTGAAATAAGCATTATGAACACATTTACAACATTGAAAGTAATGTTTTATAGGTTTATAACTAGTTTTCTGAATAATTCACTAATGTACATTTGATTGTCCATAGTATTCAAACTTAGAAGGCTATAAACTGTGCATTTGAACCTTTTAAATGGATTTACTCATAGGTTGTTTTTAATTTCCAGTGCTATAGTACTACATAATGTTATTGAATAAAAAGTAAAAAACAACTGAAATAAGCATTATGAACACATTCACAACATTGACAGTAATGTTTTATAGGTTTATAACTAGTTTTCTGAATAATTCACTAATGTACATTTGATTGTCCATAGTATTCAAAGTAAACTTAGAAGGCTATAAACTGTGCATTTGAACATTTTGAATGGATTTACTCATAGGTTGTTTTTGATTTCCAGTGCTATAGTACTACATAATGTTATTGAATAAATAGTCAAAAACAACTGAAATAAGCATTATGAACACATTCACAACATTGACAGTAATGTTTTATAGGTTTATAACTAGTTTTCTAAATAATTCACTAATGTACATTTGATTGTCCATAGTATTCAAAGTAAACTTTGAAGGCTATAAACTGTGCATTTGAACCTTTTCAATGGATTTACTCATAGGTTTTTTTAATTTCCAGTGCCATAGTACTACATAATGTTATTGAATAAATAGTCAAAAACAACTGAAATAAGCATTATGAACACATTTACAACATTGACAGTAATGTTTTATAGGTTTATAACTAGTTTTCTGAATAATTCACTAATGTACATTTGATTGTCCATAGTATTCAAACTTAGAAGGCTATAAACTGTGCATTTGAACCTTTTAAATGGATTTACCCATAGGTTTTTTTTTAATTTCCAGTGCTATAGTACTACGTAATGTTATTGAATATATAATCAAAAACAACTAAAATAAGCATTATGAACACATTCACAACATTGAAAGTAATGTTTTATAGGTTTATAACTAGTTTTCTGAATAATTCACTAATGTACATTTGATTGTCCATAGTATTTAAAGTAAACTTAGAAGGCTATAAACTGTGCATTTGAACCTTTTAAATGGATTTACCCATAGGTTGTATTCACTTTCCAATGCTATAGTACAACATAATGTTATTGAATAAATAGTCAAAAACAACTGAAATAAACATTATGAACACATTTACAACATTGAAAGTAATGTTTTATAGGTTTATAACTAGTTTTCCGAATAATTCACTAATGTACATTTGATTGTCCATAGTATTCTAAGTAAACTTAGAAGGCTATAAACTGTGCATTTGAACCTTTTAAATGGATTTACTCATAGGTTTTTTTAATTTCCAGTGCTATAGTACTACATAATGTAATTGAATAAATAGTCAAAAAAAACTGAAAAAAGAATTATGAACACATTTACAACATTGACAGTGATGTTTTATATGTTTATAACTAGTTTTCTGAATAATTCACTGATGTACATTTGATTGTCCATAGTATTCAAAGTAAACTTAGAAGGCTATAAACTGTGCATTTGAACCTTTTCAATGGATTTACTAATAGGTTGTTTTTGATTTCCAGTGCTATAGTACTACATGATGTTATTGAATAAATAGTTAAAAACAACTGAAATAAGCATTATGAACACATTTACAACATTGAAAGTAATGTTTTATAGGTTTATAACTAGTTTTCTGAATAATTCACTAATGTACATTTGATTGTCCATAGTATTCAAACTTAGAAGGCTATAAACTGTGCATTTGAACCTTTTAAATGGATTTACTCATAGGTTGTTTTTAATTTCCAGTGCTATAGTACTACATAATGTTATTGAATAAAAAGTAAAAAACAACTGAAATAAGCATTATGAACACATTCACAACATTGACAGTAATGTTTTATAGGTTTATAACTAGTTTTCTGAATAATTCACTAATGTACATTTGATTGTCCATAGTATTCAAAGTAAACTTAGAAGGCTATAAACTGTGCATTTGAACCTTTTAAATGGATTTACTCATAGGTTTTTTTTTAATTTCAAATGCTATAGTACTACATAATGTTATTGAATAAATAGTCAAAAACAACTGAAATAAACATAATGAACACATTTACAACATTGAAAGTAATGTTTTATAGGTTTATAACTAGTTTTCTAAATAATTCACTAATGTACATTTGATTGTCCATAGTATTTAAAGTAAACTTAGAAGTCTATGAACTGTGCATTTGAACCTTTTAAATGGATTTACCCATAGGTTGTATTCACTTTCCAATGCTATAGTACAACATAATGTTATTGAATAAATAGTCAAAAACAACTGAAATAAACATTATGAACACATTTACAACATTGAAAGTAATGTTTTATAGGTTTATAACTAGTTTTCCGAATAATTCTAAAATGTACATTTGATTGTCCATAGTATTCAAAGTAAACTTAGAAGGCTATAAACTGTGCATTTTAACCTTTTCATTGGATTTACTCATAGGTTGTTTTCAATTTCCAGTGCTATAGTACAGCATAATGTTATTGAATAAATAGTCAAAACAACTGAAATAAGCATCATGAACACATTTACAACATTGACAGTAATGTTTATAGGTTTATAACTAGTTTTTGAATAATTCACTAATGTACATTTGATTGTCTATAGTATTCAAAGTAAACTTTGAAGGCTATAAACTGTGCATTTGAACCTTTTCAATGGATTTACTCATAGGTTTTTTTAATTTCCAGTGCTATAGTACTACATAATGTTATTGAATAAATAGTCAAAAACAACTGAAAAAAGAATTATGAACACATTTACAACATTTACATTGATGTTTTATAGGTTTATAACTAGTTTTCTGAATAATTCACTATGTACATTTGATTGTCCATAGTATTCAAAGTAAACTTAGAAGGCTATAAACTGTGCATTTGAACCTTTTAAATGGATTTACTCATAGGTTTTTTTTTAATTTCAAATGCTATAGTACTACATAATGTTATTGAATAAATAGTCAAAAACAACTGAAATAAACATAATGAACACATTTACAACATTGAAAGTAATGTTTTATAGGTTTATAACTAGTTTTCTGAATAATTCACTAATGTACATTTGATTGTCCATAGTATTTAAAGTAAACTTAGAAGTCTATAAACTGTGCATTTGAACCTTTTAAATGGATTTACCCATAGGTTGTATTCACTTTCCAATGCTATAGTACAACATAATGTTATTGAATAAATAGTCAAAAACAACTGAAATAAACATTATGAACACATTTACAACATTGAAAGTAATGTTTTATAGGTTTATAACTAGTTTTCCGAATAATTCTAAAATGTACATTTGATTGTCCATAGTATTCAAAGTAAACTTAGAAGGCTATAAACTGTGCATTTTAACCTTTTCATTGGATTTACTCATAGGTTGTTTTCAATTTCCAGTGCTATAGTACAGCATAATGTTATTGAATAAATAGTCAAAACAACTGAAATAAGCATCATGAACACATTTACAACATTGACAGTAATGTTTATACGTTTATAACTAGTTTTTGAATAATTCACTAATGTACATTTGATTGTCCATAGTATTCAAAGTAAACTTTGAAGGCTATAAACTGTGCATTTGAACCTTTTCAATGGATTTACTCATAGGTTTTTTTAATTTCCAGTGCTATAGTACTACATAATGTTATTGAATAAATAGTCAAAAACAACTGAAAAAAGAATTATGAACACATTTACAACATTTACATTGATGTTTTATAGGTTTATAACTAGTTTTCTGAATAAATCACTAATGTACATTTGATTGTCCATAGTATTCAAAGTAAACTTAGAAGGCTATAAACTGTTCATTTGAACATTTTGAATGGATTTACTCATAGGTTGTTTTTGATTTCCAGTGCTATAGTACTACATAATGTTATTGAATAAATAGTCAAAAACAACTGAAATAAGCATTATGAACACATTCACAACATTGACAGTAATGTTTTATAGGTTTATAACTAGTTTTCTAAATAATTCACTAATGTACATTTGATTGTCCATAGTATTCTAAGTAAACTTTGAAGGCTATAAACTGTGCATTTGAACCTTTTCAATGGATTTACTCATAGGTTTTTTTAATTTCCAGTGCCATAGTACTACATAATGTTATTGAATAAATAGTCAAAAACAACTGAAATAAGCATTATGAACACATTTACAACATTGACAGTAATGTTTTATAGGTTTATAACTAGTTTTCTGAATAATTCACTAATGTACATTTGATTGTCCATAGTATTCAAACTTAGAAGGCTATAAACTGTGCATTTGAACCTTTTAAATGGATTTACTCATAGGTTTTTTTTTAATTTCCAGTGCTATAGTACTACGTAATGTTATTGAATATATAATCAAAAACAACTAAAATAAGCATTATGAACACATTCACAACATTGAAAGTAATGTTTTATAGGTTTATAACTAGTTTTCCGAATAATTAACTAATGTACATTTGATTGTCCATAGTATTCAAAGTAAACTTAGAAGGCTATAAACTGTGCATTTTAACCTTTTAAATGGATTTACTCATAGGTTGTTTTCAATTTCAAGTGCTATAGTACAGCATAATGTTATTGAATAAATAGTCAAAACAACTGAAATAAGCATCATGAACACATTTACAACATTGACAGTAATGTTTTATAGGTTTATAACTAGTTCTTGAATAATTCACTAATGTACATTTGATTGTCCATAGTATTCAAAGTAAACTTAGAAGGCTATAAACTGTGCATTTGAACCTTTTCAATGGATTTACTCATAGGTTTTTTTAATTTCCAGTGCTATAGTACTACATAATGTTATTGAATAAATAGTCAAAAACAACTGAAAAAAGAATTATGAACACATTTACAACATTGACATTGATGTTTTATAGGTTTATAACTAGTTTTCTGAATAATTCACTAATGTACATTTGATTGTCCATAGTATTCAAAGTAAACTTAGAAGGCTATAAACTGTGCATTTGAACATTTTGAATGGATTTACTCATAGGTTGTTTTTGATTTCCAGTGCTATAGTACTACATAATGTTATTGAATAAATAGTCAAAAACAACTGAAATAAGCATTATGAACACATTCACAACATTGACAGTAATGTTTTATAGGTTTATAACTAGTTTTCTGAATAATTCACTAATGTACATTTGATTGTCCATAGTATTCAAAGTAAACTTAGAAGGCTATAAACTGTGCATTTGAACCTTTTAAATGGATTTACTCATAGGTTGTATTCACTTTCCAATGCTATAGTAGAACAATGTTATTGAATAAATAGTCAAAAACAACTGAAATAAACATTATGAACACATTGACAACATTGAAAGTAATGTTTTATAGGTTTATAACTAGTTATTGAATAATTCACCAATGTACATTTGATTGTCCATAGTATTCAAAGTAAACTTAGAAGGCTATAAACTGTGCATTTGAACCTTTTAAATGGATTTACTCATAGGTTGTTTTCAATTTCCAGTGCTATAGTACAACATAATGTTATTGAATAAATAGTCAAAAACAACTGAAATAAGCATCATGAACACATTTACAACATTGACAGTAATGTTTTATAGGTTTATAACTAATTTTCTAAATAAATCACTAATGTACATTTGATTGTCCATAGTATTCAAACTTAGAAGGCTATAAACTGTGCATTTGAACCTTTTCAATGGATTTACTCATAGGTTTTTTTCAATTTCCAGTGCTATAGTACTACATAATGTAATTGAATAAATAGTCAAAAACAACTGAAAAAAGAATTATGAACACATTTACAACATTGACATTGATTTTTTATAGGTTTATAACTAGTTTTCTGAATAATTAACTAATGTACATTTGATTGTCCATAGTATTCAAAGTAAACTTAGAAGGCTATAAACTGTGCATTTGAACATTTTGAATGGATTTACTCATAGGTTGTTTTTGATTTCCAGTGCTATAGTAGTACATAATTTTATTGAATAAATAGTCAAAAACAACTGAAATAAACATTATGAACACATTGACAACATTGAAAGTAATGTTTTATAGGTTTATAACTAGTTATTGAATAATTCACCAATGTACATTTGATTGTCCATAGTATTCAAAGTAAACTTAGAAGGCTATAAACTGTGCATTTGAACCTTTTAAATGGATTTACTCATAGGTTGTTTTCAATTTCCAGTGCTATAGTACAACATAATGTTATTGAATAAATAGTCAAAAACAACTGAAATAAGCATCATGAACACATTTACAACATTGAAAGTAATGTTTTATAGGTTTATAACTAGTTTTTGAATAATTCACTAATGTACATTTGATTGTCCATAGTATTCAAAGTAAACTTAAAAGGCTATAAACTGTGCATTTGAACCTTTTGAATAGATTTACACATAGGTTTTTTTAAATTTCAAATGCTATAGTACTACATAATGTTATTGAATAAATAATCAAAAACAACTGATATAAGCATAATGAACACATTTACAACATTGAATGTAATGTTTTATAGGTTTATAACTAGTTTTCTGAATAATTCACTAATGTACATTTGATTGTCCATAGTATTTAAAGTAAACTTAGAAGTCTATAAACTGTGCATTTGAACCTTTTAAATGGATTTACCCATAGGTTGTATTCACTTTCCAATGCTATAGTACTACATAATGTTATTGAATAAATAGTCAAAAACAACTGAAATAAGCATCATGAACACATTTACAACATTGACAGTGATGTTTTATAGGTTTATAACTAGTTTTTGAATAATTCACTAATGTACATTTGATTGTCCATAGTATTCAAAGTAAACTTAGAAGGCTATAAACTGTGCATTTGAACCTTTTAAATGGATTTACTCATAGGTTGTTTTTGATTTCCAGTGCTATAGTACTACATAATGTTATTGAATAAATAGTTAAAAACAACTGAAATAAGCATTATGAACACATTTACAACATTGAAAGTAATGTTTTATAGGTTTATAACTAGTTTTCTGAATAATTCACTAATGTACATTTGATTGTCCATAGTATTCTAAGTAAACTTAGAAGGCTATAAACTGTGCATTTGAACCTTTTAAATGGATTCACTCATAGGTTTTTTTTCAATTTCAAGTGCTATAGTACTACATAATGTAATTGAATGAATAGTCAAAAACAACTGTAATAAGCATTATGAACACATTTACAACATTGACATTGATGTTTTATAGCTTTATAACTAGTTTTCTGAATAATTCACTAATGTACATTTGATTGTCCATAGTATTTTAAGTGAACTTAGAAGGCTATAAACTGTGCATTTGAACCTTTTAAATGGATTTACTCATAGGTTGTTTTTAATTTCCAGTGCCAGAGTACTACATAATGTTATTGAATAAATAGTCAAAAACAACTGAAATAAGCATTATGAACACATTTACAACATTGACATTAATGTTTTATAGGTTTAAAACTAGTTTTCTGAATAATTCACTAATATACATTTGATTGTCCATAGTATCCAAACTTACAAGGCTATAAACTGTGCATTTGAACCTTTTAAATGGATTTATTCATAGGTTGTTTTTAATTTCCAGTGCTATAGTACTACATAATGTTATTGAATAAAAAGTAAAAAACAACTGAAATAAGCATTATGAACACATTCACAACATTGACAGTAATGTTTTGTAGGTTTATAACTAGTTTTCTGAATAAATCACTAATGTATATTTGCTTGTCCATAGTATTCAAAGTAAACTTAGAAGGCTATAAACTGTGCATTTGAACCTTTTAAATGGATTTACTCATAGGTTGTTTTTAATTTCCAGTGCTATAGTACTACATAATGTTATTGAATAAATAGTCAAAAACAACTGAAATAAGCATTATGAACACATTCACAACATTGACAGTAATGTTTTATAGGTTTATAACTAGTTTTCTAAATAATTCACTAATGTACATTTGATTGTCCATAGTATTCAAAGTAAACTTAGAAGGCTATAAACAGTGCATTTGAAACTTTTAAATGGATTTACCCATAGGTTTTTTTCAATTTCCAGTGCTATAGTACTACATAATGTTATTGAATAAATAGTCAAAAACAACTGAAATAAGCATTATGAACACATTTACAACATTGAAAGAAATGTTTTATAGGTTTATAACTAGTTTTCTGAATAATTCACTAATGTACATTTGATTGTCCATAGTATTCAAACTTAGAAGGCTATAAACTGTGCATTTGAACCTTTTCAATGGATTTACTCATAGGTTGTTTTTAATTTCCAGTGCTATAGTACTACATAATGTTATTGAATAAATAGTCAAAAACAACGGAAATAAGCATTATGAACACATTCACAACATTGACAGTAATGTTTTATAGGTTTATAACTAGTTTTCTGAATAATTCACTAATGTACATTTGATTGTCCATAGTATTCAAAATAAACTTAGAAGGCTATAAACTGTGCATTTTGACCTTTTAAAGTGATTTACTCATAGGTTGTTTTCAATTTCCAGTGCTATAGTACAACATAATGTTATTGAATAAATAGTCAAAAACAACTGAAATAAGCATCATGAACACATTTACAACATTGAAAGTAATGTTTTATAGGTTTATAACTAGTTATTGAATAATTCACTAATGTACATTTGATTGTCCATAGTATTCAAAGTAAACTTAGAAGGCTATAAACTGTGCATTTGAACCTTTTAAATGGATTTACTCATAGGTTGTTTTTAATTTCCAGTGCTATAGTACTACAGAATGTTATTGAATAAAAAGTAAAAAACAACTGAAATAAGCATTATGAACACATTTACAACATTGACAGTAATGTTTTATAGGTTTATAACTAGTTTTCTGAATTATTCACTAATGTACACTTGATTATCCATAGTATTCAAAGTAAACTTAGAAGGCTATAAACTGTGCATTTGAACCTTTTAAATGGATTTACCCATAGGTTTTTTTTAATTTCCAGTGCTATAGTACTACATAATGTTATTGAATAAATAGTCAAAAACAACTGAAATAAGCATTATGAACACATTCACAACATTGAAAGTAATGTTTTATAGGTTTATAACTAGTTTTCTGAATAATTAACTAATGTAAATTTGATTGTCCATAGTATTCAAAGTAAACTTAGAAGGCTATTAACTGTGCATTTGAACCTTTTAAATGGATTTACCCATAGGTTGTATTCACTTTCCAATGCTATAGTACTACATAATGTTTTTGAATAAATAGTCAAAAACATCTGAAATAAACATTATGAACACATTTACAACATTGAAAGAAATGTTTTATAGGTTTATAACTAGTTTTCTGAATAATTCACTAATGTACATTTGATTGTCCATAGTATTCAAACTTAGAAGGCTATAAACTGTGCATTTGAACCTTTTCAATGGATTTACTCATAGGTTGTTTTTAATTTCCAGTGCTATAGTACTACATAATGTTATTGAATAAATAGTCAAAAACAACGGAAATAAGCATTATGAACACATTCACAACATTGACAGTAATGTTTTATAGGTTTATAACTAGTTTTCTGAATAATTCACTAATGTACATTTGATTGTCCATAGTATTCAAAATAAACTTAGAAGGCTATAAACTGTGCATTTTGACCTTTTAAAGTGATTTACTCATAGGTTGTTTTCAATTTCCAGTGCTATAGTACAACATAATGTTATTGAATAAATAGTCAAAAACAACTGAAATAAGCATCATGAACACATTTACAACATTGAAAGTAATGTTTTATAGGTTTATAACTAGTTATTGAATAATTCACTAATGTACATTTGATTGTCCATAGTATTCAAAGTAAACTTAGAAGGCTATAAACTGTGCATTTGAACCTTTTAAATGGATTTACTCATAGGTTGTTTTTAATTTCCAGTGCTATAGTACTACAGAATGTTATTGAATAAAAAGTAAAAAACAACTGAAATAAGCATTATGAACACATTTACAACATTGACAGTAATGTTTTATAGGTTTATAACTAGTTTTCTGAATTATTCACTAATGTACACTTGATTATCCATAGTATTCAAAGTAAACTTAGAAGGCTATAAACTGTGCATTTGAACCTTTTAAATGGATTTACCCATAGGTTTTTTTTAATTTCCAGTGCTATAGTACTACATAATGTTATTGAATAAATAGTCAAAAACAACTGAAATAAGCATTATGAACACATTCACAACATTGAAAGTAATGTTTTATAGGTTTATAACTAGTTTTCTGAATAATTAACTAATGTAAATTTGATTGTCCATTGTATTCAAAGTAAACTTAGAAGGCTATTAACTGTGCATTTGAACCTTTTAAATGGATTTACCCATAGGTTGTATTCACTTTCCAATGCTATAGTACTACATAATGTTTTTGAATAAATAGTCAAAAACATCTGAAATAAACATTATGAACACATTTACAACATTGAAAGTAATGTTTTATAGGTTTATAACTAGTTTTCCGAATAATTCACTAATATATATTTGATTATCCATAGTATTCTAAGTAAACTTAGAAGGCTATAAACTGTGCATTTGAACCTTTTTAATGGATTTACTCATAGGTTGTTTCCAATTTCCAGTGCAACATAATGTTATTGAATAAATAGTCAAAAACAACTGAAATAAGCATTATGACCACATTCACAACATTGAAGGTAATGTTTTATAGGTTTATAACTAGTTTTCTGAATAATTCACTAATGTACATTTGATTGTCCATGGTATTTAAAAGTAAACTTAGAAGGCTATAAACTGTGCATTTGAACCTTTTAAATGGATTTACTCATAGGTTTTTTTTAATTTCAAATGCTATAGTACTACATAATGTTATTGAATAAAAAGTAAAAAACAACTGAAATAAGCATCATGAACACATTTACAACATTGAAAGTAATGTTTTATAGGTTTATAAATAGTTTTTGAATAATTCACTAATGTACATTTGATTGTCCATAGTATTCAAAGTAAACTTAGAAGGCTATAAACTGTGCATTTGAACCTTTTAAATGGATTTATTCATAGGTTGTTTTTAATTTCCAGTGCTATAGTACTACATAATGTTATTGAATAAATAGTTAAAAACAACTGAAATAAGCATTATGAACACATTTACAACATTGAAAGTAATTTTTATAGGTTTATAACTAGTTTTCTGAATAATTCACAAATGTACATTTGATTGTCCATAGTATTCAAAAGTAAACTTAGAAGGCTATAAACTGTGCATTTGAACCTTTTAAATGGATTTATTCATAGGTTTTTTTTAATTTCAAATGCTATAGTACTACATAATGTTATTGAATAAAAAGTAAAAAACAACTGATATAAGCATAATGAACACATTTACAACATTGAAAGTAATGTTTTATAGGTTTATAACTAGTTTTCTGAATAATTCACTAATGTACATTTGATTGTCCATAGTATTCAAACTTAGAAGGCTATAAACTGTGCATTTGAACCTTTTAAATGGATTTACTCATAGGTTGTTTTTAATTTCCAGTGCTATAGTACTACATAATGTTATTGAATAAATAGTCAAAAACAACTGAAATAAGCATTATGAACACATTCACAACATTGACAGTAATGTTTTATAGGTTTATAACTAGTTTTCTTAATAATTCACTAATGTACATTTGATTGTCCATAGTATTCAAAGTAAACTTAGAAGGCTATAAACAGTGCATTTGAACCTTTTAAATGGATTTACCCATAGGTTTTTTTCAATTTCCAGTGCTATAGTACTACATAATGTTATTGAATAAATAGTCAAAAACAACTGAAATAAGCATTATGAACACATTCACAACATTGAAAGTAATGTTTTATAGGTTTATAACTAGTTTTCTGAATAATTAACTAATGTACATTTGATTGTCCATAGTATTTAAAGTAAACTTAGAAGGCTATAAACTGTGCATTTGAACCTTTTAAATGGATTTACTCATAGGTTTTTTTTAATTTCGAATGCTATAGTACTACATAATGTTATTGAATAAAAAGTAACAAACAACTGATATAAGCATAATGAACACATTTACAACATTGAAAGTAATGTTTTATAGGTTTATAACTAGTTTTCTGAATAATTCACTAATATACATTTGATTGTCAATAGTATTCAAACTTACAAGGCTATAAACTGTGCATTTGAACCTTTTAAATGGATTTACTCATAGGTTGTTTTTAATTTCTAGTGCTATAGTACTACATAATGTTATTGAATAAATAGTCAAAAACAACTGAAATAAGCATTATGAACACATTTACAACATTGACAGTAATGTTTTATAGGTTTATAACTAGTTTTCTGAATAATTCACTAATGTACATTTGATTGTCCATAGTATTTAAATTAAACTCAGAAGGCTATAAACTGTGCATTTGAACCTTTTAAATGGATTTACTCATAGGTTATTTTTAATTTCCAGTGCTATAGTACTGCATAATGTTATTGAATAGATAGTCAAAAGCAACTGAAATAAACATTATGAACACATTTACAACATTGACAGTAATGTTTTATATATTTATAACTAGTTTTCTAAATAATTCACTAATGTACATTTGATTGTCCATAGTATTCAAAGTAAACTTAGAAAGCTATAAACTGTGCATTTGAACCTTTTAAATGGATTTATTCATATGTTGTTTTTAATTTCCAGTGATATAGTACTACATAATGTTATTGAATAAATAGTCAAAAACAACTGAAATAAGCATCATGAACACATTCACAACATTGACAGTAATGTTTTGTAGGTTTATAACTAGTTTTCTGAATAATTCACTAATGTATATTTGATTGTCCATAGTATTCAAAGTAAACTTAGAAGGCTATAAACTGTGCATTTGAACCTTTTAAATGGATTTACTCATAGGTTGTTTTTAATTTCAAATGCTATAGTACTACATAATGTTATTGAATAAATAATCAAAAACAACTGAAATAAACATTATGAACACATTTACAACATTGAAAGTAATGTTTTATAGGTTTATAACTAGTTTTCTGAATAATTCACTAATGTATATTTGATTGTCCATAGTATTCAAAGTAAACTTAGAAGGCTATAAACTGTGCATTTGAACCTTTTAAATGGATTTACTCATAGGTTGTTTTTAATTTCCAGTGCTATAGTACTACATAATGTTATTGAATAAATAGTCAAAAACAACTGAAATAAGCATTATGAACACATTCACAACATTGACAGTAATGTTTTATAGGTTTATAACTAGTTTTCTAAATAATTCACTAATGTACATTTGATTGTCCATAGTATTCAAAGTAAACTCAGAAAGCTATAAACTGTGCATTTGAACCTTTTAAATGGATTTACTCATAGGTTGTTTTTAATTTCCAGTGCCAGAGTACTACATAATGTTATTGAATAAATAGTCAAAAACAACTGAAATAAGCATTATGAACACATTTACAACATTGACAGTAATGTTTTATAGGTTTAAAACTAGTTTTCTGAATAATTCACTAATGTACATTTGATTGTCCATAGTATTCAAAGTAAACTTAGAAGGCTATAAACTGTGCATTATAAACTTTTAAATGGATTTATTCATAGGTTGTTTTTAATTTCCAGTGCTATAGTACTACATATTGTTATTGAATAAATAGTCAAAAACAACTAAAATAAGCATCATTAACAAATTTACATCATTGACAGTAATTTTTTTTATAGGTTTATAACTAGTTTTTGAATAATTCACTAATGTACATTTGATTGTCCATAGTATTCAAAGTAAACTTAGAAGGCTATAAACTGTGCATTTGAACATTTTGAATGGATTTACTCATAGGTTGTTTTTGATTTCCAGTGCTATAGTACTACATAATGTTATTGAATAAATAGTCAAAAACAACTGAAATAAGCATTATGAACACATTCACAACATTGACAGTAATGTTTTATAGGTTTATAACTAGTTTTCTAAATAATTCACTAATGTACATTTGATTGTCCATAGTATTTTAAGTGAACTCAGAAGGCTATAAACTGTGCATTTGAACCTTTTAAATGGATTTACTCATAGGTTGTTTTTAATTTCCAGTGCCAGAGTACTACATAATGTTATTGAATAAATAGTCAAAAACAACTGAAATAAGCATTATGAACACATTTACAACATTGACAGTAATGTTTTATAGGTTTAAAACTAGTTTTCTGAATAATTCACTAATGTATATCTGATTGTCCATAGTATTCAAACTTAGAAGGCTATAAACTGTGCATTTGAACCTTTTAAATGGATTTACTCATAGGTCGTTTTTAATTTCCAGTGCTATAGTACTACATAATGTTATTGAATAAATAGTCAAAAACAACTGAAATAAGCATTATGAACACATTCACAACATTGACAGTAATGTTTTATAGGTTTATAACTAGTTTTCTGAATAATTCACTAATGTACATTTGATTGTCCATAGTATTCAAAGTAAACTTAGAAGGCTATAAACAGTGCATTTGAACCTTTTAAATGGATTTACCCATAGGTTTTTTTCAATTTCCAGTGCTATAGTACTACATAATGTTATTGAATAAATAGTCAAAAACAACTGAAATAAGCATTATGAACACATTCACAACATTGAAAGTAATGTTTTATAGGTTTATAACTAGTTTTCTGAGTAATTAACTAATGTACATTTGATTGTCCATAGTATTTAAAGTAAACTTAGAAGGCTATAAACCGTGCATTTGAACCTTTTAAATGGATTTACCCATAGGTTCATTTCAATTTCCAGTGCTATAGTACTACATAATGTAAATAAATAAATAGTCAAAAACAACTGAAAAAAGAATTATGAACACATTTACAACATTGACAGTGATGTTTTATAGGTTTATAACTAGTTTTCTGAATAATTCACTAATGTACATTTGATTGTCCATAGTATTCAAAGTAAACTCAGAAGGCTATAAACTGTGCATTTGAACCTTTTAAATGGATTTACTCATAGGTTGTTTTTAATTTCCAGTGCCAGAGTACTACATAATGTTATTGAATAAATAGTCAAAAACAACTGAAATAAGCATTATGAACACATTTACAACATTGACAGTAATGTTTTATAGGTTTAAAAATAGTTTTCTGAATAATTCACTAATGTACATTTGATTGTCCATAATATTCAAAGTAAACTTAGAAGGCTATAAACTGTGCATTATAACCTTTTAAATGGATTTACTCATAGGTTTTTTTTAATTTCGAATGCTATAGTACTACATAATGTTATTGAATAAAAAGTAAAAAACAACTGATATAAGCATAATGAACACATTTACAACATTGAAAGTAATGTTTTATAGGTTTATAACTAGTTTTCTGAATAATTCAGTAATATACATTTGATTGTCAATAGTATTCAAACTTACAAGGCTATAAACTGTGCATTTGAACCTTTTAAATGGATTTACTCATAGGTTGTTTTTAATTTCTAGTGCTATAGTACTACATAATGTTATTGAATAAATAGTCAAAAACAACTGAAATAAGCATTATGAACACATTTACAACATTGACAGTAATGTTTTATAGGTTTATAACTAGTTTTCTGAATAATTCACTAATGTACATTTGATTGTCCATAGTATTTAAATTAAACTCAGAAGGCTATAAACTGTGCATTTGAACCTTTTAAATGGATTTACTCATAGGTTGTTTTTAATTTCCAGTGCTATAGTACTACATAATGTTATTGAATAGATAGTCAAAAACAACTGAAATAAACATTATGAACACATTTACAACATTGACAGTAATGTTTTATATATCTATAACTAGTTTTCTAAATAATTCACTAATGTACATTTGATTGTCCATAGTATTCAAAGTAAACTTAGAAAGCTATAAACTGTGCATTTGAACCTTTTAAATGGATTTATTCATGGTTGTTTTTAATTTCCAGTGCTATAGTACTACATAATGTTATTGAATAAAAAGTCAAAAACAACTGAAATAAGCATCATGAACACATTCACAACATTGACAGTAATGTTTTGTAGGTTTATAACTAGTTTTCTGAATAATTCACTAATGTATATTTGATTGTCCATAGTATTCAAAGTAAACTTAGAAGGCTATAAACTGTGCATTTGAACCTTTTAAATGGATTTACTCATAGGTTGTTTTCAATTTCAAATGCTATAGTACTACATAATGTTATTGAATAAATAGTCAAAAACAACCGAAATAAACATTATGAACACATTTACAACATTGAAAGTAATGTTTTATAGGTTTATAACTAGTTTTCCGAATAATTCACTAATGTACATTTGATTGTCCATAGTATTCAAAGTAAACTTAGAAGGCTATAAACTGTGCATTTGAACCTTTTAAATGGATTTACCAATAGGTTGTATTCACTTTCAAATGCTATAGTACAACATAATGTTATTGAATAAATAGTCAAAAACAACTGAAATAAACATTATGAACACATTTACAACATTGACAGTAATGTTTTATAGGTTTATAACTAGTTTTTGAATAATTCACTAATGTATATTTGCTTGTCCATAGTATTCAAAGTATACTTAAAAGGCTATAAACTGTGCATTTGAACCTTTTAAATGGATTTACTCATAGGTTGTTTTTAATTTCCAGTGCTATAGTACTACATAATGTTATTGAATAAAAAGTAAAAAACAACTGAAATAAGCATTATGAAAACGTTCACAACATTGACAGTAATGTTTTGTAGGTTTATAACTAGTTTTCTGAATAATTCACTAATGTACATTTGATTGTCCATAGTATTCAAAGTAAACTTAGAAGGCTATAAACTGTGCATTTGAACCTTTTAAATGGATTTACTCATAGTTTTTTTTTAATTTCAAATGCTATAGTACTACATAGTGTTATTGAATAAATAGTCAAAAACAACTGATATAAGCATAATGCACACATTTACAACATTGAAAGTAATGTTTTATAGGTTTATAACTAGTTTTCTGAATAATTCACTTATGTACATTTGATTGTCTATAGTATTTAAAGTAAACTTAGAAGTCTATAAACTGTGCATTTGAACCTTTTAAATGGATTTTCTCATAGGTTGTTTTCAATTTTCAGTGCTATAGTACAACATAATGTTATTGAATAAATAGTCAAAAGAAACTGAAATAAGCATCATGAACACATTTACAACATTGAAAGTAATGTTTTATAGGTTTATAAATAGTTTTTGAATAATTCACTAATGTACATTTGATTGTCCATAGTATTCAAAGTAAACTTAGAAGGCTATAAACTGTGCATTTGAACCTTTTAAATGGATTTATTCATAGGTTGTTTTTAATTTCCAGTGCTATAGTACTACATAATGTTATTGAATAAATAGTTAAAAACAACTGAAATAAGCATTATGAACACATTTACAACATTGAAAGTAATGTTTTATAGGTTTATAACTAGTTTTCTGAATAATTCACAAATGTACATTTGATTGTCCATAGTATTCAAAGTAAACTTAGAAGGCTATAAACTGTGCATTTGAACCTTTTAAATGGATTTACTCATAGGTTTTTTTTAATTTCAAATGCTATAGTACTACATAATGTTATTGAATAAAAAGTCAAAAACAACTGAAATAAGCATCATGAACACATTCACAACATTGACAGTAATGTTTTGTAGGTTTATAACTAGTTTTCTGAATAATTCACTAATGTATATTTGATTGTCCATAGTATTCAAAGTAAACTTAGAAGGCTATAAACTGTGCATTTGAACCTTTTAAATGGATTTACTCATAGGTTGTTTTTAATTTCCAGTGCTATAGTACTACATAATGTTATTGAATAAATAGTCAAAAACAACTGAAATAAACATTATGAACACATTTACAACATTGAAAGTAATGTTTTATAGGTTTATAACTAGTTTTCCGAATAATTCACTAATGTACATTTGATTGTCCATAGTATTCAAAGTAAACTTAGAAGGCTATAAACTGTGCATTTGAACCTTTTAAATGGATATACCCATAGGTTGTAATCACTTTCAAATGCTATAGTACAACATAATGTTATTGAATAAATAGTCAAAAACAACTGAAATAAGCATTATGAACACATTCACAACATTGACAGTAATGTTTTATAGGTTTATAACTAGTTTTCTAAATAATTCACTAATGTACATTTGATTGTCCATAGTATTTTAAGTGAACTTAGAAGGCTATAAACTGTGCATTTGAACCTTTTAAATGGATTTACTCATAGGTTGTTTTTAATTTCCAGTGCCAGAGTACTACATAATGTTATTGAATAAATAGTCAAAAACAACTGAAATAAGCATTATGAACACATTTACAACATTGACAGTAATGTTTTATAGGTTTAAAACTAGTTTTCTGAATAATTCACTAATGTACATTTGATTGTCCATAGTATTCAAACTTAGAAGGCTATAAACTGTGCATTTGAACCTTTTAAATGGATTTACTCATAGGTTGTTTTTAATTTCCAGTGCTATAGTACTACATAATGTTATTGAATAAATAGTCAAAAACAACTGAAATAAGCATTATGAACACATTCACAACATTGACAGTAATGTTTTATAGGTTTATAACTAGTTTTCTAAATAATTCACTAATGTACATTTGATTGTCCATAGTATTCAAAGTAAACTTAGAAGGCTATAAACAGTGCATTTGAACCTTTTAAATGGATTTACCCATAGGTTTTTTTCAATTTCCAGTGCTATAGTACTACATAATGTTATTGAATAAATAGTCAAAAACAACTGAAATAAGCATTATGAACACATTCACAACATTGAAAGTAATGTTTTATAGGTTTATAACTAGTTTTCTGAATAATTAACTAATGTACATTTGATTGTCCATAGTATTTAAAGTAAACTTAGAAGGCTATAAACTGTGCATTTGAACCTTTTAAATGGATTTACTCATAGGTTCATTTCAATTTCCAGTGCTATAGTACTACATAATGTAAATAAATAAATAGTCAAAAACAACTGAAAAAAGAATTATGAACACATTTACAACATTGACAGTGATGTTTTATAGGTTTATAACTAGTTTTCTGAATAATTCACTAATGTACATTTGATTGTCCATAGTATTCAAACTTATTAGGCTATAAACTGTGCATTTGAACCTTTTAAATGGATTTATCCATAGGTTGTTTTTAATTTCCAGTGCTATAGTACTACATAATGTTATTGAATAAAAAGTAAAAAACAACTGAAATAAGCATTATGAACACATTCACAACATTGACAGTAATGTTTTGTAGGTTTATAACTAGTTTTCTGAATAATTCACTAATGTATATTTGCTTGTCCATAGTATTCAAAGTAAACTTAGAAGGCTATAAACTGTGCATTTGAACCTTTTAAATGGATTTACTCATAGTTTTTTTTTAATTTCAAATGCTATAGTACTACATAGTGTTTTTGAATAAATAGTCAAAAACAACTGATATAAGCATAATGCACACATTTACAACATTGAAAGTAATGTTTTATAGGTTTATAACTAGTTTTCTGAATAATTCACTTATGTACATTTGATTGTCTATAGTATTTAAAGTAAACTTAGAAGTCTATGAACTGTGCATTTGAACCTTTTAAATGGATTTACCCATAGGTTGTATTCAATTTCCAATGCTATAGTACAACATAATATATTTGAATAAATAGTCAAAAACAACTGAAATAAACATTATGAACACATTCACAACATTGAAAGTAATGTTTTATAGCTTTATAACTAGTTTTCTGAATAATTCACTAATGTACATTTGATTGTTCATAGTATTCAAAATAAACTTAGAAGGCTATAAACTGTGCATTTGAACCTTTTAAATGGATTTACTCATAGGTTGTTTTCAATTTCCAGTGCTATAGTACAACATAATGTTATTGAATAAATAGTTAAAAACAACTGAAATAAGCATTATGAACACATTTACAACATTGAAAGTAATGTTTTATAGGTTTATAACTAGTTTTCTGAATAATTCACAAATGTACATTTGATTGTCCATAGTATTCAAAAGTAAACTTAGAAGGCTATAAACTGTGCATTTGAACTTTTTAAATGGATTTACTCATAGGTTTTTTTTAATTTCAAATGCTATAGTACTACATAATGTTATTGAATAAAAAGTCAAAAACAACTGAAATAAGCATAATGAACACATTTACAACATTGAAAGTAATGTTTTATAGGTTTATAACTAGTTTTCTGAATAATTCACAAATGTACATTTGATTGTCCATAGTATTCAAAAGTAAACTTAGAAGGCTATAAACTCTGCATTTGAACTTTTTAAATGGATTTACTCATAGGTTTTTTTTAATTTCAAATGCTATAGTACTACATAATGTTATTGAATAAAAAGTAAAAAACAACTGATATAAGCATAATGAACACATTTACAACATTGAAAGTAATGTTTTATAGGTTTATAACTAGTTTTCTGAATAATTCACTAATGTATATTTGATTGTCCATAGTATTCAAAGTAAACTTAGAAGGCTATAAACAGTGCATTTGAACCTTTTAAATGGATTTACCCATAGGTTTTTTCCAATTTCCAGTGCTATAGTACTACATAATGTTATTGAATAAATAGTCAAAAACAACTGAAATAAGCATTATGAACACATTCACAACATTGACAGTAATGTTTTATAGGTTTATAACTAGTTTTCTAAATAATTCACTAATGTACATTTGATTGTCCATAGTATTTTAAGTGAACTTAGAAGGCTATAAACTGTGCATTTGAACCTTTTAAATGGATTTACTCATAGGTTGTTTTTAATTTCCAGTGCCAGAGTACTACATAATGTTATTGAATAAATAGTCAAAAACAACTGAAATAAGCATTATGAACACATTTACAACATTGACAGTAATGTTTTATAGGTTTAAAACTAGTTTTCTGAATAATTCACTAATGTACATTTGATTGTCCATAGTATTCAAACTTAGAAGGCTATAAACTGTGCATTTGAACCTTTTAAATGGATTTACTCATAGGTTGTTTTTAATTTCCAGTGCTATAGTACTACATAATGTTATTGAATAAATAGTCAAAAACAACTGAAATAAGCATTATGAACACATTCACAACATTGACAGTAATGTTTTATAGGTTTATAACTAGTTTTCTAAATAATTCACTAATGTACATTTGATTGTCCATAGTATTTTAAGTGAACTTAGAAGGCTATAAACTGTGCATTTGAACCTTTTAAATGGATTTACTCATAGGTTGTTTTTAATTTCCAGTGCCAGAGTACTACATAATGTTATTGAATAAATAGTCAAAAACAACTGAAATAAGCATTATGAACACATTTACAACATTGACAGTAATGTTTTATAGGTTTAAAACTAGTTTTCTGAATAATTCACTAATGTACATTTGATTGTCCATAGTATTCAAACTTAGAAGGCTATAAACTGTGCATTTGAACCTTTTAAATGGATTTACTCATAGGTTCATTTCAATTTCCAGTGCTATAGTACTACATAATGTAAATAAATAAATAGTCAAAAACAACTGAAAAAAGAATTATGAACACATTTACAACATTGACAGTGATGTTTTATAGGTTTATAACTAGTTTTCTGAATAATTCACTAATGTACATCTGATTGTCCATAATATTCAAAGTAAACTCAGAAGGCTATAAACTGTGCATTTGAACCTTTTAAATGGATTTACTCATAGGTTTTTTTTAATTTCAAATGCTATAGTACTACATAATGTTATTGAATAAATAGTCAAAAACAACTGAAATATGCATAATGAACACATTTACAACATTGAAAGTAATGTTTTATAAGTTTATAACTAGTTTTCTGAATAATTCACTAATGTATATTTGATTGTCCATAGTATTCAAAGTAAACTTAGAAGGCTATAAACTGTGCATTTGAACCTTTTAATGGATTTACTCATAGGTTGTTTTTAATTTCCAGTGCTATAGTACTACATAATGTTATTGAATAAAAAGTAAAAAACAACTGAAATAAGCATTATGAACACATTTACAACATTGACAGTAATGTTTTATAGGTTTATAACTAGTTTTCTGAATTATTCACTAATGTACACTTGATTATCCATAGTATTCAAAGTAAACTTAGAAGGCTATAAACTGTGCATTTGCACCTTTTTAATGGATTTACTCATAGGTTGTTTCCAATTTCCAGTGCTATAGTAAAACATAATGTTATTGAATAAATAGTCAAAAAAAACTGAAATAAGCATCATGAACTCATTTACAACATTGACAGTAATGTTTTATAGGTTTATAACTAGTTTTTGAATAATTCACTAATGTACATTTGATTGTCCATAGTATTCAAATTGAAATTAGGAGGCTATAAACTGTGCATTTGAACCTTTTCAATGGATTTACTCATAGGTTTTTTTAATTTCCAGTGCTATAGTACTACATAATGTAAATAAATAAATAGTCAAAAACAACTGAAAAAAGAATTATGAACACATTTACAACATTGACAGTGATGTTTTATAGGTTTATAACTAGTTTTCTGAATAATTCACTAATGTACATTTGATTGTCCATAGTATTTAAAGTAAACTTAGAAGGCTATAAACTGTGCATTTGAACCTTTTAAATGGATTTACTCATAGGTTGTTTTTGATTTCCAGTGCTATAGTACTACATAATGTTATTGAATAAAAAGTAAAAAACAACTGAAATAAGCATTATGAACACATTTACAACATTGACAGTAATTTTTTATAGGTTTATAACTATTCTAAATAATTCACTAATGTACATTTGATTGTCCATAGTATTCTAAGTAAACTTAGAAGGCTATAAACTGTGCATTTGAACCTTTTAAATGGATTTACTCATAGGTTGTTTTTAATTCCCAGTGCTATAGTACTACATAATGTTATTGAATAAATAGTCAAAACAACTGAAATAAGCATTATGACCACATTCACAACATTGACAGTAATGTTTTATAGGTTTATAACTAGTTTTCTGAATAATTCACTAATGTACATTTGATTGTCCATAGTATTCAAAGTAAACTTAGAAGGCTATAAACTGTGCATTTAATCCTTTTAAATGGATTTACTCATAGGTTTTTTTTTAATTTCAAATGCCATAGTACTACATAATGTTATTGAATAAAAAGTAAAAAACAACTGATATAAGCATAATGAACACATTTACAACATTGAAAGTAATGTTTTATAGGTTTATAACTAGTTTTCTGATTAATTCACTAATGTACATTTGATTGTCCATAGTATTCAAACTTAGAAGGCTATAAACTGTGCATTTGAACCTTTTCAACAGATTTACTCATAGGTTGTTTTTAATTTCCAGTGCTATAGTACTACATATTGTTATTGAATAAATAGTCAAAAACAACTAAAATAAGCATCATGAACAAATTTACATCATTGACAGTAATTTTTTATAGGTTTATAACTATTCTAAATAATTCACTAATGTACATTTGATTTCCCATAGTATTCAGAGTAAACTTAGAAGGCTATAAACTGTGCATTTGAACCTTTTCAATGGATTTACTCATAGGTTTTTTTAATTTCCAGTGCTATAGTACTACATAATGTAATTGAATAAATAGTCAAAAACAACTGAAATAAGCAGTATGAAAACGTTCACAACATTGACAGTAATGTTTTGTAGGTTTATAACTAGTTTTCTGAATAATTCACTAATGTATATTTGATTGTCCATAGTATTCAAAGTAAACTTAGAAGGCTATAAACTGTGCATTTGAACCTTTTAAATGGATTTACTCATAGGTTTTTTTCAATTTCCAGTGCTATAGTACTACATAATGTAATTGAATAAAAAGTAAAAAACAACTGAAATAAGTATTATGAACACATTTACAACATTGAAAGTAATGTTTTATGGGTTTATAACTAGTTTTCCGAATAATTCACTAATGTACATTTGATTGTCCATAGTATTCAAACTTAGAAGGCTATAAACTGTGCATTTGAACCTTTTAAATGGATTTATTCATAGGTTGTTTTTAATTTCCAGTGCTATAGTACTACATAATGTTATTGAATAAAAGGTAAAAAACAACTGAAATAAGCATTATGAACACATTCACAACATTGACAGTAATGTTTTGTAGGTTTATAACTAGTTTTCTGAATAATTCACTAATGTATATTTGATTGTCCATAGTATTCAAAGTAAACTTAGAAGGCTATAAACTGTGCATTTGAATCTTTTAAATGGATTTACTCATAGGTTGTTTTTAATTTCCAGTGCTATAGTACTACATAATGTTATTGAATAAAAAGTAAAAAAACAACTGAAATAAGCATTATGAACACATTCACAACATTGACAGTAATGTTTTATAGGTTTATAACTAGTTTTCTGAATAATTCACTAATGTACATTTGATTGTCCATAGTATTCAAAGTAAACTTAGAAGGCTATAAACTGTGCATTTGAACCTTTTAAATGGATTTACTCATAGGTTGTTTTCAATTTCCAGTGCTATAGTACAACATAATGTTATTGAATAAATAGTTAAAAACAACTGAAATAAGCATTATGAACACATTTACAACATTGAAAGTAATGTTTTATAGGTTTATAACTAGTTTTCTGAATAATTCACAAATGTACATTTGATTGTCCATAGTATTCAAAAGTAAACTTAGAAGGCTATAAACTGTGCATTTGAACTTTTTAAATGGATTTACTCATAGGTTTTTTTTAATTTCAAATGCTATAGTACTACATAATGTTATTGAATAAAAAGTAAAAAACAACTGAAATAAGCATAATGAACACATTTACAACATTGAAAGTAATGTTTTATAGGTTTATAACTAGTTTTCTGAATAATTCACAAATGTACATTTGATTGTCCATAGTATTCAAAAGTAAACTTAGAAGGCTATAAACTGTGCATTTGAACTTTTTAAATGGATTTACTCATAGGTTTTTTTTAATTTCAAATGCTATAGTACTACATAATGTTATTGAATAAAAAGTAAAAAACAACTGATATAAGCATAATGAACACATTTACAACATTGAAAGTAATGTTTTATAGGTTTATAACTAGTTTTCTGAATAATTCACTAATGTATATTTGATTGTCCATAGTATTCAAAGTAAACTTAGAAGGCTATAAACAGTGCATTTGAACCTTTTAAATGGATTTACCCATAGGTTTTTTCCAATTTCCAGTGCTATAGTACTACATAATGTTATTGAATAAATAGTCAAAAACAACTGAAATAAGCATTATGAACACATTCACAACATTGACAGTAATGTTTTATAGGTTTATAACTAGTTTTCTAAATAATTCACTAATGTACATTTGATTGTCCATAGTATTTTAAGTGAACTTAGAAGGCTATAAACTGTGCATTTGAACCTTTTAAATGGATTTACTCATAGGTTGTTTTTAATTTCCAGTGCCAGAGTACTACATAATGTTATTGAATAAATAGTCAAAAACAACTGAAATAAGCATTATGAACACATTTACAACATTGACAGTAATGTTTTATAGGTTTAAAACTAGTTTTCTGAATAATTCACTAATGTACATTTGATTGTCCATAGTATTCAAACTTAGAAGGCTATAAACTGTGCATTTGAACCTTTTAAATGGATTTACTCATAGGTTGTTTTTAATTTCCAGTGCTATAGTACTACATAATGTTATTGAATAAATAGTCAAAAACAACTGAAATAAGCATTATGAACACATTCACAACATTGACAGTAATGTTTTATAGGTTTATAACTAGTTTTCTAAATAATTCACTAATGTACATTTGATTGTCCATAGTATTCAAAGTAAACTTAGAAGGCTATAAACAGTGCATTTGAACCTTTTAAATGGATTTACCCATAGGTTTTTTTCAATTTCCAGTGCTATAGTACTACATAATGTTATTGAATAAATAGTCAAAAACAACTGAAATAAGCATTATGAACACATTCACAACATTGAAAGTAATGTTTTATAGGTTTATAACTAGTTTTCTGAATAATTAACTAATGTACATTTGATTGTCCATAGTATTTAAAGTAAACTTAGAAGGCTATAAACTGTGCATTTGAACCTTTTAAATGGATTTACTCATAGGTTCATTTCAATTTCCAGTGCTATAGTACTACATAATGTAAATAAATAAATAGTCAAAAACAACTGAAAAAAGAATTATGAACACATTTACAACATTGACAGTGATGTTTTATAGGTTTATAACTAGTTTTCTGAATAATTCACTAATGTACATCTGATTGTCCATAATATTCAAAGTAAACTCAGAAGGCTATAAACTGTGCATTTGAACCTTTTAAATGGATTTACTCATAGGTTTTTTTTAATTTCAAATGCTATAGTACTACATAATGTTATTGAATAAATAGTCAAAAACAACTGAAATATGCATAATGAACACATTTACAACATTGAAAGTAATGTTTTATAAGTTTATAACTAGTTTTCTGAATAATTCACTAATGTATATTTGATTGTCCATAGTATTCAAAGTAAACTTAGAAGGCTATAAACTGTGCATTTGAACCTTTTAAATGGATTTACTCATAGGTTGTTTTTAATTTCCAGTGCTATAGTACTACATAATGTTATTGAATAAAAAGTAAAAAACAACTGAAATAAGCATTATGAACACATTTACAACATTGACAGTAATGTTTTATAGGTTTATAACTAGTTTTCTGAATTATTCACTAATGTACACTTGATTATCCATAGTATTCAAAGTAAACTTAGAAGGCTATAAACTGTGCATTTGCACCTTTTTAATGGATTTACTCATAGGTTGTTTCCAATTTCCAGTGCTATAGTAAAACATAATGTTATTGAATAAATAGTCAAAAAAAACTGAAATAAGCATCATGAACTCATTTACAACATTGACAGTAATGTTTTATAGGTTTATAACTAGTTTTTGAATAATTCACTAATGTACATTTGATTGTCCATAGTATTCAAATTGAAATTAGAAGGCTATAAACTGTGCATTTGAACCTTTTCAATGGATTTACTCATAGGTTTTTTTAATTTCCAGTGCTATAGTACTACATAATGTAAATAAATAAATAGTCAAAAACAACTGAAAAAAGAATTATGAACACATTTACAACATTGACAGTGATGTTTTATAGGTTTATAACTAGTTTTCTGAATAATTCACTAATGTACATTTGATTGTCCATAGTATTTAAAGTAAACTTAGAAGGCTATAAACTGTGCATTTGAACCTTTTAAATGGATTTACTCATAGGTTGTTTTCAATTTCCAGTGCTATAGTACAACATAATGTTATTGAATAAATAGTTAAAAACAACTGAAATAAGCATTATGAACACATTTACAACATTGAAAGTAATGTTTTATAGGTTTATAACTAGTTTTCTGAATAATTCACAAATGTACATTTGATTGTCCATAGTATTCAAAAGTAAACTTAGAAGGCTATAAACTGTGCATTTGAACTTTTTAAATGGATTTACTCATAGGTTTTTTTTAATTTCAAATGCTATAGTACTACATAATGTTATTGAATAAAAAGTAAAAAACAACTGAAATAAGCATAATGAACACATTTACAACATTGAAAGTAATGTTTTATAGGTTTATAACTAGTTTTCTGAATAATTCACAAATGTACATTTGATTGTCCATAGTATTCAAAAGTAAACTTAGAAGGCTATAAACTGTGCATTTGAACTTTTTAAATGGATTTACTCATAGGTTTTTTTTAATTTCAAATGCTATAGTACTACATAATGTTATTGAATAAAAAGTAAAAAACAACTGATATAAGCATAATGAACACATTTACAACATTGAAAGTAATGTTTTATAGGTTTATAACTAGTTTTCTGAATAATTCACTAATGTATATTTGATTGTCCATAGTATTCAAAGTAAACTTAGAAGGCTATAAACAGTGCATTTGAACCTTTTAAATGGATTTACCCATAGGTTTTTTCCAATTTCCAGTGCTATAGTACTACATAATGTTATTGAATAAATAGTCAAAAACAACTGAAATAAGCATTATGAACACATTCACAACATTGACAGTAATGTTTTATAGGTTTATAACTAGTTTTCTAAATAATTCACTAATGTACATTTGATTGTCCATAGTATTTTAAGTGAACTTAGAAGGCTATAAACTGTGCATTTGAACCTTTTAAATGGATTTACTCATAGGTTGTTTTTAATTTCCAGTGCCAGAGTACTACATAATGTTATTGAATAAATAGTCAAAAACAACTGAAATAAGCATTATGAACACATTTACAACATTGACAGTAATGTTTTATAGGTTTAAAACTAGTTTTCTGAATAATTCACTAATGTACATTTGATTGTCCATAGTATTCAAACTTAGAAGGCTATAAACTGTGCATTTGAACCTTTTAAATGGATTTACTCATAGGTTGTTTTTAATTTCCAGTGCTATAGTACTACATAATGTTATTGAATAAATAGTCAAAAACAACTGAAATAAGCATTATGAACACATTCACAACATTGACAGTGATGTTTTATAGGTTTATAACTAGTTTTCTAAATAATTCACTAATGTACATTTGATTGTCCATAGTATTCAAAGTAAACTTAGAAGGCTATAAACAGTGCATTTGAACCTTTTAAATGGATTTACCCATAGGTTTTTTTCAATTTCCAGTGCTATAGTACTACATAATGTTATTGAATAAATAGTCAAAAACAACTGAAATAAGCATTATGAACACATTCACAACATTGAAAGTAATGTTTTATAGGTTTATAACTAGTTTTCTGAATAATTAACTAATGTACATTTGATTGTCCATAGTATTTAAAGTAAACTTAGAAGGCTATAAACTGTGCATTTGAACCTTTTAAATGGATTTACTCATAGGTTCATTTCAATTTCCAGTGCTATAGTACTACATAATGTAAATAAATAAATAGTCAAAAACAACTGAAAAAAGAATTATGAACACATTTACAACATTGACAGTGATGTTTTATAGGTTTATAACTAGTTTTCTGAATAATTCACTTATGTACATCTGATTGTCCATAATATTCAAAGTAAACTCAGAAGGCTATAAACTGTGCATTTGAACCTTTTAAATGGATTTACTCATAGGTTTTTTTTAATTTCAAATGCTATAGTACTACATAATGTTATTGAATAAATAGTCAAAAACAACTGAAATATGCATAATGAACACATTTACAACATTGAAAGTAATGTTTTATAAGTTTATAACTAGTTTTCTGAATAATTCACTAATGTATATTTGATTGTCCATAGTATTCAAAGTAAACTTAGAAGGCTATAAACTGTGCATTTGAACCTTTTAAATGGATTTACTCATAGGTTGTTTTTAATTTCCAGTGCTATAGTACTACATAATGTTATTGAATAAAAAGTAAAAAACAACTGAAATAAGCATTATGAACACATTTACAACATTGACAGTAATGTTTTATAGGTTTATAACTAGTTTTCTGAATTATTCACTAATGTACACTTGATTATCCATAGTATTCAAAGTAAACTTAGAAGGCTATAAACTGTGCATTTGCACCTTTTTAATGGATTTACTCATAGGTTGTTTCCAATTTCCAGTGCTATAGTAAAACATAATGTTATTGAATAAATAGTTAAAAAAAACTGAAATAAGCATCATGAACTCATTTACAACATTGACAGTAATGTTTTATAGGTTTATAACTAGTTTTTGAATAATTCACTAATGTACATTTGATTGTCCATAGTATTCAAATTGAAATTAGAAGGCTATAAACTGTGCATTTGAACCTTTTCAATGGATTTACTCATAGGTTTTTTTAATTTCCAGTGCTATAGTACTACATAATGTAAATAAATAAATAGTCAAAAACAACTGAAAAAAGAATTATGAACACATTTACAACATTGACAGTGATGTTTTATAGGTTTATAACTAGTTTTCTGAATAATTCACTAATGTACATTTGATTGTCCATAGTATTTAAAGTAAACTTAGAAGGCTATAAACTGTGCATTTGAACCTTTTAAATGGATTTACTCATAGGTTGTTTTTGATTTCCAGTGCTATAGTACTACATAATGTTATTGAATAAAAAGTAAAAAACAACTGAAATAAGCATTATGAACACATTTACAACATTGACAGTAATTTTTTATAGGTTTATAACTATTCTAAATAATTCACTAATGTACATTTGATTGTCCATAGTATTCTAAGTAAACTTAGAAGGCTATAAACTGTGCATTTGAACCTTTTAAATGGATTTACTCATAGGTTGTTTTTAATTCCCAGTGCTATAGTACTACATAATGTTATTGAATAAATAGTCAAAACAACTGAAATAAGCATTATGACCACATTTACAACATTGACAGTAATGTTTTATAGGTTTATAACTAGTTTTCTGAATAATTCACTAATGTACATTTGATTGTCCATAGTATTCAAAGTAAACTTAGAAGGCTATAAACTGTGCATTTAATCCTTTTAAATGGATTTACTCATAGGTTTTTTTTTAATTTCAAATGCCATAGTACTACATAATGTTATTGAATAAAAAGTAAAAAACAACTGATATAAGCATAATGAACACATTTACAACATTGAAAGTAATGTTTTATAGGTTTATAACTAGTTTTCTGATTAATTCACTAATGTACATTTGATTGTCCATAGTATTCAAACTTAGAAGGCTATAAACTGTGCATTTGAACCTTTTAAATGGATTTATTCATAGGTTGTTTTTAATTTCCAGTGCTATAGTACTACATATTGTTATTGAATAAATAGTCAAAAACAACTAAAATAAGCATCATGAACAAATTTACATCATTGACAGTAATTTTTTATAGGTTTATAACTATTCTAAATAATTCACTAATGTACATTTGATTTCCCATAGTATTCAGAGTAAACTTAGAAGGCTATAAACTGTGCATTTGAACCTTTTCAATGGATTTACTCATAGGTTTTTTTAATTTCCAGTGCTATAGTACTACATAATGTAATTGAATAAATAGTCAAAAACAACTGAAATAAGCAGTATGAAAACGTTCACAACATTGACAGTAATGTTTTGTAGGTTTATAACTAGTTTTCTGAATAATTCACTAATGTATATTTGATTGTCCATAGTATTCAAAGTAAACTTAGAAGGCTATAAACTGTGCATTTGAACCTTTTAAATGGATTTACTCATAGGTTTTTTTCAATTTCCAGTGCTATAGTACTACATAATGTAATTGAATAAAAAGTAAAAAACAACTGAAATAAGTATTATGAACACATTTACAACATTGAAAGTAATGTTTTATGGGTTTATAACTAGTTTTCCGAATAATTCACTAATGTACATTTGATTGTCCATAGTATTCAAACTTAGAAGGCTATAAACTGTGCATTTGAACCTTTTAAATTGATTTATTCATAGGTTGTTTTTAATTTCCAGTGCTATAGTACTACATAATGTTATTGAATAAAAGGTAAAAAACAACTGAAATAAGCATTATGAACACATTCACAACATTGACAGTAATGTTTTGTAGGTTTATAACTAGTTTTCTGAATAATTCACTAATGTATATTTGATTGTCCATAGTATTCAAAGTAAACTTAGAAGGCTATAAACTGTGCATTTGAACCTTTTAAATGGATTTACTCATAGGTTGTTTTTAATTTCCAGTGCTATAGTACTACATAATGTTATTGAATAAAAAGTAAAAAAACAACTGAAATAAGCATTATGAACACATTCACAACATTGACAGTAATGTTTTATAGGTTTATAACTAGTTTTCTGAATAATTCACTAATGTACATTTGATTGTCCATAGTATTCAAAGTAAACTTAGAAGGCTATAAACTGTGCATTTGAACCTTTTAAATGGATTTATTCATAGGTTGTTTTTAATTTCCAGTGCTATAGTACTACATAATGTTATTGAATAAAAAGTAAAAAACAACTGAAATAAGCATTATGAACACATTCACAACATTGACAGTAATGTTTTGTAGGTTTATAACTAGTTTTCTTAATAATTCACTAATGTATATTTGATTGTCCATAGTATTCAAAGTAAACTTAGAAGGCTATAAACTGTGCATTTGAACCTTTTAAATGGATTTACTCATAGGTTGTTTTTAATTTCCAGTGCTATAGTACTACATAATGTTATTGAATAAAAAGTAAAAAACAACTGAAATAAGCATTATGAAAACGTTCACAACATTGACAGTAATGTTTTGTAGGTTTATAACTAGTTTTCTGAATAATTCACTAATGTATATTTGATTGTCCATAGTATTCAAAGTAAACTTAGAAGGCTATAAACTGTGCATTTGAACCTTTTAAATGGATTTATTCATAGGTTGTTTTTAATTTCCAGTGCTATAGTACTACATAATGTTATTGAATAAAAAGTAAAAATCAACTGAAATAAGCATTATGAACACATTCACAACATTGACAGTAATGTTTTATAGGTTTATAACTAGTTTTCTGAATAATTCACTAATGTATATTTGATTGTCTATAGTATTCAAAGTAAACTTAGAAGGCTATAAACTGTGCATTTGAACCTTTTAAATGGATTTACTCATAGGTTGTTTTTAATTTCCAGTGCTATAGTACTACATAATGTTATTGAATAAAAAGTAAAAAACAACTGAAATAAGCATTATGAACAAATTCACAACATTGACAGTAATGTTTTGTAGGTTTATAACTAGTTTTCTGAATAATTCACTAATGTATATTTGATTGTCCATAGTATTCAAAGTAAACTTAGAAGGCTATAAACTGTGCATTTGAACCTTTCAAATGGATTTACTCATAGGTTGTTTTCAATTTCCAGTGCTATAGTACTACATAATGTAATTGAATAAAAAGTAAAAAACAACTGAAATAAGCATTATGAACACATTCACAACATTGACAGTAATGTTTTGTAGGTTTATAACTAGTTTTCTGAATAATTCACTAATGTATATTTGATTGTCCATAGTATTCAAAGTAAACTTAGAGGGCTATAAACAGTGCATTTGAACCTTTTAAATGGATTTACTCATAGGTTGTTTTTAATTTCCAGTGCTATAGTACTACATAATGTTATTGAATAAAAAGTTAAAAAAAAACTGAAATAAGCATCATGAACACATTTACAACATTGAAAGTAATGTTTTATAGGTTTATAACTAGTTTTCTGAATAATTCACTAATGTACATTTGATTGTCCATAGTATTTAAAGTAAACTTAGAAGGCTATAAACTGTGCATTTGAACCTTTTAAATGGATTTACTCATAGGTTATTTTCAATTTCCAGTGCTATAGTACAACATAATGTTATTGAATAAATAGTTAAAAACAACTGAAATAAGCATTATGAACACATTTACAACATTGACAGTAATGTTTTATAGGTTTATAACTAGTTTTCTGAATAATTAACTAATGCATATTTGATTGACAATAGTATTCAAAGTAAACTTAGAAGGCTCTAAACTGTGCATTTGAACCTTTTAAATGGATTTACTCATAGGTTGTTTTTAACTTCCGGTGCTATAGTACAACATAATGTAATTGAATAGATTGTCAAAAACAACTGATATAAGCATAATGCACACATTTACAACATTGAAAGTAATGTTTTATAGGTTTATAACTAGTTCTCTGAATAATTCACTAATGTACATTTGATTGTCCATAGTATTTAAAGTAAACTTAGAAGGCTATAAACTGTGCATTTGAACCTTTCGAATGGATTTACCCATAGGTTGTATTCACTTTCCAATGCTCTAGTACAACATAATGTTATTGAATAAATAGTCAAAAACAACTGAAATAAACATTATGAACACATTTACAACATTGAAAGTAATGTTTTATGGGTTTATAACTAGTTTTCCGAATAATTCACTAATGTACATTTGAATGTCCATAGTATTCTAAGTAAACTTAAAAGGCTATAAACTGTGCATTTGAACCTTTTTAATGGATTTACTCATAGGTTGTTTTCAATTTACAGTGCTATAGTACTACATAATGTAAATAAATAAATAGTCAAAAACAACTGAAAAAGAATTATGAACACATTTACAACATTGACAGTGATGTTTCATAGGTTTATAACTAGTTTTCTGAATAATCCACTAATGTACATTTGATTGTCCATACTATTGTAAGTAAACTCAGAAGGCTATAAACTGTGCATTTGAACCTTTTAATTGGATTTACTCATAGGTTGTTTTTGATTTCCAGTGCTATAGTAGTACATAATGTTATTGAATAAATAGTCAAAAAGAACTGAAATAAGCATTATGAACACATTCACAACATTGACAGTAATGTTTTGTAGGTTTATAACTAGTTTTCTGAATAATTCATTAATGTATATTTGATTGTCCATAGTATTTAAAGTAAACTTAGAAGGCTATAAACTATGCATTTGAACCTTTTAAATGGATTTACTCATGGGTTCATTTCAATTTCCAGTGCTATAGTACTACATAATGTAAATAAATAAATAGTCGAAAACAACTGAAAAGAGGATTATGAACACATTTACAACATTGACAGTGATGTTTTATAGGTTTATAACTAGTTTTCCGAATAATTCACTAATGTACATTTGATTGTCCATAGTATTCAAACTTAGAAGGCTATAAACTGTGCATTTGAACCTTTTAAATGGATTTATTCATAGGTTGTTTTTAATTTCCAGTGCTATAGTACTACATAATGTTATTGAATAAAAGGTAAAAAACAACTGAAATAAGCATTATTAACACATTCACAACATTGACAGTAATGTTTTGTAGGTTTATAACTAGTTTTCTGAATAATTCACTAATGTATATTTGATTGTCCATAGTATTCAAAGTAAACTTAGAAGGCTATAAACTGTGCATTTGAACCTTTTAAATGGATTTACTCATAGGTTGTTTTTAATTTCCAGTGCTATAGTACTACATAATGTTATTGAATAAAAAGTAAAAAACAACTGAAATAAGCATCATGAACACATTTACAACATTTAAAGTAATGTTTTATAGGTTTATAACTAGTTTTCTGAATAATTCACTAATGTACATTTGATTGTCCATAGTATTCAAAGTAAACTTAGAAGGCTATAAACTGTGCATTTGAACCTTTTAATCGGATTTACTCATAGGTTGTTTTTGATTTCCAGTGCTATAGTACTACATAATGTTATTGAATAAAAAGTAAAAAACAACTGAAATAAGTATTATGAACACATTTACAACATTGAAAGTAATGTTTTATGGGTTTATAACTAGTTTTCCGAATAATTCACTAATGTACATTTGATTGTCCATAGTATTCAAACTTAGAAGGCTATAAACTGTGCATTTGAACCTTTTAAAAGGATTTACTCATAGGTTTTTTTTAATTTCAAATGCTATAGTACTACATAATATTATTGAATAAATAGTCAAAAACAACTGATATAAGCATAATGAACACATTTACAACATTGAAAGTAATGTTTTTTAGGTTTATAACTAGTTTTCTGAATAATTCACTAATGTTCATTTGATTGTCCATTGTATTTAAAGTAAACTTAGAAGTCTATAAACTGTGCATTTGAACCTTTTAAATGGATTTACTCATAGGTTATTTTTAACTTCCGGTGCTATAGTACAACATAATGTAATTGAATAGATCGTCAAAAACAACTGATATAAGCATAATGCACACATTTACAACATTGAAAGTAATGTTTCATAGGTTTATAACTAGTTCTCTGAATAATTCACTAATGTACATTTGATTGTCTATAGTATTTAAAGTAAACTTAGAAGGCTTGTTTTTAACTTCTGGTGCTATAGTACTACATAATGTAATTGAATAAATAGTCAAAAACAACTGATATAAGCATAATAAACACATTTACAACATTGAAAGTAATGTTTTAAAGGTTTATAACTAGTTTTCTTAACAATTCACTAATGTACATTTGATTGTCCATAGTATTCAAAGTAAACTTAGAAGGCTATAAACTGTGCATTTGAACCTTTCGAATGGATTTACCCATAGGTTGTATTCACTTTCCAATGCTATAGTACAACATAATGTTATTGAATAAATAGTCAAAAACAACTGAAATAAACATTATGAACACATTTACAACATTGAAAGTAATGTTTTATGGGTTTATAACTAGTTTTCCGAATAATTCACTAATGTACATTTGATTGTCCATAGTATTCTAAGTAAACTTAGAAGGCTATAAACTGTGCATTTGAACCTTTTAAAAGGATTTACTCATAGGTTGTTTTCAATTTCCCGTGCTATAGTACAACATAATGTTATTGAATAAATAGTTAAAAACAACTGAAATAAGCATTATGAACACATTTACAACATTGACAGTAATGTTTTATAGGTTTATAACTAGTTTTCTGAATAATTCACTAATGCATATTTGATTGACAATAGTATTCAAAGTGAACTTAGAAGGCTCTAAACTGTGCATTTGAACCTTTTAAATGGATTTACTCATAGGTTATTTTTAACTTCCGGTGCTATAGTACAACATAATGTAATTGAATAGATCGTCAAAAACAACTGATATAAGCATAATGCACACATTTACAACATTGAAAGTAATGTTTCATAGGTTTATAACTAGTTCTCTGAATAATTCACTAATGTACATTTGATTGTCTATAGTATTTAAAGTAAACTTAGAAGGCTTGTTTTTAACTTCTGGTGCTATAGTACTACATAATGTAATTGAATAAATAGTCAAAAACAACTGATATAAGCATAATAAACACATTTACAACATTGAAAGTAATGTTTTGTAGGTTTATAACTAGTTTTCTTAACAATTCACTAATGTACATTTGATTGTCCATAGTATTCAAAGTAAACTTAGAAGGCTATAAACTGTGCATTTGAACCTTTCGAATGGATTTACCCATAGGTTGTATTCACTTTCCAATGCTATAGTACAACATAATGTTATTGAATAAATAGTCAAAAACAACTGAAATAAACATTATGAACACATTTACAACATTGAAAGTAATGTTTTATGGGTTTATAACTAGTTTTCCGAATAATTCACTAATGTACATTTGATTGTCCATAGTATTCTAAGTAAACTTAGAAGGCTATAAACTGTGCATTTGAACCTTTTAAATGGATTTACTCATAGGTTGTTTTCAATTTTCAGTGCTATAGTACTACATAATGTAAATAGATAAATAGTCAAAAACAACTGAAAAAAGAATTATGAACACATTTACAACATTGACAGTGATGTTTCATAGGTTTATAACTAGTTTTCTGAATAATTCACTAATGTACATTTGATTGTCCATAGTATTGTAAGTAAACTTTGAAGGCTATAAACTGTGCATTTGAACCTTTTAATTGGATTTACTCATAGGTTGTTTTTGATTTCCAGTGCTATAGTAGTACATAATGTTATTGAATAAATAGTCAAAAACAACTGAAATAAGCATAATGAACACATTTACAACATTGAAAGTAATGTTTTATAGGTTTATAACTAGTTTTCTGAATAATTCACTAATGTACATTTGATTGTCCATAGTATTTAAAGTAAACTTAGAAGGCTATAAACTGTGCATTTGAACCTTTTAAATGGATTTACTCATAGGTTGTTTTCAATTTCCCGTGCTATAGTACAACATAATGTTATTGAATAAATAGTTAAAAACAACTGAAAGACGCATTATGAACACATTTACAACATTGACAGTAATGTTTTATATGTTTATAACTAGTTTTCTGAATAATTAACTAATGCATATTTGATTGACAATTGTATTCAAAGTTAACTTAGAAGGCTCTAAACTGTGCATTTGAACCTTTTAAATGGATTTACTCATAGGTTGTTTTTAACTTCCGGTGCTATAGTACTACATAATGTAATTGCATAGATTGTCAAAAACAACTGATATAAGCATAATGCACACATTTACAACATTGAAAGTAATGTTTCATAGGTTTATAACTAGTTCTCTGAATAATTCACTAATGTACATTTGATTGTCTATAGTATTTAAAGTAAACTTAGAAGGCTTGTTTTTAACTTCTGGTGCTATAGTACTACATAATGTAATTGAATAAATAGTCAAAAACAACTGATATAAGCATAATAAACACATTTACAACATTGAAAGTAATGTTTTAAAGGTTTATAACTAGTTTTCTTAACAATTCACTAATGTACATTTGATTGTCCATAGTATTCAAAGTAAACTTAGAAGGCTATAAACTGTGCATTTGAACCTTTCGAATGGATTTACCCATAGGTTGTATTCACTTTCCAATGCTATAGTACAACATAATGTTATTGAATAAATAGTCAAAAACAACTGAAATAAACATTATGAACACATTTACAACATTGAAAGTAATGTTTGTAGGTTTATAACTAGTTTTCCGTATAATTCACTAATGTACATTTGATTGTCCATAGTATTCTAAGTAAACTTAGAAGGCTATAAACTGTGCATTTGAACCTTTTAAATGGATTTACTCATAGGTTGTTTTCAATTTTCAGTGCTATAGTACTACATAATGTAAATAGATAAATAGTCAAAAACAACTGAAAAAAGAATTATGAACACATTCACAACATTGACAGTGATGTTTCATAGGTTTATAACTAGTTTTCTGAATAATTCACTAATGTACATTTGATTGTCCATAGTATTGTAAGTAAACTTTGAAGGCTATAAACTGTGCATTTGAACCTTTTAATTGGATTTACTCATAGGTTGTTTTTGATTTCCAGTGCTATAGTAGTACATAATGTTATTGAATAAATAGTCAAAAACAACTGAAATAAGCATAATGAACACATTTACAACATTGAAAGTAATGTTTTATAGGTTTATAACTAGTTTTCTGAATAATTCACTAATGTACATTTGATTGTCCATAGTATTGTAAGTAAACTTAGAAGGCTATAAACTGTGCATTTGAACCTTTTAAATGGATTTACTCATAGGTTGTTTTCAATTTCCCGTGCTATAGTACAACATAATGTTATTGAATAAATAGTTAAAAACAACTGAAAGAAGCATTATGAACACATTTACAACATTGACAGTAATGTTTTATATGTTTATAACTAGTTTTCTGAATAATTAACTAATGCATATTTGATTGACAATTGTATTCAAAGTTAACTTAGAAGGCTCTAAACTGTGCATTTGAACCTTTTAAATGGATTTACTCATAGGTTGTTTTTAACTTCCGGTGCTATAGTACTACATAATGTAATTGCATAGATTGTCAAAAACAACTGATATAAGCATAATGCACACATTTACAACATTGAAAGTAATGTTTTATAGGTTTATAACTAGTTTTCTGAATAATTCACTAATGTACATTTGATTGTCCATAGTATTTAAATTAAACTTAGAAGGCATGTTTTTAACTTCTGCTGCTATAGTACTACATAATGTAATTGAATAAATAGTCAAAAACAACTGATATAAGCATAATAAACACATTTACAACATTGAAAGTAATGTTTTATAGGTTTAAAACTAGTTTTCTTAACAATTCACTAATGTACATTTGATTGTCCATAGTATTCAAAGTAAACTTAGAAGGCTATAAACTGTGCATTTGAACCTTTCGAATGGATTTACCCATAGGTTGTATTCACTTTCCAATGCTATAGTACAACATAATGTTATTGAATAAATAGTCAAAAACAACTGAAATAAACATTATGAACACATTTAAAACATTGAAAGTAATGTTTTATGGGTTTTTAACTAGTTTTCCGAATAATTCACTAATGTACATTTGATTGTCCATAGTATTCTAAGTAAACTTAGAAGGCTATAAACTGTGCATTTGAACCTTTTAAATGGATTTACTCAAAGGTTGTTTTCAATTTCCAGTGCTATAGTACTACATAATGTAAATAAATAAAAAGTAAAAAACAACTGAAATAAGCATTATGAACACATTTACAACATTGACAGTGATGTTTTATAGGTTTATAACTAGTTTTCTGAATAATTCACTAATGTACATTTGATTGTCCATAGTATTCAAAGTAAACTTAGAAGGCTATAAACCGTGCATTTGAACCTTTTAATTGGATTTACTCATAGGTTGTTTTTGATTTCCAGTGCTATAGTAGTACATAATGTTATTGAATAAATAGTCAAAAACAACTGAAAGAAGCATTATGAACACATTCACAACATTGACAATAATGTTTTGTAGGTTTATAACTAGTTTTCTGAATAATTCACTAATGTATATTTGATTGTCCATAGTATTCAAAGTAAACTTAGAAGGCAATAAACTGTGCATTTGAACCTTTTAAATGGATTTACTCATAGGTTGTTTTTAATTTCCAGTGCTATAGTACTACATAATGTTATTGAATAAAAAGTAAAAAACAACTGAAATAAGTATTATGAATACATGTACAACATTGAAAGTAATGTTTTATAGGTTTATAACTAGTTTTCTGAATAATTCACTAATGTATATTTGATTGTCCATAGTATTCAAACTTAGAAGGCTATAAACTGTGCATTTGACCTTTTAAATGGATTTACTCATAGGTTGTTTTTAATTTCCAGTGCTATAGTACTACATAATGTTATTGAGAAAAAAGTATGAAACAACTGAAATAAGCATTATGAACACATTCACAACATTGACAGTAATGTTTTGTAGGTTTTTAACTAGTTTTCTGAATAATTCACTAATGTATATTTGATTGTCCATAGTATTCTAAGTAAACTTAGAAGGCTATAAACTGTGCATTTGAACCTTTTAAATGGATTTACTCATAGGTTGTTTTCAATTTACAGTGCTATAGTACTACATAATGTTATTGAATAAATAGTCAAAAACTACTGAAATAAGCATTATGAACACATTCACAACATTGACAGTGATGTATTGTAGGTTTATAACTAGTTTTCTGAATAATTCACTAATGTATATTTGATTGTCCATAGTATTCAAAGTAAACTTAGAAGGCTATAAACTGTGCATTTGAACCTTTTAAATGGATTTACTCATAGGTTGTTTTCAATTTCCAGTGCTATAGTACTACATAATGTAAATAAATAAATAGTCAAAAACAACTGAAAAAAGAATTATGAACACATTTACAACATTGACAGTGATGTTTCATAGGTTTATAACTAGTTTTCTGAATAATTCACTAATGTACATTTGATTGTCCATAGTATTCAAAGTAAACTTAGAAGGCTATAAACTGTGCATTTGAACATTTTGAATGGATTTACTCATAGGTTGTTTTTGATTTCCAGTGCTATAGTACTACATAATGTTATTGAATAAATAGTCAAAAACAACTGAAATAAGCAGGTTTATAACTAGTTTTCTAAATAATTCACTAATGTACATTTGATTGTCCATAGTATTTTAAGTGAACTTAGAAGTCAAAAACAACTGAAATAAGCATTATGAACACATTCACAACATTGAAAGTAATGTTTTATAGGTTTATAACTAGTTTTCTGAATAATTAACTAATGTACATTTGATTGTCCATAGTATTTAAAGTAAAATTAGAAGGCTATAAACTGTGCATTTGAACCTTTTAATTGGATTTACTCATAAGTTGTTTTTGATTTCCAGTGCTATAGTAGTACATAATGTTATTGAATAAATAGTCAAAAACAACTGAAATAAGCACTATGAACACATTCACAACATTGACAGTAATGTTTTATAGGTTTATAACTAGTTTTCTGAATCATTCACTAATGTACATTTGATTGTCCATAGTATTCAAAGTAAACTTAGAAGGCTACAAACTGTGCATTTGAACCTTTTAAATGGATTTACTCATGGGTTGATTTTAATTTCCAGTGCTATAGTACTACAGAATGTTATTGAATAAAAAGTAAAAAACAACTGAAATAAGCATTATGAACACATTTACAACATTGACAGTAATGTTTTATAGGTTTATAACTAGTTTTCTGAATTATTCACTAATGTACACTTGATTATCCATAGTATTCAAAGTAAACTTAGAAGGCTATAAACTGTGCATTTGAACCTTTTAAATGGATTTACCCATAGGTTGTTTTTGATTTCCAGTGCTATAGTACTACATAATGTTATTGAATAAATAGTCAAAAACAACTGAAATAAGCATTATGAACACATTCACAACATTGACAGTAATGTTTTATAGGTTTATAACTAGTTTTCTAAATAATTCACTAATGTACAATTGATTGTCCATAGTATTTTAAGTGAACTTAGAAGGCTATAAACTGTGCATTTGAACCTTTTAAATGGATTTACTCATAGGTTGTTTTTAATTTCCAGTGCCAGAGTACTACATAATGTTATTGAATAAATAGTCAAAAACAACTGAAATAAGCATTATGAACACATTTACAACATTGACAGTAATGTTTTATAGGTTTAAAACTAGTTTTCTGAATAATTCACTAATGTACATTTGATTGTCCATAGTATTCAAACTTAGAAGGCTATAAACAGTGCATTTGAACCTTTTAAATGGATTTACTCATAGGTTGTTTTTAATTTCCAGTGCTATAGTACTACATAATGTTATTGAATAAATAGTCAAAAACAACTGAAATAAGCATTATGAACACATTCACAACATTGACAGTAATGTTTTATAGGTTTATAACTAGTTTTCTAAATAATTCACTAATGTACATTTGATTGTCCATAGTATTTTAAGTGAACTTAGAAGGCTATAAACTGTGCATTTGAACCTTTTAAATGGATTTACTCATAGGTTGTTTTTAATTTCCAGTGCCAGAGTACTACATAATGTTATTGAATAAATAGTCAAAAACAACTGAAATAAGCATTATGAACACATTTACAACATTGACAGTAATGTTTTATAGGTTTAAAACTAGTTTTCTGAATAATTCACTAATGTACATTTGATTGTCCATAGTATTCAAACTTAGAAGGCTATAAACAGTGCATTTGAACCTTTTAAATGGATTTACTCATAGGTTGTTTTTAATTTCCAGTGCTATAGTACTACATAATGTTATTGAATAAATAGTCAAAAACAACTGAAATAAGCATTATGAACACATTCACAACATTGACAGTAATGTTTTATAGGTTTATAACTAGTTTTCTAAATAATTCACTAATGTACATTTGATTGTCCATAGTATTCAAAGTAAACTTAGAAGGCTATAAACAGTGCATTTGAACCTTTTAAATGGATTTACCCATAGGTTTTTTCCAATTTCCAGTGCTATAGTACTACATAATGTTATTGAATAAATAGTCAAAAACAACTGAAATAAGCATTATGAACACATTCACAACATTGACAGTAATGTTTGATAGGTTTATAACTAGTTTTCTAAATAATTCACTAATGTACATTTGATTGTCCATAGTATTTTAAGTGAACTTAGAAGTCAAAAACAACTGAAATAAGCATTATGAACACATTCACAACATTGAAAGTAATGTTTTATAGGTTTATAACTAGTTTTCTGAATAATTAACTAATGTACATTTGATTGTCCATAGTATTTAAAGTAAAATTAGAAGGCTATAAACTGTGCATTTGAACCTTTTAATTGGATTTACTCATAAGTTGTTTTTGATTTCCAGTGCTATAGTAGTACATAATGTTATTGAATAAATAGTCAAAAACAACTGAAATAAGCACTATGAACACATTCACAACATTGACAGTAATGTTTTATAGGTTTATAACTAGTTTTCTGAATAATTCACTAATGTACATTTGATTGTCCATAGTATTCAAAGTAAACTTAGAAGGCTACAAACTGTGCATTTGAACCTTTTAAATGGATTTACTCATAGGTTGATTTTAATTTCCAGTGCTATAGTACTACAGAATGTTATTGAATAAAAAGTAAAAAACAACTGAAATAAGCATTATGAACACATTTACAACATTGACAGTAATGTTTTATAGGTTTATAACTAGTTTTCTGAATTATTCACTAATGTACACTTGATTATCCATAGTATTCAAAGTAAACTTAGAAGGCTATAAACTGTGCATTTGAACCTTTTAAATGGATTTACCCATAGGTTTTTTTTAATTTCCAGTGCTAGAGTACTACATAATGTTATTGAATAAATAGTCAAAAACAACTGAAATAAGCATTATGAACACATTCACAACATTGAAAGTAATGTTTTATAGGTTTATAACTAGTTTTCTGAATAATTAACTAATGTAAATTTGATTGTCCATAGTATTCAAAGTAAACTTAGAAGGCTATTAACTGTGCATTTGAACCTTTTAAATGGATTTACCCATAGGTTGTATTCACTTTCCAATGCTATAGTACTACATAATGTTTTTGAATAAATAGTCAAAAACATCTGAAATAAACATTATGAACACATTTACAACATTGAAAGTAATGTTTTATAGGTTTATAACTAGTTTTTCGAATAATTCACTAATGTACATTTGATTGTCCATAGTATTCTAAGTAAACTTAGAAGGCTATAAACTGTGCATTTGAACCTTTTTAATGGATTTACTCATAGGTTGTTTCCAATTTCCAGTGCTATAGTACAACATAATGTTATTGAATAAATATTCAAAAACAACTGAAATAAGCATCATGAACTCATTTACAACATTGACAGTAATGTTTTATAGGTTTATAACTAGTTTTTGAATAATTCACTAATGTACATTTGATTGTCCATAGTATTCAAATAGAAATTAGAAGGCTATAAACTGTGCATTTGAACCTTTTCAATGGATTTACTCATAGGTTGTTTTTAATTTCCAGTGCTATAGTACTACATAATGTAAATAAATAAATAGTCAAAAACAACTGAAAAAAGAATTATGAACACATTTACAACATTGACAGTGATGTTTTATAGGTTTATAACTAGTTTTCTGAATAATTCACTAATGTACATTTGATTGTCCATAGTATTCTAAGTAAACTTAGAAGGCTATAAACTGTGCATTTGAACCTTTTAAATGGATTTACTCATAGGTTGTTTTTAATTTCCAGTGATATAGTACTACATAATGTTATTGAATAAATAGTCAAAAACAACTGAAAAAAGCATTATGACCACATTCACAACATTGAAGGTAATGTTTTATAGGTTTATAACTAGTTTTCTGAATAATTAACTAATGTACATTTGATTGTCCATAGTATTCAAAGTAAACTTAGAAGGCTATAAACAGTGCATTTGAACCTTTTAAATGGATTTACCCATAGGTTTTTTCCAATTTCCAGTGCTATAGTACTACATAATGTTATTGAATAAATAGTCAAAAACAACTGAAATAAGCATTATGAACACATTCACAACATTGACAGTAATGTTTGATAGGTTTATAAATAGTTTTGTAAATAATTCACTAATGTACATTTGATTGTCCATAGTATTTTAAGTGAACTTAGAAGTCAAAAACAACTGAAATAAGCATTATGAACACATTCACAACATTGAAAGTAATGTTTTATAGGTTTATAACTAGTTTTCTGAATAATTAACTAATGTACATTTGATTGTCCATAGTATTTGAAGTAAACTTAGAAGGCTATAAACTGTGCATTTGAACCTTTTAAATGGATTTACTCATAGGTTCATTTCAATTTCCAGTGCTATAGTACTACATAATGTAAATAAATAAATAGTCAAAAATAACTGAAAAAAGAATTATGAACACATTTACAACATTGACAGTGATGTTTTATAGGTTTATAACTAGTTTTCTGAATAATTCACTAATGTACATTTGATTGTCCATAGTATTCAAAGTAAACTCAGAAGGCTATAAACTGTGCATTTGAACCTTTTAATTGGATTTACTCATAAGTTGTTTTTGATTTCCAGTGCTATAGTAGTACATAATGTTATTGAATAAATAGTTAAAAACAACTGAAATAAGCATTATGAACACATTTACAACATTGACAGTAATGTTTTATAGGTTTATAACTATTTTCTGAATAATTCACTAATGCATATTTGATTGACAATAGTATTCAAAGTGAACTTAGAAGGCTCTAAACTGTGCATTTGAACCTTTTAAATGGATTCACTCATAGGTTGTTTTTAACTTCAAGTGCTATAGTACTACATAATGTAATTGAATAAATTGTCAAAAACAACTGATATAGGCATAATGCACACATTTACAACATTGAAAGTAATGTTTTATAGGTTTATAACTAGTTATTGAATAATTCACTAATGTACATTTGATTGTCCATAGTATTCAAAGTAAACTTAGAAGGCTATAAACTGTGCATTTGAACCTTTCGAATGGATTTACCCATAGGTTGTATTCACTTTCCAATGCTATAGTACAACATAATGTTATTGAATAAATAGTTAAAAACAACTGAAATAAACATTATGAACACATTTACAACACTGAAAGTAATGTTTTATAGGTTTATAACTAGTTTTCTGAATAATTCACTAATATACATTTGATTGTCAATAGTATTCAAACTTACAAGGCTATAAACTGTGCATTTGAACCTTTTAAATGGATTTACTCATAGGTTGTTTTCAATTTCCAGTGCTATAGTACTACATAATGTAAATAAATAAAAAGTAAAATCAACTGAAATAAGCATTATGAACACATTTACAACATTGAAAGTAATGTTTTATAGGTTTATAACTAGTTTTCTGAATAATTCACTAATATACATTTGATTGTCAATAGTATTCAAACTTACAAGGCTATAAACTGTGCATTTGAACCTTTTAATTGGATTCACTCATAGGTTGTTTTTGATTTCCAGTGCTATAGTAGTACATAATGTTATTGAATAAATAGTCAAAAACAACTGAAATAAGCATTATGAACACATTCACAACATTGACAGTAATGTTTTGTAGGTTTATAACTAGTTTTCTGAATAATTCACTAATGTATATTTGATTGTCCATAGTATTCAAAGTAAACTTAGAAGGCAATAAACTGTGCATTTGAACCTTTTAAATGGATTTACTCATAGGTTGTTTTTAATTTCCAGTGCTATAGTACTACATAATGTTATTGAATAAAAAGTAAAAAACAACTGAAATAAATATTATGAACACATTTACAACATCGAAAGTGATGTTTTATAGGTTTATAACTAGTTTTCTGAATAATTCACTAATGTACATTTGATTGTCCATAGTATTCAAACTTAGAAGGCTATAAACTGTGCATTTGAACCTTTTAAATGGATTTATTCATAGGTTGTTTTTAATTTCCAGTGCTATAGTACTACATAATGTTATTGAGAAAAAAGTATAAAACAACTGAAATAAGCATTATGAACACATTCACAACATTGACAGTAATGTTTTGTAGGTTTTTAACTAGTTTTCTGAATAATTCACTAATGTATATTTGATTGTCCATAGTATTCAAAGTAAACTTAGAAGGCTATAAACTGTGCATTTGAACCTTTTAAATGGATTTACTCATAGGTTGTTTTCAATTTACAGTCCTATAGTACTACATAATGTTTTTGAATAAAAAGTAAAAAACAACTGAAATAAGCATTATGAACACATTCACAACATTGACAGTGATGTATTGTAGGTTTATAACTAGTTTTCTGAATAATTCACTAATGTATATTTGATTGTCCATAGTATTCAAAGTAAACTTAGAAGGCTATAAACTGTGCATTTGAACCTTTTAAATGGATTTACTCATAGGTTGTTTTCAATTTCCAGTGCTATAGTACTACATAATGTAAAAAAATAAATAGTCAAAAACAACTGAATAAAGAATTATGAACACATTTACAACATTGACAGTAATGTTTTAAAGGTTTATAACTAGTTTTCTAAATAATTCTAAAATGTACATTTGATTGTCCATAGTATTCAAAGTAAACTTAGAAGGCTATAAACTGTGCATTTGAACCTTTTAAATGGATTTACTCATAGGTTGTTTTTGATTTCCAGTGCTATAGTAGTACATAATGTTATTGAATAAATAGTCAAAAACAACTGAAATAAGCATTATGAACACATTCACAACATTGACAGTAATGTTTTATAGGTTTATAACTAGTTTTCTGAATAATTCACTAATGTACACTTGATTGTCCATAGTATTCAAAGTAAACTTAGAAGGCTATAAACTGTGCATTTGAACCTTTTAAATGGATTTACCCATAGGTTTTTTTTAATTTCCAGTGCTATAGTACAACATAATGTTATTGAATAAATAGTCAAAAACAACTGAAATAAGCATCATGAACACATTTACAACATTGAAAGTAATGTTTTATAGGTTTATAACTAGTTTTCTGAATAATTCACTAATGTACATTTGATTGTCCATAGTATTCAAAATAAACTTAGGAGGCTATAAACTGTGCATTTAAACCTTTTTAATGGATTTACTCATAGGTTGTTTTCAATTTCCAGTGCTATAGTACAACATAATGTTATTGAATAAATAGTCAAAAACAACTGAAATAAGCATCATGAACACATTTACAACATTGAAAGTAATGTTTTATAGGTTTATAACTAGTTTTTGAATAATTCACTAATGTACATTTGATTGTCCATAGTATTCAAAGTAAACTTAGAAGGCTATAAACTGTGCATTTGAACCTTTTAAATAGATTTATTCATAGGTTGTTTTTAATTTCCAGTGCTATAGTACTACATAATGTTATTGAATAAATAGTCAAAAACAACTGAAATAAGCATTATGACCACATTCACAACATTGACAGTAATGTTTTATAGGTTTATAACTAGTTTTCTGAATAATTCACTAATGTACATTTGATTGTCCATAGTATTCAAAGTAAACTTAGAAGGCTATAAACTGTGCATTTGAACCTTTCAAATGGATTTACTCATAGGTTGTTTTTAATCCAAATGCTATAGTACTACATAATGTTATTGAATAAATAGTCAAAAACAACTGAAATAAACATTATGAACACATTTACAACATTGAAAGTAATGTTTTATAGGTTTATAACTAGTTTTCCGAATAATTAACTAATGTACACTTGATTGTCCATAGTATTCAAAGTAAACTTAGAAAGCTATAAACTGTGCATTTGAACCTTTTAAATGGATTTACTCATAGGTTGTTTTCAATTTCCAGTGCTATAGTACAACATAATATTATTAAATAAATAGTCAAAAACAACTGAAATAAGCATCATAAACACATTTACAACATTGACAGTAATGTTTTATAGGTTTATAACTAGTTTTTGAATAATTCACTAATGTACACTTGATTGTCCATAGTATTCAAAGTAAACTTAGAAGGCTATAAACTGTGCATTTGAACCTTTTAAATGGATTTACCCATAGGTTTTTTTTAATATCCAGTGCTATAGTACTACATAATGTTATTGAATAAATAGTCAAAAACAACTGAAATAAGCATTATGAACACATTCACAACATTGAAAGTAATGTTTTATAGGTTTATAACTAGTTTTCTGAATAATTCACTAATGTACATTTGATTGTCCATAGTATTCAAACTTAGAAGGCTATAAACTGTGCATTTGAACCTTTTCAATGGATTTACTCATAGGTTTTTTTTAATTTCAAATGCTATAGTACTACATAATGTTATTGAATAAATAGTCAAAAACAACTGAAATAAGCATCATGAACACATTTACAACATTGACAGTAATGTTTTATAGGTTTATAACTAGTTTTTGAATAATTCACTAATGTACATTTGATTGTCCATAGTATTCAAATTGAAATTAGAAAGCTATAAACTGTGCATTTGAACCTTTTCAATGGATTTACTCATAGGTTTTTTTAATTTCCAGTGCTATAGTACTACATAATGTAATTGAATAAATAGTCAAATCCAACTGAAATAAGCATTATGAACACATTTACAACATTGACAGTAATGTTTTATAGGTTTATAACTAGTTTTCTGAATAATTCTCTAATGTACATTTGATTGTCCATAGTATTCAAACTTAGAAGGCTATAAACTGTGCATTTGAACCTTTTAAATGGATTTATTCATAGGTTGTTTTTAATTTCCAGTGCTATAGTACTACATAATGTTATTGAATAAATAGTCAAAAACAACTGAAATAAGCATTATGAACACATTCACAACATTGACAGTAATGTTTTGTAGGTTTATAACTAGTTTTCTGAATAATTCACTAATGTATATTTGATTGTCCATAGTATTCAAAGTAAACTTAGAAGGCTATAAACTGTGCATTTGAACCTTTTAAATGGATTTATTAATAGGTTGTTTTTAATTTCCAGTGCTATAGTAGTACATAATGTTATTGAATAAATTATCAAAAACAACTGAAATAAGCATTATGAACACATTCACAACATTGACAGTAATGTTTTGTAGGTTTATAACTAGTTTTCTGAATAATTCACTAATGTATATTTGATTGTCCATAGTATTCAAAGTAAACTTAGAAGGCTCTAAACTGTGCATTTGAACCTTTTAAATGGATTTACTCATAGGTTGTTTTTAATTTCCAGTGCTATAGTACTACATAATGTTATTGAATAAATAGTCAAAAACAACTGAAATAAGCATTATGAACACATTCACAACATTGACAGTAATGTTTTATAGGTTTATAACTAGTTTTCTGAATAATTCACTAATGTACACTTGATTGTCCATAGTATTCAAAGTAAACTTAGAAGGCTATAAACTGTGCATTTGAACCTTTTAAATGGATTTACCCATAGGTTTTTTTTAATTTCCAGTGCTATAGTACAACATAATGTTATTGAATAAATAGTCAAAAACAACTGAAATAAGCATCATGAACACATTTACAACATTGAAAGTAATGTTTTATAGGTTTATAACTAGTTTTCTGAATAATTCACTAATGTACATTTGATTGTCCATAGTATTCAAAATAAACTTAGGAGGCTATAAACTGTGCATTTAAACCTTTTTAATGGATTTACTCATAGGTTGTTTTCAATTTCCAGTGCTATAGTACAACATAATGTTATTGAATAAATAGTCAAAAACAACTGAAATAAGCATCATGAACACATTTACAACATTGAAAGTAATGTTTTATAGGTTTATAACTAGTTTTTGAATAATTCACTAATGTACATTTGATTGTCCATAGTATTCAAAGTAAACTTAGAAGGCTATAAACTGTGCATTTGAACCTTTTAAATAGATTTATTCATAGGTTGTTTTTAATTTCCAGTGCTATAGTACTACATAATGTTATTGAATAAATAGTCAAAAACAACTGAAATAAGCATTATGACCACATTCACAACATTGACAGTAATGTTTTATAGGTTTATAACTAGTTTTCTGAATAATTCACTAATGTACATTTGATTGTCCATAGTATTCAAAGTAAACTTAGAAGGCTATAAACTGTGCATTTGAACCTTTCAAATGGATTTACTCATAGGTTGTTTTTAATCCAAATGCTATAGTACTACATAATGTTATTGAATAAATAGTCAAAAACAACTGAAATAAACATTATGAACACATTTACAACATTGAAAGTAATGTTTTATAGGTTTATAACTAGTTTTCCGAATAATTAACTAATGTACACTTGATTGTCCATAGTATTCAAAGTAAACTTAGAAAGCTATAAACTGTGCATTTGAACCTTTTAAATGGATTTACTCATAGGTTGTTTTCAATTTCCAGTGCTATAGTACAACATAATATTATTAAATAAATAGTCAAAAACAACTGAAATAAGCATCATAAACACATTTACAACATTGACAGTAATGTTTTATAGGTTTATAACTAGTTTTTGAATAATTCACTAATGTACACTTGATTGTCCATAGTATTCAAAGTAAACTTAGAAGGCTATAAACTGTGCATTTGAACCTTTTAAATGGATTTACCCATAGGTTTTTTTTAATATCCAGTGCTATAGTACTACATAATGTTATTGAATAAATAGTCAAAAACAACTGAAATAAGCATTATGAACACATTCACAACATTGAAAGTAATGTTTTATAGGTTTATAACTAGTTTTCTGAATAATTCACTAATGTACATTTGATTGTCCATAGTATTCAAACTTAGAAGGCTATAAACTGTGCATTTGAACCTTTTCAATGGATTTACTCATAGGTTTTTTTTAATTTCAAATGCTATAGTACTACATAATGTTATTGAATAAATAGTCAAAAACAACTGAAATAAACATTATGAACACATTTACAACATTGAAAGTAATGTTTTATAGGTTTATAACTAGTTTTCCGAATAATTCACTAATGTACATTTGATTGTCCATAGTATTCAAAGTAAACTTAGAAGGCTATAAACTGTGCATTTGAACCTTTTCAATGGATTTACTCATACGTTGTTTTCAATTTCCAGTGCTATAGTACAACATAATGTTATTGAATAAATAGTCAAAAACAACTGAAATAAGCATCATGAACACATTTACAACATTGACAGTAATGTTCTATAGGTTTATAACTAGTTTTTGAATAATTCACTAATGTACATTTGATTGTCCATAGTATTCTAAGTAAACTTAGAAGGCTATAAACTTTGCATTTGAACCTTTTCAATGGATTTATTCATAGGTTTTTTTAATTTCCAGTGCTATAGTACTACATAATGTAAAAAAATAAATAGTCAAAAACAACTGAAAAAAGAATTATGAACACATTTACAACATTGACAGTGATGTTTTATAGGTTTATAACTAGTTTTCTGAATAATTCACTAATGTACATTTGATTGTCCATAGTATTCAAAGTAAACTTAGATGGCTATAAATTGTGTATTTGAACCTTTTAATTGGATTTACTCATAGGTTGTTTTTAATTTCCAGTTCTATAGTACTACATAATGTTATTGAATAAATAGTCAAAAACAACTGAAATAAGCATTATGAACACATTCACAACATTGAAAGTAATGTTTTGTAGGTTTATAACTAGTTTTCTGAATAATTCACTAATGTATATTTGATTGTCCATAGTATTCAAAGTAAACTTATAAGGTTATAAACTGTGCATTTGAACCTTTAAAATGGATTTACTCATAGGTTGTTTTTAATTTCCAGTGCGATAGTACTACATAATGTTATTGAATAAAAAGTAAAAAACAACTGAAATAAGCCTTATGAACACATTTACAACATTGACAGTAATGTTTTATAGGTTTATAACTAGTTTTCTGAATAATTCACTAATGCATATTTGATTGACAATAGTATTCAAAGTGAACTTAGAAGGCTCTAAACTGTGCATTTGAACCTTTTAAATGGATTTACTCATAGGTTGTTTTTAACTTCCGGTGCTATAGTACTACATAATGTAATTGAATAGATTGTCAAAAACAACTGATATAAGCATAATGCACACATTTACAACATTGAAAGTAATGTTTTATAGGTTTATAACTAGTTCTCTGAATAATTCACTAATGTACATTTGATTGTCCATAGTATTCAAACTTAGAAGGCTATAAACTGTGCATTTGAACCTTTTAAATGGATTTACTCATAGGTTTTTTTTAATTTCAAATGCTATAGTACTACATAATATTATTGAATAAATAGTCAAAAACAACTGAAATAAGCATCATGAACACATTTACAACATTGACAGTATTGTTTTATAGGTTTATAACTAGTTTTTGAATAATTCACTAATGTACATTTGATTGTCCATTGTATTCAAACTTAGAATAAATAATTGAATAAATAGTCAAAAACAACTGAAATAAGCATTATGAACACATTTACAACATTGACAGTAATGTTTTATAGGTTTATAACTAGTTATCTGAATAATTAACTAATGTACATTTGATTGTCCATAGTATTCAAAGTAAACTTAGAAGGCTATAAACTGTGCATTTGAACCTTTTAAATGGATTTACCCATAGGTTGTATTCACTTTCCAATGCTATAGTACTACATAATGTTTTTGAATAAATAGTCAAAAACATCTGAAATAAACATTATGAACACATTTACAACATTGAAAGTAATGTTTTATAGGTTTATAACTAGTTTTCCGAATAATTCACTAATGTACATTTGATTGTCCATAGTATTCTAAGTAAACTTAGAAGGCTATAAACTGTGCATTTAAACCTTTTTAATGGATTTACTCATAGGTTGTTTCCAATTTCCAGTGCTATAGTACAACATAATGTTATTGAATAAATAGTCAAAAACAACTGAAATAAGCATCATGAACACATTTACAACATTGACAGTAATGTTCTATAGGTTTATAACTAGTTTTTGAATAATTCACTAATGTACATTTGATTGTCCATAGTATTCAAATTGAAATTAGAAGGCTATAAACTGTGCATTTGAACCTTTTCAATGGATTTACTCATAGGTTTTTTTAATTTCCAGTGCTATAGTACTACATAATGTAAATAAATAAATAGTCAAAAACAACTGAAAAAAGAATTATGAACACATTTACGACATTGAGTGTAATGTTTTATAGGTTTATAACTAATTTTCTGAATAATTCACTAATGCATATTTGATTGACAATAGTATTCAAAGTGAACTTAGAAGGCTCTAAACTGTGCATTTGAACCTTTTAAATGGATTTACTCATAGGTTTTTTTTAATTTCAAATGCTATAGTACTACATAATGTTATTGAATAAATAGTCAAAAACAACTGAAATAAGCATTATGAACACATTCACAACATTGACAGTAATGTTTTGTAGGTTTATAACTAGTTTTTTTGAATAATTCACTAATGTATATTTGATTGTCCATAGTATTCAAAGTAAACTTAGAAGGCTATAAACTGTGCATTTGAACCTTTAAATGGATTAACTCATAGGTTTTTTTTAATTTCAAATGCTATAGTACTACATAATGTTATTGAATAAATAGTCAAAAACAACTGAAATAAACATTATGAACACATTTACAACATTGAAAGTAATGTTTTATAGGTTTATAACTAGTTTTCCGAATAATTCACTAATGTACATTTGATTGTCCATAGTATTCTAAGTAAACTTAGAAGGCTATAAACTGTTCATTTAAACCTTTTTAATGGATTTACTCATAGGTTGTTTCCAATTTCCAGTGCTATAGTACAACATAATGTTATTGAATAAATAGTCAAAAACAACTGAAATAAGCATCATGAACACATTTACAACATTGACAGTAATGTTCTATAGGTTTATAACTAGTTTTTGAATAATTCACTAATGTACATTTGATTGTCCATAGTATTCAAATTGAAATTAGAAGGCTATAAACTGTGCATTTGAACCTTTTCAATGGATTTACTCATAGGTTGTTTTTAATTTCCAGTGCTATAGTACTACATAATGTAAATAAATAAATAGTCAAAAACAACTGAAAAAAGAATTATGAACACATTTACAACATTGAGAGTAATGTTTTATAGGTTTATAACTAATTTTCTGAATAATTCACTAATGCATATTTGATTGACAATAGTATTCAAAGTGAACTTAGAAGGCTATAAACTGTGCATTTGAACCTTTTAAATGGATTTATTCATAGGTTGTATTCACTTTCCAATGCTATAGTACTACATAATGTTATTGAATAAATAGTCAAAAACAACTGAAATAAGCATCATAAACACATTTACAACATTGACAGTAATGTTTTATAGGTTTATAACTAGTTTTCTAAATAATTCACTAATGTACATTTGATTGTCCATAGTATTCAAAGTAAACTTAGAAGGCTATAAACTGTGCATTTGAACCTTTTAAATGGATTTACCCATAGGTTTTTTTTAATTTCCAGTGCTATAGTACTACATAATGTTATTGAATAAATAGTCAAAAACAACTGAAATAAGCATTATGAACACATTCACAACATTGACAGTAATGTTTTGTAGGTTTATAACTAGTTTTCTGAATAATTCACTAATGTATATTTGATTTTCCATAGTATTCAAAGTAAACTTAGAAGGCTATAAACTGTGCATTTGAACCTTTTAAATGGATTTACTCATAGGTTGTTTCCAATTTCCAGTGCTATAGTACTACATAATGTTATTGAATAAAAAGTAAAAAACAACTGAAATAAGCATTATGAACACATTTACAACATTGACAGTAATGTTTTATAGGTTTATAACTAGTTTTCTGAATTATTCACTAATGTACACTTGATTGTCCATAGTATTCAAAGAAAACTTAGAAGGCTATAAACTGTGCATTTGAACCTTTTCAATGGATTTACTCATAGGTTTTTTTAATTTCCAGTGCTATAGTACTACATAATGTAATTGAATGAATAGTCAAAAACAACTGAAAAAAGAATTATGAACACATTTACAACATTGACATTGATGTTTTATAGGTTTATAACTAGTTTTCTGAATAATTCACTAATGTACATTTGATTGTCCATAGTATTCAAAGTAAACTTAGAAGGCTATAAACTGTGCATTTGAACATTTTGAATGGATTTACTCATAGGTTGTTTTTGATTTCCAGTGCTATAGTACTACATAATGTTATTGAATAAATAGTCAAAAACAACTGAGGACAACGAATTTCTATGAAACCCTCAAAAGATGGAATCAAACGAAGAATCACTCATGGATGGTAAGCTCTCGGTAAAACAACTTTTACCATTAGTTTCCCCCCCCCCAAAAGGGCCTACAATCAATGCATCCTTCGAATGGAGCTGTAACATAGAACCTAACCAAAAAAAATCAACTCTCAAACTGAAACCATGCAACGTGCACATGTTCAACATCACACAGGAGGCAAGGATATCACAGAATCCATTAGAAAACTCAAATGGCAATGGCCTTGTTTCGATGCTAGAATGTCAGACAACTGCTGGATATTACAAATAACGTTGATCCCCAGAGATCATATGAGAAACAGTGGCCTGCAAAATATCAGATGGCATGATAAAATAGACAAGTTAAGAAAGTATTGGCTCTGCGACGCCCATGATAGAGATTTGTTCCAGCTTGAAAGAAGTCAGGGCTTCAGAGCTATAAACAAACAAGACTAAAGCAAATAACCAACATACTCGAGGAAAATGGAAACCTAACAACAGACAGAGACAGGATTGTTGAACGTGTCAAAGAATTTCACTAAAAACTTTATTCGTCCAAACAAGGACTACAAAACAATGAACATGATCTGCAAAACGTGGGCAATCAACTCGAGGACCTCCTACAAGGGTCAGGGTTTAGAGATGGGTTTAGGGAGGTGAAAGAAGCCATTAAACAGACAAAGAAAGGAATGGCCCCTGGACCAGACAACATCTCCATCATCAGAAAAGGTGGGTAAAATCATCACCAGGCCATCCTTTTCAACTTGTGTCTAAGACACAGTAAAGTCCCGCATGCTATCATAATGCTTTTATATAAAAAAGGAAACCAGAAAGACAACTCCAGTTCCTATAAGCCAACTCAACTGTGTACAAACTTTTCACATCCAATCAAATCACAAAAACACTTGATGAAAACCAACCATGAGAGCAAGCTGGCTTCAGAAGACCATGAGAGCAAGCTGGCTTTAGAACCATGGACCACCTGCATTCAATAAATCAACTGAAAGAGAAAGCAACGGAGTATAAACTACCACTCGCTGTGGCATTTATCAACTTCAAAAAACGTTTGACTCAGTAGAAACCCTCAAGGTCATGGAGGCCATCACTCGACAAGGTGAAGATCTAGTATATATCAAAGTGCTGATACATATATACAATCACAGTGGCTCTTTTTCTTACATAGACTCGGACCCCTTCCAGCTCCAGAAAAGAGTAAGACAAGGTGATACCAGCTCACCTAAACTTCACAGCCTGCCTTGAGATGATCTTCAGAAGACTAGACAGGGAGCGTAAAGGAATCATACACGGGGAGCAACCTCTGATTTGCAGATGACGTTGCCCTTTCTGCAGAGAACCTGCACGACCTCCAACTAATGATGGATTAATTAAACGAAGAGAGCAAGAAAGTTGGCGTACACTTGAACTTCAGCAAGACGAAGATCATGTGCAAACAACCACATCGGAGATAAAAACACTGAGATCAAAATCGAAGTCACAGAACTGGAGAAAGTAGATCACTATATCTACCTAGGACAACGAATCTCCATGAGACCCTCAAAAGAAGAAATCAAGTAAAGAATCACACTAGGATGGCAAGCCTTTGCCAAGGTATATATATATATATATATATATATATATATATATATATATATATATATATATATATATATATATATATATATATATATATATATATATACCTTGGCAAAGGCTTTCCATCCTAGTGTGATTTACACACACACACACATATATATATATATATATATATAGTATTGATGATTATACATGAGAACAAAGTGTGAAAAACAAGCTGATTCAGCTTCAAATCAGCAATTTTCAATTATGAATTGACTTTTTACAGACATGGTCATCAGTTATATATCTATTGCAATGATCTTGGTATCATTTCAAGAGTGAATCAGTAGAAACATTCCCAAATCAAGCTTTTCCAGATGGGAAAACCAGTGTTTTAGTATAGTGTTAATGTTTCTGCATGCGAATACAGTGTTGAAGACGAGCTGAAACGGCTTTAAATTAGTTATGTTCAACTTGGAATTAACTTATGAAAGTGATGTTAATCAGTTATAAACATTCCTAAATCAAGCTTTTCCGGATAGGAAAACTAACTTTTTCATTGCGATACATATCATTAATGTTTAAGATGCTTGGTCAAAAACAAGCTAAAACGGCTTCAGATTAGCAATGTTCAATTTGGAATTAACTTTTTATAGATTTACTAATCAGTTATATATTTATTGCAATAGTGATCTCTGCATTTTTTTTTCACACAATTCGATCCATTTTCCAAATAAGTTTTATACAAATTCCATCTCCAACCTGTTAGGGTCGGTGAGGCAGCCTTGGAGGATACCTCTCCCTTATATAGAGAGTTTTTAACTCAAATAAAGTCCACAGAGGTTTAAGTATAAAAACACGATTGCAATAGCATAGTAGGTCTGGGGACTTCATTTTAGCAGTTGGAAAAGTTTGAATTTTTTTATTAAAAAAAAAAAAAAAAAAATGGGAATTTTTTTTTTTATTTAAATTTTTTTATTCCTGGTGCTCCGAACATCCATCCTCGTTTCACAAGAGCAGTTTGGATGTGTATCAAGAGCCGGTGGAGCTCTTTAGCCACTGACCTGCAGTGGACAATCCACCAGACCCCCTGCCAGCGTTCCCCATGATTTGCACACCAAATATTATATCGGCCGTTCCTGCTGGGGGTGATGGGTGGGGGGTGATGTGCTCCAAGGGTGACTACCCAAACACTACACCAAGAGCGCGTCAGTTCCCGCTGGGTCATCGGTCCCAAAAGACTCAGCTACATCACTTACTTTGGGTAGGGGTGATGTTCTCCGAAAGCGACTACCCAAATCCTTCACCAAGAGAACACCTGTTCCTACTGAGTCACCGTTCCAACAGCGACCATTTAAACAAAACTCTAAGACTGTCAACAAGAGGACAAATTTATACATAGGCACATACAACGCCAGAACACTGTCAACTGACATGCACCTAACTGATCTAGAAAGTGAAATCAGAAATGTCAAATGGGACATCATAGGTATTAGTGAGGTAAGAAGACCCGGAGAAGAACTAATCGAACTGAGAAGCAGACATCTACTTTACAGCTACAGTAAAGAGAGAGTAAAGCAAAGTGGAGTTGGCTTTCTCATCAATAAGGACCTGAAAGACAATGTAACTGGCTTCAAAGCCATCTCTGGCCGAGTAGCTAGCGTCATAATACAACTTTCAAAACGATACAAACTCAATATAATCCAAGTCTACGCTCCCACTTCGCAATCAACCCAACAGGAAATAGACAACTTCTATGACACCAGAAAACACTTCAATGTTATCATGGGAGACTTCAACGCACAGGTAGGACAAGGAAATGAAAATTGCGTCGGCAAATTTGGATACAAAATACGCAACGAGAGAGGAGAAGATCTTGTAAACTTTGCAACGGCTAATGGATTCAAAATCATGAACACCTTCTTCAAGAAAGGACCCAATAGGAAATGGACTTGGAAACAAGAAACGAAATAGACTACATCCTAACGGACAAAAACGATATCGTCAAGGACATCCAAGTCCTAAATCAAGTCAATGTAGGCAGCGACCACAGAATGGTACGATGTAAAGTACAAATAAACACCAATAAAGAACGCAGGAAAATGTTCCATACAAAACCGCAGCCTCTAAACATACCAAAAGATCAATCTTTCAAGCTCGAATCGAAAAACAGATTCAGAATTCTTACTGAACAAGACAACACCAACATCAACGAACTAAGCAACAAAATGACAGCGTCAATAATTGAAGTAGCCTCTACATTCAAGCCAATGAGCAAACAACCCATTAGCAAAATCTCGGATGAGACTAGAAATCTCATGGAAAAACGCAGAAACCTCAAGCCACCGACAACAACGAGAGAGAAAATTGATGAGGCTGAACTAAACAAATTGATCAAGAAGAAACGAAGGGAAGACAGAAGGAGATACACGACGGCAGTCATTGAATCAACTCTTTAAAAAGGTCGAGGCTTCGAAGCTATAAACTAACTCGGGACGAAAGCAAATAACTAGCATACTCGAGGAAAATGGAAACCTAACAACAGACAGAGTCGAACGTGCCAAAGAATTCTACCAAAAACTTTATTCGTCCAAACAAGGACTACAAAACAATGAGCAAGATACACAAGACATGAGCAATCAACTCGAGGACTTCCCAAAAGTAACCCCGTGGGAGGTGAAAGAAGCCATTAAACAGACGAAGAAAGGAACTGCCCCTGGACCAGACAACATAACCATAGACCTACTCCGAAAAGCAGGTAAAATCATCACTAGGAAACTGGCCGTCCTCTTCAACCTGTGTCTAAAACACAGTAAAGTCCCAGACGATTGGAACACTGCTATCATAATGCTTTTATATAAAAAAAAGGAAACCTGAACTATAGGCCTATAAGCCTACTCAACTGTGTATACAAACTTTTCACAAAGATCATCACCAACCGAATCACAAAAACACTCGATGAAAACCAGCCACGTGAACAGGCTGGCTTTAGAAGAAGCTACTCGACCATGGACTACCTGCACTCGATAAATCAACTGAAAGAAAAAGCAGCAGAGTATAAACTACCACTTGCCGTAGCATTTATCGACTTTAAAAAGGTGTTCGACTCAATAGAAATCCCTAAGGTCATGGAGGCCATCAGTCGGCAAGGTGTAGATCCAGTATATGTTGAAGTGTTGAAACATATATACAATCACAGCAGCTCATTTATCAGGCTACATAAAGACTCGGCCCCTTCCAGCTCCAGAAAAGAGTAAGACAAGGTCACCTAAACTCTTCACAGCCTGCCTCGAGATGACCTGGGAGAGTAAAGGAATTAAAATAGACGGCGAGTATCTGAGCAACGACATAGCCCTTTTCGTAGAGAACCTACACGACCTCTAACTAATGATAGATGAACTAAATGAAGAGAGCAAGAAAGTCGGCCTACACATGAACTTCAGCAAGACGAAGATCATGTGCAACAACCACATTGGAGATAAAAACACTAAGATCGAAATCGAGGACACAGAACTCGAGAAAGTAGACCACTACATCTACCTAGGGCAATGAATCTCCATGAGACCCTCAAAAGAAGAAGAAATCAAGCGAAGAATCACACTAGGATGGCAAGCCTTCAAAAATAATAAGATCCCATTAATCCTAAAGAGAAGGGTGTATAACCGATGCATCCTCCCAATAGTCACTTATGGAGCTGAAACATGGAACTTAACCAAGAGACAGACCCTTAAAGCCATGCAACGTGCACATGAAAGAATAATGCTGGGCCTCATGGAGAGACCACAAAACAGCACAGTACATCCGGGAAAAGACAAGAGTTAGAGACATCATAGAATCCATAAAAAAATCTCAAATGGCGGTGGGCTGGCCATGCTGCAAGAATGGCAGATGGACATCACGACTCACAACATGGATTCCCCGAGACCACATGCGCAACCGAGGCCGGCAAAATGTTAGATGGAGAGACGAGCTAGACAAGTTCAGGAAGTACTGGCTCCGCGACGCCCATGAATGATAGAGAAGTGTGGCAAATCCTGGGGAAGGTCTATGTCCAACGACGGACGCTAAAAGACTGATGCATTATTTTCATCGTTACAAATGGTAAGAAGAGGCCAAAATCAAGCATTTTTTGACAGGATATCACTGTTTTGTAGGAGCCATTCACTGTGATACATAGTATTAAAGTGCGGAGAACAAGCTGAAAAGGCTTAAAATTTGCTATTTCTAATTTCTAATTTTTAAAGAAATGTAAATCAGTTATATATCAATTGCAGTAGTGATGTTGGTATCATTTCACATGTAATGTAAACCAAACATCCCCAGATAGGAAAACAAAGTCTTTCCACAGTGAAATTTGTGATTAACTTTTTAAAGAGATGTTAATCGGTTATATAGCTATTGCAATAGAGATATTTGTATTATTTTGAGTGTAATAGTGAAAAAATTCCCAAATCAAGCATATCCAGATAGAAAAACCAGTGTTTCACTGTGATATATCGTATTAGTGTTTTTGAATAAGAACACAGTGTTAAAAACTGGCTGGAACTCTTTGAACTAGCAATATTCAATTTGGAATTAACTTTATCGCGAGATCTTGAGCAGTTATATATCTATTGCAATAGCGATATTCATATTTTTGAAGTTTGATACAGTGGAAACATTATCAAACCATGTATTTTCAGATAGGATACTCAGTGTTTCATGAAAGCCGTCCACTGTGATGTACAGTATTCTGAATGAGAAGAAAGTTTCAAAAACAAACTGAAACAGCTTTAAATTAGCAATTTTCAATTTTGAAATAACTTTTTAAAGAGATGTTAATCAGTTATATAACTATTGCAATAGAGATCTTTGTATTATTTTCATTGTCTTAAACAGGCCAAAATCAAGCATTATCAGATTGGAATTCAGCGTTTTGTGAAAGTCTTTTGCTGTAATATATGTATTGTATTAGTGTTTCTGAATATGAACACAGTGTCAAAAACAATCATTTTCAAATCAGTAGTTATGTATTTGGAATCAACTTACACTGTGATAGCTATAAAGTATTATTGTTTCACAGTCAAAAACAAGCTGGAACAGCTCCAAATCAGGAATTTTTAATTTGGAATTAAACTTTTTTGAGGTGTCAATAAAGTTCTATATGTATTCCGATTTTTTCAAGGTGTCAAAAACAGTAAAAACCGGTCCAAATCAAGCAATTCCTGAGTTTGAAATCAATCGTTCCGGAATGTCTTTCACTGTCATAGTATATCATTATTGTTCTCAAATAATAGAAATCAATGTTTTTTAAAATTCTAATCAATCATTTCTGAGTGTTTCAATGATTTATATATATTGCGATTGTAAAAAGGTGTCATGAGGAGTCAAAACATACATAAATCAGGCATTTTCAGGTTGAAAATCAATATTTTTTTTATTCATCCCAATAATAAAGTTGTCAAAAAGTGTCAAAGCTTACCAAAATCAGGCATTTTTAGATTAGAAATCAATGTCTTCAAAATGTCTTTTAGTGAGATAACAATTATTGTTTTAAAACATGCAGTGTGAAAAATAAGCTTAAACAGCTTTGAATCAAGCATTTTCAATTTGAGAGATAGAAATTTATTAATTTATCATCCTACAAGGTGTCCGGAAGGCCTTAATTAATCAATCATTCATGGTCAGAAATTGATATTTTCGTAGCTGCTTTTTAAGATAGTTATACATTATCATTGTACTCAGTGTCAAAAACAACTAAAACATTTTCTATTTTATCATCAATTCTCCCAAAGATGTCAATAACTTTCAAATCTATTACAATATTGATCATAGAATTCTACACAGTGTCAAGAAGATTAAAAATAGGCCTATTGGAAGAAATTCAATTTCTTTGAAGGGATTTTGTAATTCATAGTTTTATATCAATAGTGTTTTTAGATATATACACAATCAAAAACAAGCTGAAACATGTCTAAATCAAGCATTTTCAATGTGGAAATCAACTTTTCCAAGTGTGTCAATAAGTCTTAAATTTATTGCTGTTTTGATTACAGAATTTGACGAGGTGTCATAGGCTCAAATCAAGTGTTTTTGAGTTGAAAATCAATTTTTTTCAATCGGTGTCTTCGTGTTATAATTATATGTCTTTATCATTTCAAGAACTAGCTGAAATAGTTCTAAATCAGGCATCTTTGATTTGAAGTTGTGAATATTGTTATATAGTAATATTGATTATACGATTTCACAAGATATCAACAAGTCAAAACTGGCTTAAATCAAGAATTTTTAGATTGAAAATTAATGTTTTCAAAGGGTCTTTGTATGATAGTTTTGTCATCATTGTTTTTAAACATATACAAGCTTAAACAGATCTAAATCAAACATTTTTGATTTGAAAATAAACTCTTAAAGAGGTGTCAATAATTTTTTTGATATAATGCAATCTTGATTGTAGGTGTTATAATGAGTCAAAACAGGCCTAAATCAATCATTTCCATGTTGAAAATCAATTTATTCAGAGGGTCAGTTATATCTATATATCATTATTGTTTTTAAACATGTATAAAGCGTTAAAATCAAGCTAAAGCAGGTCTAAATCAAGCATTTGCTGTTTGGAAATATTCTCCTATAGACGTGTAATAACTTAGATCTATTGATTATAGAATTCTATAAGATGTTAAAAAATTCAAAACAGGCCTAAATCAAGCATTTTTAGGTTAAAAATCTGTTATTCTCATCAATATTGTTTTAAAACATATGTGTAGTGTTAAGAGGCTAAAAGATGATTTATCATCAAGGATTTTCAATTCAATTTTCCATGAGGTTCTCAATAATTTTCAGATCTATCACATTGATTGTATCATTTTTAGGAGGAAAATCAATTTTTTGAAGGTTAATTCCAAATTATAGTTATGAATTGGTATTGTTTCTAATATTTAGATGCACAATCAAACACAAGCTAAACACAATCATTTTCAATTTGAAAATCAACTTTTCCAAGTATATCAATATAAAAGTTAAAACAGGCCTAAATGGAGCGTTTTTAGGTTGAAAATAATTTTTTTCAAGTCCAAGTAGTTGATATATCAATATTCTTATGACATATACACAATGTCTAAAGCATGCTAGAATCAAGCATTTCCAATTTGAAAATCAATTTTTCTAAGGTTGTTGATAATTTTTAGATCTCTTGCAATATTGATTATAATTTGCAAAGTGTAAAAAGAGTCCCAACATGCCGAATTTCAAAAGATCTTTGTAAGTTATATTTATGAATTGAAATAAAAGGATAAAAAGTAAATAAATGAATAAATAAATTAAAAAAACAATAAAAAAAATAAAAACAAACGATTAGATTCCAAGACAGGCCTGTTCCCAATGATGAATTCTTGCTATTCCATTCTATTGCCGGATGTAGTACTCTTCAGCAAGGTGAAACAAAAAAAAAAAAAAAAAAAGAAATGTTGTTTTTTTTATTGCTAAAAGTAATATAAAAGCAACCAAGACTGGATAAGTAAACCACTAATCTAGCTTTGTTTGAAAAGTCCCTGTCTGGGAACTTTCAGTAAGTTAAAAATTTGATATATAAGGGGGAAGTATGACCCATGCAGCTGAAAAAGAACTGCATAATCTGTCAGACTTATTATTATTCCTATAACACAATCTTAGATGTAAATGCGCCCAATCTTAGATGTTTATTGAACTGGCTTATTTCATGAATCTTTTTTATCCTCTACAGCGCTGCATGCACCTAAGCCCATCAAGAGCAGATAAAATGGGTGCTAAGAGCCAATGGAGCGCTAAGGCCACCAAACCGGGAGTAACCTATCTACCAGACCCCCTGTCAACACGTTCTGGGCTAGCACGGCAGGGCATGGCCCAACACTATGATAGTTATACCAGCCGTTCCTGCTAGGCACTCGGTTCCAAACGGCCTAGCCACATCGCACGCTTGCATAGGGTGCTCCAACAGCGACCACTTAAATAAAACCCGAACCTCAAGACGAGAGAACAACATTATGCATCAGTACCTACAACGTCAGAACACACTCTACAAATTCTCACCTGACCCATCTAGAAAGTGAAATAAAGACATCAAGTGGGACATCATCGATTTTAGCGAAATGTGAAGACCAGGAGGAGAACTACCTGAACTGAAGAGCTATGGAAGAGAAAAAGTAAAGCAAAGTGGAGTAAGCTTCCTCATCAATGAAGACCTCAAAGACAACGTGGTAGGCTTCAAAGCTATCTCAGACCGCATAGCCGGCGTCACCATACAGCTCTCAAAAAATACAGGCTAAATGTCATCCAAGTGTACGCTCCCACTATGCAATCATGCAAAGAAGAGGTAAACAATTTCTATGATGATTTGAACTCCCTACTACAAGATATCAAAAAATACTTAAATATCATCATGAGAAACGCACAGATAGGATGCCTTGGAAATAAAGATGCGTTGGAAAATTTGGATATAAAAAAAAAAAAAGGCAAAGATCTGGTGAACTTTACAACTGCAAACAATTTGAAGATTATGAATACATTCTTCAAAAAGAACCCCAATAGAAAATGGACCCAACCACGAAACAAAAAACGAAGTAGGCTATATCCTAACGGACAGAAGTGACACCATCAGAGACAAACAAATTATAAACCATGTAAACCGACCATAGAATGGTGAGATGTAAGATGCAGGTAAACGCTAATAAAGAACGTAGGAAATCGTTCCACACCGAACGGCAACCACTGAACGTACCAAAGGAACTCGCTCAACCCTTCAAACTAGAATTGAGAAAGAGATTTAAAATACTTACCGATGTGAACTACACAGCAAAATAACAACCTTTCTGACAGAAGCTGCCACTTCAAACCAAGAAGCACACAGATCCTTAGTAAAATCTTTGACGAAACCAAGAAACTTTTTGAAAAACGTAGAAACCTCAAACCACCAACAAGGGAAAAAATTGAGGAGACCAAACTAAACAAAACTAACAGAAAGAAACTAAGAGAAGACAAGACAGTATACGACAGGGATCATCGAAACCACTCTCGAAAAACGTTGGCACTTTGAAGCAATAAACAAAGCTATAGGAAAGAAACAGATAACGAGCATACTCGAAGAAAAAAGAGACAAAACTAGATAGAGATAGATTTGACGAACGCACCTAATAATTCTATCAAGAACTTTACTCTTCGAAACACCAGTAGCAAAACAACGTCCAAGATACGCAATACTCAGACAATCAGTTCGAGGACTTTCGAGAATTTACATCATGGAAGGTTAAAGCCATTCGACAAAGAAAGGAAGAGCTCCTGGACATCACTATCAATCTACTCAAAAAAGCTGGGAAGATCATCACCAAAAACTAGCTTTTCTATTCAACTTATGTCTAAAACAGAGTAAAATCCTGAAAGACCGGAACACAGCAACCATAATGCTTCTACACAAAAAAGGAAACCCCAGGCCTATAAGCTTACTAAACTCCATCTATAAACCTTTCACAAAAATCATCACCAACCGGATCACTAAAACACTAGACGAGAACCAACCACGCGAGCAGGCTGGATTTAGAAGAAACTACTCAACCATGGACCATCTCCATTCAAAAAATCAGCTGGAAGAGAAAGCAGCAGAATATAAAATGCCACTTGCAGTAGCATTTATAGACTCGAAGAAGGCATGAAGGTCATCACTCTCCAGTATACGTCAAAGTACTACAACATATATACAATCACAGCAACTTCTTTCTCAGGTTACATAAGGACTTCACATTTCCAGCTCCGAAAAGTAGTGAGAAAAGGTAATACAAGCTCTCCCCAACTCCTCACTGCCTGTCTCGAGATGATCTTCTGAAACCTAGACTGGGAGAATAGAGGAATCAAAATAGACATCGTCCTTTTTTTCAGAGAACCTACATAACCTCCAACTAATTCTAGATGAACTAAATGGAGTAAGCAAAAGAGTTGTAGACATGAACAAAAATCATGTGCAGCGATCACCTAACTGTCAAAATCGAAGATGCAAAACTGGGGGAAGTAGATCACTACATCTGCCTAGGACAACGAATCTCCATTAAACCTAGAAAAGAGAAAGAGATCAAGCGAAGAATCACTCCTAGAATGGTAAGCCTTCAAAAACAAGTCGATCTTGAAAAGAAGAGTATACAATCAATGCATTCTCCCAATAGTCACTTGTAGAGCGGAAACATGGAACAACTAACAGATAGATCCACAACGCACACAGATCAACGCACACATGAGAGAATGATGCTAAGTCCACACCTTTTTCTAGCCTTTTCGGCAAGGATCAAAGTATAGTATCTGTTCCACGGCAGAGTACTAAGGCTTGCCGGCGGGAGATGATGTGTGTCAAAGACCGAGTGCACCAATGCAATGACGTTATACTTAGGCTACACATGGGTTTGTTACTCGGCCCAACTGCAGGGAATCCGTTGCCCTGGGGCAGGACTGCCCCATTGCACTTAAAGGGACAGGTCAGGCCTGTGCCTGATGCTTTCGTGACTGCAGTTGCTTTTGCAACCCGTCTCGTCGGCTGGAGCTATTTCTGATGGATTGCTCCTTTTTCCTAACGTAAAGCTTCGACTTCGTGTCGCATTTTGCTCTGGTGGGATAGTAAATAAAGAGATGCTCGGCCCAGCTGCGGGAGATACGGTGCTTCGGTAGCACTGTTCCATTGCACTCAAAGGGACAGGTTGGGATTGTCCTGACGCTTTTATCGACGGCGGTTGCTTTTCCCCCACGTAGAGTGTCGCATTTTGCTCTGGTGGGGGAGTCAAAATCAAGCAATTTGCTTGAATAATTCAATTTTATAGGAGCTTAATTGCAATTTTTATTCTGGGTTCATCAATGTGTCATAAACTAACAATATCATAGCTAATCTGAGTGTTTTTTCACATGATAATCAATCATCTCAAATAAGTGTTGAATTATTATTTCTAGGCTTCATTTTGTACAATGCATAAAAACATTTCTAAATCGTGTTTTTGTTACTTTGACAACAACTTTTTAAAAGTTTGTAAGGAATACTATAATACAATGGGTGCTAAGAGCCAGTGAAGCTACTCTGATTGACATCAGCTGCAACCTGTCCACTAGACTACAACACTATTTTTCAGCATATGCAATGTCAGAACACTCTCAACAGACATGCACCTAACCGAGATCGAAAATATGATAAAGAACATCAAATGAGACATAAACAGTTAGAGCGACACGAGAAGACCCAGAGAAGAAGTAATCGAACTGAAGACCTTTACAACTACGGATAAGAGGAAGCAAAACAAAGCGGAGTAATTTTTCTCATCAATGAGGAACTCAAAGACAACGTAGTTGGCTCCAAAGTTAATTGCATGTCACCGTACAACTCTCAAAGAAATACAGACTATGTATATGTCTATGCATTCACTTCGTAGTCTACCGATGAGGAAATAGACAACATCTACGGTGACTTGAAATCCCTTCTCCAACATACCAGAAAATGCTTTAATTTCATTATGGGAGCCTTCAACACACAGGCAGGACGAGGAAACGAACGTTGCGACGGCAAGTTCGGGTATAAAGTACGGAACAAGAGAGGAGAAGACCTAGTAAACTTACAGGTTCATAATAATGAACACCCCCAAGGAAAAAGACAATAAAATTGAGCAGAAAAAACGAAACCGTCAAAGATATCCTAAATCAAGTCAACGTAGAAAGCGACTACAGGTAAGATGTAAAATTCAAATCAACATGAACAAAGAACGCAGGAAAATGTTTCGCACCAAACTGCAACCACTAAACGTACCAAGCTTGAACGAAAAAAAGAAACAACTTTTACCAAACCAGAAGAGAGCAACATCAACATCAACGAGTTCAACAACAAAATAACAGCCTATTTGATCGGAGTCACCTCTATGTTTAGGACCTGATAACGCACAAACCACCGGTGAAATCATAGATGAAAATAAGAACCCATAGAAGAAAGCAGGAATCTCAAGCCACTTACAACAAAAAAAGAGGAATTTGAAGCAACCAAACTAAATAGAATCATCCAAACGAAACGAAGAGAGGACAAAAGAGATATACGACAGCAATCATCGAAAAATTCTCGTAAAAAAATTGGGGCTTCAAAGCTATCAACAAAATACTGGACGAAGACAAATAACAAATGCACTCAAAGGAAATTGACCTAAAAACAGACACCTGATGATAGACAGGGGACAGGATCGTAGATCTATAAAAAATTCTACTCCCCCAAACAAAATGCACAAAAATACGGACAGGTGCAAGACACAAGTAATTAATTGACGGTCTTCCCAGGAGTTAAGGCATGTGAACTGAAACAAACTATCAAACAAACTATCAAACAAACAAGAAAAAAAAGGAAACTCCCCTCCCACCTAGTGGGACCAGATAACATCACCATCGACCTATTCAGGTGATCACTGGGGAAAATGGCTATTTCATTCAACCTATGCCTAAAACAAAGCCCCGAAAAAACCAATTCAGACCTAATTCAAGTTGTTTTCCACTCTAAAGAAAGTTTGATAAGCTGCAGTCGATTTCTATGCCTACCTTGGTATTCAAAAAAAATAGGTCTAATTAGAACTTTTATAACTTTAAAATAATCTTTTGAAGATGTGTAAGTAAATGTGCAATCAGTAGCAGTGTTCTCTGTACATTTTGCAAATTGTCAGAAATAACATAACAGGACTAAATCACCATTCTTACCATGAAAAATATGATGAAAATCATTTTTTTACGAATGTTTTAAGTGTGAACTTAGTGGCCGTGCCAATCAAGATTTTCAAGCTCTGGAAAACAAGCCAAACGTAAAAATCAATGATTTTGCTCATAAAACTTCATTATCTTGGCGTGTGCAAAAATAAAAGCAATTTTTATAGATGTTTTTCAATACATCATAGAAGCTAGATCAGATCTAATTCAAGTATTTTTTACTTTGATAATCAATGGTTTAAGTAATGGTTAAATCATCAGTAATGTCATTTTAAGGTTTTTCATGTTATAAAAAAGACCAAAAGGTGTGTAAGTGAGTGTAAAATGAAAAGCAATATTGAAATAGGTTTTTAATCGTGACAAAAAGATGAAAAGAGGGGAAAATCCAAAACAGATGTAAACCAAACATTTTTCCTTGAAAATCAGATTTTATTGGTATAAGTAACGATATATATGCTCTGTTCTCAAGGAGTCAGAAACAAACGAAATCAAATATAATTCAACTGTTAAATCAGTGGCAGTGTTGTCTCTACATTTTGCAAGGTCAAAAATAGATATAAATAAGTCTAAATCAACTATTTCAAGATGTATAAATAGTGTTTAATCTTTTTTTTTCGTTTTGCCAGGTATCCAAAACAAAACAGAACTAGTGTTTATCAAGATCTTTCACTATGAAGAATTTTTCGTAATCGTCAAATCAGTAACGTGTTATTCCTATCTTTTTCATGATGTAAAAACGAAACTAATTCAAACCTTTTATCTTAGAAATCAGTAACCATGTCTAAGTAAACAATTTTACCAGAAAATCGTTTTTCAATGCTCGTAAGCGTCAAATAAGTGGCAGTGCTGTCTTTTTTGCAAAGGGTGGAACGATGCCGGAAAATCAAGCGTTTTGCCCTGAAAAATCAAATTCTTCATGCGTGTATTAAATCATCTATCAACATCATCTATCATCCTCATCATCATCATCATCATGTCTTTCAACATCCTTTGTTGGACGTGGACCTTTCACAAGATTAGCAAGACCTCTCTATCATGGGCATCGTGGAGCCAATACTTTATAAACGCGTCTAGTTCATCTTGCCATAGTATACTCTGCTGGCTTTGGTTTTGCATGCGATGTTTGAGGATCCATGTTATGAGTTTTGATATCCAGCGGTTGTCTGTCATTCTTGCAACACGACTAACCATTGACATTTGAGTTTTCTAATGGACTATGATGTCTTGGACTACCGTTTTTTTTCCTCTAATGTGTGCACGTTGCATGATTAATGTCTTGGTTTGGTTCCATGTTTCAGCTCCATTGTTGACTATCAGAAGGATGCAATGGTTGTACACCCTCTTTTTAAGAGTAATGGGATTTTTCTCGTTCTTGCTATGTCAAAAGCTCGCTATCCAGATAACATCATCATCAACCTATTCAAAAAGGGTTAGGTTATCACTCAGGAAAATAGCTATTTTATTCAACCTATGCCTAAAACAAAGTCCCGAAAAGATTGCAACACTGAAAGACTACAACTATCGACCATTAAGTCTACTGTAGTGCATCTTCAAACTTTTCAAACCGTGAGCTGTGGTCTCATTGTAAAAAAATGAGTTAAAAACAGATCTAAATCAAGCATTTCGCCCAAACTTTCCTTTTTACAAAAGTCCTAAATAAGTGTTAAATCAGTAACTTCTTTATCTAGCATTTGCTAGCTATAAAATACAAGCCACATGAAAACATAACTTTTTACTTTGAAATAAAAGGCAAATTTTACATTGAGTTTACAATCGTGTCAGAAATAAACCAATTCAGACCTGATTCATAAAAAAAGTTTGATAAGCTGCAGTCGATTTCTATGCCTTTCTTGGTATTCAAAAAAATAGGTCTAATTAGAACTTTTATAACTTTAGAATAATCTTTTGGAGGTGTGTAAGTAAAGGTGCAATCAGTAGCAGTGTTCTCTGTACATTTTGCAAATTGTCAGAAATAACATAACAGGACTAAATCACCATTCTTACCATGAAAATATGATGAAAATCATTTTTTTACGAATGTTTTGATTGAGAACTTAGTGGCCGGGCCAAATTAAGATTTTCAAGTTCTGAAAAACAAGAAAAAAGGTAAAAATCAATGATTTTGCTCATAAAACTATTATCTTGGCGTGTGCAATTTTTATAGATGTTTTTCAATATATCATGGAAGCTAGATCAGATCTAATTCAAGTATTTAATTCAAGGGTTTAAGTAATGGTTAAATCATCAGTAGTGTCATTTTGAGGTTTTTCATGTTATAAAAAAGACTAAAAGGTGTGTAAGTGAGTGTTAAATGAAAAGCAATTTTGAAATAGGTTTTTAATCGAGACAAGAAGATGAAAACAGTAGAAAATCCAAAACAGATGTAAACCAAACATTTTACCTTGAAAATCAGATTTTATCGGTATAAGTAACAATATTTATGCTCTGTTCTCAAGGAGTCAGAAAGAAACCAGATCAGATATAATTCAAGTGTTGAATCAGTGGCAGTGTTGTCTCCACATTTTGCAAGGTCAAAAATAGATCAAAATAGGTCTATATCAACTATTTCAAGATGTATGAATAGTGTTTAATCTTTTTTTTTCGTTTTGCCAGGTATCCAAAACAAAACAGAACTAGTAAGCGTCAAATAAGTGGCAGTGCTGTCTTTTTTGCAAGGAGTGGAACGATGCCAGAAAATCAATCGTTTTGCCCAGAAAAATCAGATTCTTCATGCGTGTATTAAATGATATTTCAACATCATCCTCATCCTCATAATCATCATCATCATCATCATCATCATCATCATCATCTCATCATCATCATGTCTTTTAACATCCGTTGTTGGACGAAGACCTTTCACAAGATTAGCAAGACCTCTCTATCATGGGCATCGTGGAGCCAATACTTTATAAACGAGTCTAGTTCACCTTGCCATAGTATATTCTGCTGGCTTTGGTTTTGCATGTGATATTTGAGGATCCATGTTATGAGTTTTGATATCCAGCGGTTGTCTGTCATTCTTGCAACATGACCAGCCTTTAACATTTGAGTTTTCTAATGGACTATGATGTCTTGGACTACCGTTTTTTTTCCCTCTAATATGTGCATGTTGAATGATTAGTGTCTCGGTTTGGATCCATATTTCAGCTCCATTGTTGACTATCAGGAGGATGCAATGGTTGTACACCCTCTTCTTAAGAGTAATGGGATTTTTCTCATTCTTGCTCTGTCAAAAGCTTGCCATCCAGACAACATCATCATCAACCTATTCAAAAAAGGTAAGGTCATCACTCAGGAAAAAAGCTATTTTATTCAACCTATGCCTAAAACAAAGTCCTGAAAAGATTGCAACACTCAAAGACTACAACTATCGACCATTAAGTCTACTGTAGTGCATCTTCAAACTTTGCATCAAAGTCATAACCCCATAAAAAAAGTCATGAGCTAAACGGTGAGCTGTGGTTTCATTGTAAAATAATGAGTTAAAAACAGATCTAAATCAAGCAATTTGCCATGACCTTCCTTTTTACAAAAGTCCTAAATAAGTGTTAAATCAGTAACTACTTTATCTAGCATTTGCTAGCTATGAAATACAAGCCAGATTAAAACATGACTTTTTACTTTGAAATAAAAGGCAAATTTTACATTGAGTTTACAATCGTGTCAGAAATAAACCAATTTAGACCTGATTCAAGTTTTCCACTCGATCAACTACATAAAAAAAGTTTGATAAGCTGCAGTCGATTTCTATGCCTTTCTTGGTATTCAAAAAAATAGGTCTAATTAGAACTTTTATAACTTTAAAATAATCTTTTGGAGGTGTGTAAGTAAAGGTGCAATCAGTAGCAGTGTTCTCTGTACATTTTGCAAATTGTCAGAAATAACATAACAGGACTAAATCACCATTCTTACCATGAAAAATATGATGAAAATCATTTTTTTACGAATGTTTTGATTGTGAACTTAGTGGCCGGGCCAATCAAGATTTTCAAGCTCTGAAAAAAAGCCAAACGTAAAAATCAATGATTTTGCTCATAAAATTTTATTATCTTGGTGTGTGCAAAAATAAAAGCAATTTTTATAGATGTTTTTCAATATATCATAGAAGGTAGATCAGATCTAATTCAAGTATTTTTGACATTGATAATCAAGGGTTTAAGTAATGGTTAAATCATCAGTAGTGTCATTTTAAGGTTTTTCATGTTATAAAAAAGACTAAAAAGTGTGTAAGTGAGTGGAAAATAAAAGGCAATTTTGAAATAGGTTTTTAATCGTGATAAAAAGATGAAAAGAGGAGAAAATCCAAAACAGATGTAAACCAAACATTTTACCTTGAAAATCAGAATTTATCGGTATAAGTAACAATATTTATGCTCTGTTCTCAAGGCGTCAGAAAGGAACCAGATCAGATATAATTCAAGTATCTCTAAATTTTGCAAAGTCAAAATTAGATCAAAATAAGTCTAAATCAACTATTTCAAGATGTATAAATAGTGTTTAGTCTTTTTTTTGTTTTGCCAGGCATCCAAAACAAAACAGAACTAGTCTGAATCAAAACCTTTCATTATGGAGAATTTTTCCTAATCGTCAAATCAGTAACGCGTTATTCCTATCTTTTTCATGATGTAAAAACGAAACTAATTCAAGCCTTTTATATTAGAAATCAGTAACCATGTCGAAGTAAATAATTTTACCGGAAAATCGTTTTTCAATGCTCGTAAGCGTCAAAAAAGTGGCAGTTCTGTCTTTTTAGCAAAGAGTGGAACGATGCTGGAAAATCAAGCGTTTTGCCCTGAAAAATCAGAATCTTCATGCGTGTATTAAATCATCTATCATCATCATCATCATCCATCTTCCTCCTCCTCCTCCTCCTCCTCCTCCTCCTCATCATCATCATCATCATCATGTCTTTCAACATCTGTCGTTGGACAAGGACCTTTCATAAGATTAACAAGACTTCTCTATCATGGGCTTCGTGGAGCCAATACTTTATAAACGAGTCCAGTTCACCTTGCCATAGTATATTCTGCTGGCTTTGGTTTTGCATGTGATGTTTGAGGATCCATGTTATAAGTTTTGATATCCAGCGGTTGTCCGTCATTCTTGCAACACGACTAGCCATTGACATTTGAGTTTTCTAATGGACTATGATGTCTTGGACTACCGTTTTTTTTCCCTCTAATATGTGCACGTTGCATGATTAGTGTCTTGGTTTGGATCCATGTTTCAGCTGCATTGTTGACTATCAGGAGGATGCAATGGTTGTACACCCTCTTCTTAAGAGTAATGGGATTTTTCTTGTTCTTGCTCTGTCAAAAGCTTGCCATCCAGAGAACATCATCATCAACCTATTCAAAAAAGGTTAGGTCATCATCCGGGAAAATAGCTATTTTATTCAACCTATGCCTAAAACAAAGTCCCGAAAAGATTGGAACACTGAAAGACTACAACTACCGACCATTGAGTCTATTGTAGTGCATCTTCAAACTTTCCATTAAAGTCATAACCCCATAAAAAAAGTCATGAGCTGTGGTCTCATTGTAAAAAAAAATGAGTTAAAAAACAGATTTAAATCAAGCATTTTGCCATGAACTTTCCTTTTTTCAAAAGTCCTAAATAATTGTTAAATTAGTAACTTCTTTATCTAGCATTTGCTAACTATGAAATACAAGCCAGATGAAAACATAACTTTTTACTTTGAAATAAAAGGCAAATTTTACATTGTTTACAATCGTGTCAGAAATAAACCAATTCAGACCTAATTCAAGTTGTTTTCCACTCGATCAACTACATAAAAAAAGTTTGATAAGCTGCAGTCGATTTCTATGCCTGTCTTGGTATTCAAAAAAAATAGGTCTAATTAGAACTTTTATAACTTTAAAATAATCTTTTGAAAGTGTGTAAGTAAGTGGGCAATCAGTAGCAGTGTTCTCTGTACATTTTGCAAATTGTCAGAAATAACATAACAGGACTAAATCACCATTCTTTCCATGAAAAATATGATGAAAATCATTATTTTACGAATGTTCTAAGCGTGAACTTAGTGGCCGTGCCAATCAAGATTTTCCAAGATCTGAAACGTGAAAATCAATGATTTTGCTGATGAAAATTGATTATCCTAATGTGTGCAAAAATAAAAGCAATTTTCATGTATGTTTTTCAATAAATCATAGAAGCTAGTTCAGATCTAATTCAAGTATTTTTGACTTAGATTATCAAGGGTTTAAGTAATGGTTGAATCATCAGTAGTGTCATTTTAAGGTTTTTCATGTTATAAAAAAGACTAAAAGGTGTGTAAATGAGTGAAAAATGAATAGCAATTTTGAAATAGGTTTTTAATTGTGACAAGAAGATGAAAAGAGGAGTAACGATATATATGCTCTGTTTTCAAGGAGTCAGAAACAAACGAAATCAGATATAATTCAAGTGTTAAATCAGTGGCAGTGTTGTCTCTACATTTTGCAAGGTCAAAAATAGATCAAAATAAGTCTAAATCAACTATTTTAAGATGTATAAATAGTGTTTTATCTTTTTTTGTTTTGCCAGGTATGCAAAACAAAACAGAACTAGTCTGAATCAAGACCTTTCACTATGAAGAATTTTTCGTAATTGTTAAATCAGTAATGCGTTATTCCTATCTTTTTCATGATGTAAAAACAAAACTAATTCAAGCCTTTTATCTTAGAAATCAGTAACCATGCCTAAGTAAACAATTTTACCGGAAAATCGTTTTTCAATGCTCGTAAGCGTCAAATAAGTGGCAGTGCTGTCTTTCTTGCAAAGAGTGGAACGATGCTGGAAAATCAAGCGTTTTGCCCTGAAAAATCAGATTCTTCATGCGTGTATTAAATCATCTATCAACATTATCCATCATCCTCATCATCATCATCATCATCATCATCCTCATCATCGTCATCATCATCATCATCAACATCAACATCCTTTGTTGGACGAGGACCTTTCACAAGATTAGCAAGACCTCTCTATCATGGGCATCGTGGAGCCAATACTTTATAAACGCGTCTAGTTCATCTTGCCATAGTATATTCTGCTGGCTTTGGTTTTGCTTGTGATGTTTGAGGATCCATGTTATGAGTTTTGATATCCAGCGGTTGTCTGTCATTCTTGCAACACGACTAGCCATTGACATTTGAGTTTTCTAATGGACTATGATGTCTTGGACTACCGTTTTTTTTTTTCCTCTAATATGTGCACGTTGCATGATTAGTGTCTTGGTTTGGTTCCATGTTTCAGCTCCATTGTTGACTATCAGGAGGATGCAATGGTTGTACACCTTCTTCTTAAGAGTAATGGGATTTTTCTCGTTCTTGCTCTGTCAAAAGCTTGCCATCCAGAGAACATCATCATCAACCTATTCAAAAAAGGTTAGGTCATCACTCGGGAAAAAAGCTATTTTATTCAACCTATGCCTAAAACAAAGTCCCGAAAAGATTGGAACACTGAAAGACTACAACTACCGACCATTGAGTCTATTGTAGTGCATCTTCAAACTTTCCATCAAAGTCATAACCCCATAAAAAAAGTCATGAGCTGTGGTCTCATTGTAAAAAAAATGAGTTAAAAACAGATCTAAATCAAGCATTTTGCCATGAACTTTCCTTTTTACAAAAGTCCTAAATAAGTGTTAAATCAGTAACTTCTTTATCTAGCATTTGCTAACTATGAAATACAAGCCAGATGAAAACATAACTTTTTACTTTGAAATAAAAGGCAAATTTTACATTGTTTACAATCGTGTCAGAAATAAACCAATTCAGACCTAATTCAAGTTGTTTTCCACTCGATCAACTACATAAAAAAAGTTTGATAAGCTGCAGTCGATTTCTATGCCTGTCTTGGTATTCAAAAAAATAGGTCTAATTAGAACTTTTATAACTTTAAAATAATCTTTTGAAAGTGTGTAAGTAAGTGGGCAATCAGTAGCAGTGTTCTCTGTACATTTTGCAAATTGTCAGAAATAACATAACAGGACTAAATCACCATTCTTTCCATGAAAAATATGATGAAAATCATTATTTTACGAATGTTTTAAGTGTGGCCATGCCAATCAAGATTTTCCAAGATCTGAAACGTGAAAATCAATGATTTTGCTGATGAAAATTGATTATCCTAATGTGTGCAAAAATAAAAGCAATTTTCATGTATGTTTTTTAATAAATCATAGAAGCTAGTTCAGATCTAATTCAAGTATTTTTGACTTTGATTATCAAGGGTTTAAGTAATGGTTGAATCATCAGTAGTGTCATTTTAAGGTTTTTCATGTTATAAAAAAGACTAAAAGGTGTGTAAATGAGTGAAAAATGAATAGCAATTTTGAAATAGGTTTTTAATTGTGACAAGAAGATGAAAAGAGGAGTAACGATATATATGCTCTGTTTTCAAGGAGTCAGAAACAAACGAAATCAGATATAATTCAAGTGTTAAATCAGTGGCAGTGTTGTCTCTACATTTTGCAAGGTCAAAAATAGATCAAAATAAGTCTGAATCAACTATTTCAAGATGTATAAATAGTGTTTAATCTTTTTTTTATTTTGCCAGGTATCCAAAACAAAACAGAACTAGTCTGAATCAAGACCTTTCACTATGAAGAATTTTTCCTAATCGGCAAATCAGTAATGCGTTATTCCTATCTTTTTCATGATGTAAAAACAAAACTAATTCAAGCCTTTTATATTAGAAATCAGTAACCATGCCTAAGTAAACAATTTTACCGGAAAATCGTTTTTCAATGCTCGTAAGCGTCAAATAAGTGGCAGTGCTGTCTTTTTAGCAAAGAGTGGAACGATGCCGGAAAATCAAGCGTTTTGCCCTGAAAAATCAGATTCTTCATGCGTGTATTAAATCATCTATCAACATTATCCATCATCCTCATCCTCATCATCATCATCATCATCCTCATCATCGTCATCATCATCATCATCAACATCAACATCCTTTGTTGGACGAGGACCTTTCACAAGATTAGCAAGACCTCTCTATCATGGGCATCGTGGAGCCAATACTTTATAAACGCGTCTAGTTCATCTTGCCATAGTATATTCTGCTGGCTTTGGTTTTGCATGTGATGTTTGAGGATCCATGTTATGAGTTTTGATATCCGGCGGTTGTCTGTCATTCTTGCAACACGACTAGCCATTGACATTTGAGTTTTCTAATGGACTATGATGTCTTGGACTACCGTTTTTTTTTTCCTCTAATATGTGCACGTTGCATGATTAATGTCTTGGTTTGGTTCCATGTTTCAGCTCCATTGTTGACTATCAGGAGGATGCAATGGTTGTACACCTTCTTCTTAAGAGTAATGGGATTTTTCTCGTTCTTGCTCTGTCAAAAGCTTGCCATCCAGAGAACATCATCATCAACCTATTCAAAAAAGGTTAGGTCATCACTCGGGAAAAAAGCTATTTTATTCAACCTATGCCTAAAACAAAGTCCCGAAAAGATTGGAACACTGAAAGACTACAACTACCGACCATTGAGTCTATTGTAGTGCATCTTCAAACTTTCCATCAAAGTCATAACCCCATAAAAAAAGTCATGAGCTGTGGTCTCATTGTAAAAAAAATGAGTTAAAAACAGATCTAAATCAAGCATTTTGCCATGAACTTTCCTTTTTACAAAAGTCCTAAATAAGTGTTAAATCAGTAACTTCTTTATCTAGCATTTGCTAACTATGAAATACAAGCCAGATGAAAACATAACTTTTTACTTTGAAATAAAAGGCAAATTTTACATTGTTTACAATCGTGTCAGAAATAAACCAATTCAGACCTAATTCAAGTTGTTTTCCACTCGATCAACTATATAAAAAAAGTTTGATAAGCTGCAGTCGATTTCTATGCCTGTCTTGGTATTCAAAAAAATAGGTCTAATTAGAACTTTTATAACTTTAAACTAATCTTTTGAAAGTGTGTAAGTAAGTGGGCAATCAGTAGCAGTGTTCTCTGTACATTTTGCGAATTTTCAGAAATAATATAACAGGACTAAATCATTATTCTTACCATGAAAAATATGATGAAAATCATTATTTTACAAATGTTTTAAGTGTGAACTTAGTGGCCGTGCCAATCAAGATTTTCCAAGCTCTGAAACGTGAAAATCAATGATTTTGCTGATGAAAATTGATTATCCTAATGTGTGCAAAAATAAAAGCAATTTTCATGTATGTTTTTCAATAAATCATAGAAGCTAGTTCAGATCTAATTCAAGTATTTTTGACTTTGATTATCAAGGGTTTAAGTAATGGTTGAATCATCAGTAGTGTCATTTTAAGGTTTTTCATGTTATAAAAAAGACTAAAAGGTGTGTAAATGAGTGAAAAATGAATAGCAATTTTGAAATAGGTTTTTAATTGTGACAAGAAGATGAAAAGAGGAGTAACGATATATATGCTCTGTTTTCAAGGAGTCAGAAACAAACGAAATCAGATATAATTCAAGTGTTAAATCAGTGGCAGTGTTGTCTCTACATTTTGCAAGGTCAAAAATAGATCAAAATAAGTCTAAATCAACTATTTTAAGATGTATAAATAGTGTTTTATCTTTTTTTGTTTTGCCAGGTATGCAAAACAAAACAGAACTAGTCTGAATCAAGACCTTTCACTATGAAGAATTTTTCGTAATTGTTAAATCAGTAATGCGTTATTCCTATCTTTTTCATGATGTAAAAACAAAACTAATTCAAGCCTTTTATCTTAGAAATCAGTAACCATGCCTAAGTAAACAATTTTACCGGAAAATCGTTTTTCAATGCTCGTAAGCGTCAAATAAGTGGCAGTGCTGTCTTTCTTGCAAAGAGTGGAACGATGCTGGAAAATCAAGCGTTTTGCCCTGAAAAATCAGATTCTTCATGCGTGTATTAAATCATCTATCAACATTATCCATCATCCTCATCATCATCATCATCATCATCATCCTCATCATCGTCATCATCATCATCATCAACATCAACATCCTTTGTTGGACGAGGACCTTTCACAAGATTAGCAAGACCTCTCTATCATGGGCATCGTGGAGCCAATACTTTATAAACGCGTCTAGTTCATCTTGCCATAGTATATTCTGCTGGCTTTGGTTTTGCTTGTGATGTTTGAGGATCCATGTTATGAGTTTTGATATCCAGCGGTTGTCTGTCATTCTTGCAACACGACTAGCCATTGACATTTGAGTTTTCTAATGGACTATGATGTCTTGGACTACCGTTTTTTTTTTTCCTCTAATATGTGCACGTTGCATGATTAGTGTCTTGGTTTGGTTCCATGTTTCAGCTCCATTGTTGACTATCAGGAGGATGCAATGGTTGTACACCTTCTTCTTAAGAGTAATGGGATTTTTCTCGTTCTTGCTCTGTCAAAAGCTTGCCATCCAGAGAACATCATCATCAACCTATTCAAAAAAGGTTAGGTCATCACTCGGGAAAAAAGCTATTTTATTCAACCTATGCCTAAAACAAAGTCCCGAAAAGATTGGAACACTGAAAGACTACAACTACCGACCATTGAGTCTATTGTAGTGCATCTTCAAACTTTCCATCAAAGTCATAACCCCATAAAAAAAGTCATGAGCTGTGGTCTCATTGTAAAAAAAATGAGTTAAAAACAGATCTAAATCAAGCATTTTGCCATGAACTTTCCTTTTTACAAAAGTCCTAAATAAGTGTTAAATCAGTAACTTCTTTATCTAGCATTTGCTAACTATGAAATACAAGCCAGATGAAAACATAACTTTTTACTTTGAAATAAAAGGCAAATTTTACATTGTTTACAATCGTGTCAGAAATAAACCAATTCAGACCTAATTCAAGTTGTTTTCCACTCGATCAACTACATAAAAAAAGTTTGATAAGCTGCAGTCGATTTCTATGCCTGTCTTGGTATTCAAAAAAATAGGTCTAATTAGAACTTTTATAACTTTAAAATAATCTTTTGAAAGTGTGTAAGTAAGTGGGCAATCAGTAGCAGTGTTCTCTGTACATTTTGCAAATTGTCAGAAATAACATAACAGGACTAAATCACCATTCTTTCCATGAAAAATATGATGAAAATCATTATTTTACGAATGTTTTAAGTGTGGCCATGCCAATCAAGATTTTCCAAGATCTGAAACGTGAAAATCAATGATTTTGCTGATGAAAATTGATTATCCTAATGTGTGCAAAAATAAAAGCAATTTTCATGTATGTTTTTTAATAAATCATAGAAGCTAGTTCAGATCTAATTCAAGTATTTTTGACTTTGATTATCAAGGGTTTAAGTAATGGTTGAATCATCAGTAGTGTCATTTTAAGGTTTTTCATGTTATAAAAAAGACTAAAAGGTGTGTAAATGAGTGAAAAATGAATAGCAATTTTGAAATAGGTTTTTAATTGTGACAAGAAGATGAAAAGAGGAGTAACGATATATATGCTCTGTTTTCAAGGAGTCAGAAACAAACGAAATCAGATATAATTCAAGTGTTAAATCAGTGGCAGTGTTGTCTCTACATTTTGCAAGGTCAAAAATAGATCAAAATAAGTCTGAATCAACTATTTCAAGATGTATAAATAGTGTTTAATCTTTTTTTTATTTTGCCAGGTATCCAAAACAAAACAGAACTAGTCTGAATCAAGACCTTTCACTATGAAGAATTTTTCCTAATCGGCAAATCAGTAATGCGTTATTCCTATCTTTTTCATGATGTAAAAACAAAACTAATTCAAGCCTTTTATATTAGAAATCAGTAACCATGCCTAAGTAAACAATTTTACCGGAAAATCGTTTTTCAATGCTCGTAAGCGTCAAATAAGTGGCAGTGCTGTCTTTTTAGCAAAGAGTGGAACGATGCCGGAAAATCAAGCGTTTTGCCCTGAAAAATCAGATTCTTCATGCGTGTATTAAATCATCTATCAACATTATCCATCATCCTCATCCTCATCATCATCATCATCATCCTCATCATCGTCATCATCATCATCATCAACATCAACATCCTTTGTTGGACGAGGACCTTTCACAAGATTAGCAAGACCTCTCTATCATGGGCATCGTGGAGCCAATACTTTATAAACGCGTCTAGTTCATCTTGCCATAGTATATTCTGCTGGCTTTGGTTTTGCATGTGATGTTTGAGGATCCATGTTATGAGTTTTGATATCCGGCGGTTGTCTGTCATTCTTGCAACACGACTAGCCATTGACATTTGAGTTTTCTAATGGACTATGATGTCTTGGACTACCGTTTTTTTTTCCTCTAATATGTGCACGTTGCATGATTAATGTCTTGGTTTGGTTCCATGTTTCAGCTCCATTGTTGACTATCAGGAGGATGCAATGGTTGTACACCTTCTTCTTAAGAGTAATGGGATTTTTCTCGTTCTTGCTCTGTCAAAAGCTTGCCATCCAGAGAACATCATCATCAACCTATTCAAAAAAGGTTAGGTCATCACTCGGGAAAAAAGCTATTTTATTCAACCTATGCCTAAAACAAAGTCCCGAAAAGATTGGAACACTGAAAGACTACAACTACCGACCATTGAGTCTATTGTAGTGCATCTTCAAACTTTCCATCAAAGTCATAACCCCATAAAAAAAGTCATGAGCTGTGGTCTCATTGTAAAAAAAATGAGTTAAAAACAGATCTAAATCAAGCATTTTGCCATGAACTTTCCTTTTTACAAAAGTCCTAAATAAGTGTTAAATCAGTAACTTCTTTATCTAGCATTTGCTAACTATGAAATACAAGCCAGATGAAAACATAACTTTTTACTTTGAAATAAAAGGCAAATTTTACATTGTTTACAATCGTGTCAGAAATAAACCAATTCAGACCTAATTCAAGTTGTTTTCCACTCGATCAACTATATAAAAAAAGTTTGATAAGCTGCAGTCGATTTCTATGCCTGTCTTGGTATTCAAAAAAATAGGTCTAATTAGAACTTTTATAACTTTAAACTAATCTTTTGAAAGTGTGTAAGTAAGTGGGCAATCAGTAGCAGTGTTCTCTGTACATTTTGCGAATTTTCAGAAATAATATAACAGGACTAAATCATTATTCTTACCATGAAAAATATGATGAAAATCATTATTTTACAAATGTTTTAAGTGTGAACTTAGTGGCCGTGCCAATCAAGATTTTCCAAGCTCTGAAACGTGAAAATCAATGATTTTGCTGATGAAAATTGATTATCCTAATGTGTGCAAAAATAAAAGCAATTTTCATGTATGTTTTTTAATAAATCATAGAAGCTAGTTCAGATCTAATTCAAGTATTTTTGACTTTGATAATCAAGGTTAAATCATCAGTAGTGTCATTTTAAGGTTTTCATGTTATAAAAAAAGACTAAAAGAAAATCCAAAACAGATGTAAACCAAACATTTTACCTTGAAAATCAGATTTTATTGGTATAAGTAACAATATTTATGCTCTGTTCTCAAGGAGTCAGAAAGAAACCAGATCAGATATAATTCAAGTATAACTCTACATTTTGCAAGGTCAAAAATAGATCAAAATAAGTCTGAATCAACTATTTCAAGATGTATAAATAGTGTTTAATCTTTTTTTTGTTTTGCCAGGTATCCAAAACAAAACAGAACTAGTCTGAATCTATGAAGAATTTTTCTTAATCGGCAAATCAGTAATGCGTTATTCCTATCTTTTTCATGATGTAAAAACAAAACTAATTCAAACCTTTTATCTTAGAAATCAGTAACCATGCCTAAGTAAACAATTTTACCGGAAAATCGTTTTTCAATGCTCGTAAGCGTCAAATAAGTGGCAGTGCTGTCTTTTTAGCAAAGAGTGGAACGATGCCGGAAAATCAAGCGTTTTGCCCTGAAAAATCAGATTCTTCATGCGTGTATTAAATCATCTATCAACATTATCCATCATCATCATCCTCATCATCATCATCATCATCCTCATCATCATCATCATCATCATCCGTTGTTGGACGAGGACCTTTCACAAGATTAGCAAGACCTCTCTATCATGGGCATCGTGGAGCCAATACTTTATAAACGCGTCTAGTTCATCTTGCCATAGTATATTCTGCTGGCTTTGGTTTTGCATGTGATGTTTGAGGATCCATGTTATGAGTTTTGATATCCAGCGGTTGTCTGTCATTCTTGCAACACGACTAGCCATTGACATTTGAGTTTTCTAATGGACTATGATGTCTTGGACTACCGTTTTTTTTTTCCTCTAATATGTGCACGTTGCATGATTAGTGTCTTGGTTTGGTTCCATGTTTCAGCTCCATTGTTGACTATCAGGAGGATGCAATGGTTGTACACCCTCTTCTTAAGAGTAATGGGATTTTTCTCGTTCTTGCTCCGTCAAAAGCTTGCCATACTAAAGTGATTCTTTGCTTGATTTTGAGGATTTCATCCGTTGTCCTAGCTATATATAGTGGTCTAGTTTCTCCAGCTTTGCATTTTCGATTCTATTCGTTGTGTATCCATGTTCTAAGTATATTTCTACAGTTTTTGTGCGTATAATCTTTTGTGAATCCGAACAGCGATGAATTGAAACGAGGATCTTTAGTCTTTGTGTTGTTGACTGCAGCGCACTCTGTAATTGTGGAAGGAAGGGTGCTGTGCAAAGAGAATGGAATACGTGTCAAGTATTGAAACAGAGATGTGGAATGAACACATACAAGAATTATGGTCAGACAAGGGACGTACGTCTAATACAAGAATAAAGATGAGGTACATGTAAGTATAACATAAATACGACCAATCGTGAGTAATGTTTGGAGAAGAGATAGAAGAAGAGATGGCTTTCTTGTCTTGGTGGTACTGGCACCGGAGTTGGGGCGGAGTTGTTTGAATGCATGATTTCGTACGGTTGGATTGCTCCCAGATACGTGGAAACCAGGTTCAGTGTGCTAGCCCTACTGCCAAGTAAGTGAGTTAACATAGGGACTATTCTCAGGCGCTGATAGACTCTCGACGAACAGACTATGAAATATATAGAACATGGAGTTTTATCCATGCATGTTTCCCTAAGTGGATGGTGGTTAAGATCGGATCGACCAGTGGGTTGGCGAAATGATAATGATCTTAGAGAGAAGGAAAGAGTGTAGCCGGGGCCAGAAGCATGGCCAGCTAGGAATACTGGCGCCAAATTAGCACTGGACCTGGGAGAAGGAAAGAGAGATAATGGCCGGCCGCAGAGGCCGGGGCTAGAAGCGTAACTAGCTAGGGGTGCTGGAGCTAATGAGCATAGGACCATGTGTGTCCAGGAGTTTTATAGGGGTCGTCGGGGGGAGTGACGTTTTGGATACTTTAAGTTGAGAATTTCATACGAAACCCTTCTTTTAGTTAGATATCTAAAACGTCACTCCCGATAATGACTCCCGATAAAAAAAACCCTGAACGCACGTCTAGACAGTCCATCTTCTCTCTTTCTTAAGATCCGTATCAATTCGCCGACCTCCCAGTCGATCTGAACTTCACCGCTCTAAACGTTGCCCATTTTAGCTCACCGATGTCGAGGTCTCTCTCGTACGCACCACTAGTTCCAAACGCGTATACACCTCTATCTCTTATGAATGAAATGGCAACGCCTTTTTACTAAACAACCGTCATCACTTCAGGAAGCGCACATGGGTTTCTTTGTCTTAAATAGTCCGCCCTTCGTGTGTTTTCCAGCGTCAGTACTGATACCCGGTCTCTATAACGATTCTTTGGTATATTCTAAGTCGTCAAGTCCGCTCCTACACAGCCTATCATTCGTGAAGAAGCTATCTCCCATTTTTATCTTCATTTTCATTGTATAAATGTTTATGTATTTCAGGGACGGTTTTTTTGTTCATTCATATGAATACTTGTATGTGTCATCTTTACTCTATTTAATTTCTACATCCACAATCATACTTGGCCTGCATATTCTCCATACATCCTTCCACATATACAGAACATCGGTGTGTGGTATTAACAACCATACCACATGAAGGCAAAAATCTGTTGTCTTCATCTCCAATATCTTCTCGCCATACACAAACAAAAACCATCAAACCAATAGATAGTGAATTCCTAACTTTTGTAAATGCAATAGATTTTTCAAGGGTGATTTTTACTGGGTCGAGCGTTATTCTTCCCACTCTTTTTGTTTCGTGTTCCATCAGTCCCATGTAATGTTCACCACAATGAATTTTCCGAATCGTCCATTTATCACAAACTTTCATCTCGTACCACCAGTTTCGATGTTTTGTCAACAAAGAAGATCTTCCTCCATAATCTAACATTCCACCGGGAGGACTGGTTATTAAAATTCGAGTAAACGTTGAGAGTGATAACGTTCATGTCTACCCCTTGATCAATTTTAATTGAGATGGACGTCCTGTATATATTCCTTTTGTAAAATACACAGCTCGAACTAATGGTATGCGTTGGACAAATCCAATGTACTGAAGATTGTAGAGATAGCCTTGTGTGATAGGCGTCTAGGTTTCCTCGTGTTTTTAAAAAAATCGTATGAATCGTCAGTCTTTGCGTTGCGTCGCGTTAGCGAGGGTTTAACTCGGTCGTATTCAGCAGGTACTTCTACATCATCCATAGCATATATTGCACCGATTCCTTTTCCTTGCCCGTGAAACTGTTGGAGGCGTCGTATAATTCGTCCCAAGCGTTATGAAGAAGTATTGCCTTCCGTTTTTGTTGTTATCCATAATATTTTATACATGCACAAATCTTTTAGTGGCAATAAAGATTGCTCATTCGCAAAGATAATTGTTCGAATCGCTGACTGTTGAGATTGTATTAAATTAAAATGCTCTACTGAGCAGACGAGTTATCTACCCTTGGCTAATTCCTCCTGGTTATTTTGACCCTGCTGGTGGTGCCAAACCATTACTGCTATTACTGACAGAAATCCGGTATAAAATCAAAGAGGTGCGAAAATTTGTTCCAGCACCCCTCTGGAGGTAAGGTCTGACTCCTCTTTTCTCTTCTTTTCTCTCCCTTAAATCAAGTGCATCTCCATTTCTAAAAAAGCATCTTTTCTACCAAGACCATATTTTTGGCATCCAAGATTGATTAGATTTCTCCCCAATAGAATTTCAACATCCTTGATAATATACAAACGAAGGTGAATTAAGAGCAATTATTTACATGCATCCTTCAATTTAGTTCCTTCCTCTGTATCTATCGAAGAACTTTCAATTAGAACTGAAACTTTGGTACTTGCATTTTCTCATAGAGTATTTCTATTTCTTTCCTTCATAATAAATGTTACGTTTTCGTTTTATCAAATCCCGACGTATTTTCTCTTTGACCGATTCCGTTGAATAATATTTGCTTTTTTAATTGGTGCAAGGGGAATCCTTGTTAATTTTTATTTCAGAGAAACTGCAGGGTACTTTTGCTGTAAAAAGAACAAATTAAGGAATCGTTTTTTAATTGAAAATTGAGTTCTGTTTTGAAATATTTTCCAAATGTATCAGAAAGTGATAGGGCTGTAGCTAACATTTTAGGCTTTCAAAAATCTGGATAGATATAAATGAACTATTTTCACCTTGGATATTAAATAGTCTGTGACACCATTAATTCCAAGTATCAAAAACGAGCCTAGAAAGGCCTGAATGATGCATTTGTACTTCGAGAATCAATTTGAAAACTTATCTTAGTAAATGTTAGGGATGTGAATGTTTTTTCTTGGTTTTATCAAGTTTTGAGGGGGAAAAAAAGCCACAATAGGCCCAGATGAAACATTTTTACTTTTAATACCAACTTTTTCAAGATGTTTCCAGTAAGTGTTGTTTCTGAACATTTGAGAAATTTCAAAAATAAGCCAAAATGATAATTTTCATGTTGAGGACCAATTTTTTTTTTGGGGGGGGAAGGGTTGTAAGTGATAGGGCTGTGGACATGATGTTTCTAAGCCTTTTTAAATTCTCAACAATGAGTCTGAACAGGTCTGAATTAATTATTTTCACGGCAGAAAATAACTTTTTCAAAGGATGGTCACAGTGTTAGATTTGTGGTATTGTTGCTCGTTGGCTCCTATAGGTGTCAAAAACGAGCATTGACAGGGCTAAATGACTCATTCTGACTGGGAATTACCTTTTTAATGTTTTTAATGGATTTAAAATGTGGCATTGTTAGATCTTATATTTTGCTAAGTTCTAAGACAAGACAAACAGACCTAAATGAAGCATTTTAACTTTTGATATCAACTTCTTGAAAATGCTGCCTGTATTGTTTTGAGACTTTTGCTTAAATCAAGCATTTTTACTTTATGCTGTTAACAATTGCTCGGGAAGAATTTTCACTTTTGAGGGGTGGCAATGGCTGTAACAGTGTTGTTGCAAAAACAAGCCAAAACAGGTGTAAATTAAGCATTTTTTGTTTGGGTTGTGATGTTCTTATTTGTCAATAGGCCCACATGAAGAATTTTTGCTTCAAGAATTAACTTTTCAATGGGCATGTTGGTAACGATGTTACAGAATAAATTTAATTTTGAAAACCACCCCAAACAAGGCTTAATAAAGAATATCTAAAATCAAAAATCAACTTTTTCAATGGATGTCATTAAGTGTTACGTATTTTTCTATGCTTTTTGAATGGGTGCTTTGAGCCATTGCTATGTTGATTTTAAGTTTTTGCAAGGAGTCAAAAACAAGCCAACAGAATAAAACAAAGAGTTTTCATGTTGAGAAAACTCTTTGATGGTTGTGTTTGTGAGTGCTAGGGCTGTTGCACTGTTGTTTCTCGGGTTTTGCCAGGTTTCAACAACAAACCAAAACAGGCACAATATTTACCTGTATTAGACGGAGCTTAGAAACCAAAACAATTAATTAAATGGTGTTATTAACTGTTTGGGCCATGGCAGTATTGTTTCTAGTCTTTTGCAATGTTTAATAAAAACCCAGGGGAAGCCTAAATTAAGCCTTTTTTTCTTTGAGAATCAACTTTCTGATCTTATATCTTATATTTTGCTAAGGGCTGCTGAATTGTAGGCTTTTGCTATATATCAAATAAAGCCAAAACAGGTCAAAATGAAGCATTTTTACCTTGAAAATAAACTTTTGTGATGTCAGTAAGTGTTAAGGCTGTAACAGTGATGTTTCTGGTCTCTAGCAAGGTGTTGAAAACGAGACGAAACAGCTGAGTAGAGAAATTATAGCTTGAAAATAGATAAATGAACTTTTATTAAGTGTTAGGCTATTGCAGTATTGTCTTTACACGCAAGGTGTGTATAATAAGCAAAAGCGAGTCTAAATGAAAAATGTTTACCTTGAAAATTTCTTCTCTTGGTGAATGTGTGATTTGTGGAGAGATTTCTGGCATCAAGAGGCTTAAATGTTGTTTTGAAGAAAAAACTTTCTGAAGGTCGTGTTAGTTTCAAAGCTTTTGGGAGTTCTCAAAAACAAGCCTGAACAGCCTTAGTGGGGTAATTTTAAAAAGATAAAAATGCTTGGGAAGAGTTAAGCTATTTTTCTATGCTTTTGCATGGATTTGAAAAAAAAGATAGGCTTAAATTAAGCCTTTTTGCCTCAAAAATAAACTCATAGACACAGTACGTTCGAGGGCTGCAGCAATGTCGTTTCAAGGATTTTGTAAGGTTTCAAAAACAAGCTCAAATGAAGCATTTCTACCAATAAAATCAAACTTACAAGGTTCATTTCCAAAAATGTTAACCTCAGAAGAATACACTGGAGAGTTGCTGGTGTTGGGAAATGATAGATGGAATGCCCAAGCTGCAGTTCCTCAGTCCCAAGCCAAAGGAGTTAATGGGCCCTTCAATAGCCACCTCCCAAAATGCTAAAAAGAACCCCCCACCAAAACGACATCAATCGGACTATCCAAAACTAAACGTCACATCGATCACTCCAAATCCACCACCCTCTACAATTACAAGCGCATCCTCTCCTCCTGCACTCCTCTTTACACCTCCATCAACATAAAAAGACATAGAAGATTTACAGGAGGTAACACCGGTGGAAAATGCTCAAAGAAAAAAGAATATAAAACAAAATAAAAGACAGAGTAGAACATCTGTCGACTTGCAGCCAAACGTGGAAAGAACTCAAGATCAGTAGAGCCTATAAAAAAATGTGTTCACAGTTATAAGCAGCAGGTGTGGGTAATGATGAAGGGGTCAAACGGCGCTTTCAACATAACACCTCCGTTGGCAAAGTGAACATCAGCAGTGACGGCGCCATTAAAATTCTGATGGGGAAAAAGTTCATGGGACAGGTCATTGGTGTTCTATCCCTCGACATGATCATTCCCAGTTTCCAACACCAGTAGAATAATCATAGCACTCTATTTAGCAAGTTTGAAAGCTCAAGAGCTGAGGAATGAGTTTTTAAATTCTGGACTCATTTTTACTCTCCTGCTTGTCAATGTGTGATGTACAAGAAACGCACATTATTCTTATGATTATGAAGCTGTGCTGACGAGGAAGTATCAACTCTTCTCAAAACACGCAGTTTGTTCCACTAATAAGCCAATTCCTTAATATGACGTTCCTTTATGTACACCAACCCGGCGAGCAGATATTGCGTTTTGGACGTTACCATAAAATATGCACCCGATTACAATTTGGAGTAAACTGACTTCTTTCAGTGGATTTATTTCTCCATGACGTCAAGGTGGGTAGTTATAGTAGAAACTGAGGGCTAAATACAAACAACTTGGATATGATTTCATTTCAGGATTTGATCAGCAAGATGGACATTGACGATAATTATCGAAATAAACACTCAACCAATAGAGGTAACTCCATATATGGTGCCACACCCTAGTTTCATCGTTAATAAGGAAAGTTGACAAGCACTTGAAGTGTCCAACCTCTCATAGCGTAGATTACTTGGATCATAGACTCGTCAGGGTCAGAATAAACGTAGGCAACAAAGGTTACGTTCTATTTTTTGAATCACTCGCTTGCTTGTGTCGTCGAATCGACTCCAAGTACTTACTGAACTCAACATCTAGGATTTGCTGCACTTTCTCGCAAATCTGGGGTTCGACATCTTACTAGACCAAACGGGCCACATCTAAAATGACCTTTACTAAAGGCACGTCTATAGGCACATTGTTATCTCTAAGCTTGTGTAAGTTAACAATAGGCCCAAACGGAAAATAAACTTTTTTATGGGCCTATTTGTAAGTGTTTGGTCTGTTGATGTGGATTTAAAATCGAAAATCAACTTTTCAAAGGGCAGTCAGTAAGAGTTGGGGTCAAATCAGTTGTTTTTAGACAGCAAATAAGAACAAACTCGCTTTAGAAATGAACTTTTTCAAAACAGTGTCAGTTCCGTTTCTGGACTTTTGCAATGTTTCAAAAACAAGCTAAAACAGGTATTAGTGAATAATTTTACCTCTTAGTGACTGGACTTTCAGACTGCCCCGATTGTCCCCGTTGAAACAGTGGCATAGAGGAAATGGCTATACACACTTTCTTCTATTGTGACCAAGTCCGCGCGCTCTGGAACTACGACAATGAGGTGACGCATCGCCCTGCCCCCTTTCTGAAGATCCTTCTAGACGTCTCGTACGTGTGTGACAACATATCCTTTTGGTCTAGGGTGGGACGAACGGTGTTTCTCACGCTGCGAGCCGTAGCCAGCAGCACGATAGGGACGACACGACAGAAGATCTATCAGAACGAATCTCTTTCTCATCAGAATCTGGTTGACTTTTTCATACATCAGTTGAATGTAGAAATTAGATTTGATAGGGAAAATGGCATCGCATAGATTTCAACGAAAGACAAGTACGTGCGGTGAACAGTTCAGCTGAAAGGAGCCAGATGCGATTTCGTTTTCCCACCGATACATTGCGCATGCAGACTGGGTTCTCTTCCAGAAACCCATCCCTGGTTAAGCTATGTGCTCTTAGCTAGAGGAATGGATGCAGCATTTACCCCCAGTTTGAGTAGCTTTTCTCTTTTAGGAAACCCACCCCTTGAATCATTTGATATCAACTTCTTTTTTTTACATCTCGAAAAAGATTTTTTTCTCGCAGAATCCATCTGTATTTTCCCCCACTCCCATCCCTTACTGATCGACTCTCTTATTTCTGCACAAAATACCGGAGAACAGTTGGCGGTCTTCCCAAAAGTGCGGGTAGAGAGGTTCTCATACTAACCCGTCCCGCATTTTGTTTAGTTTTACAAGAGAATTGTTCACCCTTACCCATCATCATGAAATTGTAGATATAAAACCACATTCATCAGGGGATTTAAACCTCATAGAGCAAATGATGTAAATATATATGATGAAAGAATATTGTAATTAATGGGTCACGGAAGGATTGAGAACTCTAAATCAAAACTGAACAGAATCATTCGTTTCCCTTGAATACGTCTTCAACATTTCTATTTCCATTTCCATATTCAAATTTGAACTATGCATAAACGCTGTTTTTTTCAAATTTAAAATGTGATGCAAACACTCGAATTTTATTTCTGAATTTGAAATGTAGGGCAAACGCAACAGTTCTCCTCTCGAAGAGAGGTTTATGTAAACCTTTAAAATATAAGCAGAAAAAGAAAATCTATCATGTTTTACAAATATTTTTTTCAATTCAATCCAATGAAACAAGAATTCGTTCACATCAAGAGTGTTCGTAATTTTTTCCCCAAATGTTTACTTTAATGTCCCTTTGTAAGAGGATGATATTCACATTGTTAGTCTGAAATAGCAGAAAAACCTTCTCAGGTAACTCAATGGTTTTTTTTGTTCATGTTAATTTGTTCGTGTAATATTTTCGCGTATCTATTTTTAGAAATTCACATGTCTTCCTGGACCTGTAATCATTATCAGAAATATCCTCAATAGTGATTGGTCAACGATAGAAGTATTTTATTGGCTAGTTTCCACATCAGCAGGTTTTAGAGATTTTGCACTTTGCTACTAATGGTTGAAGTGGAATATTTATTGTCCCTCTTTCATAATTTTAAATGGATCTTTATGCAGGTTGTGGCTTGTGTTTTGCAGTCAATTTTTTTACTAAAATGTGTATACACTCCATTAGAGCGAGTGATACACGTATAGCTTATCAGCGGTAGGAGCTAAATAAGGCGTTTTTACGCGTAATCATATCGACGAAAGAAAATCTTGGAAGATTCTCTAACCGCCAGCTGTCCTAGTAGCCTCAAGCCGGGCCGAACACACTGTTCTGTAATTAATTTGGTAACTGTTATAACTCCAGGGTGTGGCAATGTATGTAACGACTCAAAAATTTGTCGTCGCAAGTTTTTTTGGATCAAGTTGTTAGCACCAAGGCATTATCTGGTATTTCTATTTCTTTCAACTGCAACTTGGAGAAAATAAACTTTTGCATATCATCGTCACCTTTACGAGTCTGTGATATCAAAAGAAGATATATCAATAAAAACGCTGATATTACTATAAAAACAATCAACAGGAATATTACACTCGTCTTTTTCCTAAAAGTGGTAAATTGGACTCCAAAATCTAGATGCCTGATCTTACAAGGGTAATATTTGTCACAACATGAAAAATTCATTCTTCCAAAAAGTGTCGGAAATGTTGACTAGCTGCATACAAAGCTAGAATATCTCGTCTGAAAGTAATATAACTTGACTATCTTTTTATTTTTTTAAGAATGCAATTGTTTTCTAAGAAACCGTTGAAAAGCATCACCTATGACGCAACTACTAAACACGGAACAGGATATTTCAAGTTCACAGCATTTATTTTAATCTGTTTAAATTTTATGAGAAGCCTCTGGAGCGATATCAGAAAGTTGGATACCACAATTTTTTAAGTTAGGTAACATGTCTATGAGAGAAAGTAACATTACAGCACAGTACAGAAAATACAATTCTTTTACTTGGGAACTAAATACGAAACCTTTCTTACAGTTAGATATCGAAAACGTCACTTCCAACGACGACCTTTACAAAAGCTCTGGGCGCACATGGTCAAACGCTCATTGGCGCCAGGACTCCCAGCTAGGTACGCTTCTGGCCGGTCGATCCGATCTTAACCATTTTTTCACCGTGACCTATCTCTGTGCTAACTTTGCCCATTTCAGTTCACTGATGTCGAGGCATCTCATATACGCACAACTGAGTCATCATCACGTGCTCCAAACACGTATATGCCTCTCACTTTCATGAATGGAATGGTAATGGTTTTTACTATCCGATACACATTACGATCTCTCCTAATTTTCTTTACTTCAGGAAACACGCATGGATAAAACTCCGTGTTCTCTGTCTGTTGAGTATCTTCAGGAAACATGCATGGATAAAACTCCGTATTCTCTGTCTTTCATGGTTTGTCTGTCGAGTGTCCATCAGCGTCAGCCCCCAAGTCACACATGAAGCCGGTCTCTATGTTCATTCCTTGGTACGTTCTTAGCCATATGGATTCAAAGCAGTTCAGACAACTCCACTTCGACTCCAACGACAACAAAGCTCCCACCTTCTCATCTCAGATTTATGTTATCATTATGTGTATTTCATTTTCATTCGTTATTTGTCTTTAACGTCTTAATGTCTTTGTATTAAATGATCGTCTTATTTGTCCATCCAAATACTAGTATGTGTTCTTTTTACTTTGTTTCATCTCTGCGTCTATGGTCACATTTGGCGTGCTTTCTCTAAGTACATACCCCTTCCCCCTTCAACATCTCCAGTGACGTCGCAGCTAACACCAAAATTACGTGGAAGCAAAAACCTTTGTCTCCAACATTCTTCGCGCTACTCATCCCTCAACGAGGAATAACTGTAACCAGCTACCATCTTCAAACCTGCTTTCTTCCCAATTCCCCAAAACTGTTTATCCGTGCATGTTTCACGGAGTAAAGAAAATTTCAAGAGATCGTAAAAAGCATTGCCATTTCGTTCATGAGAGTGAACATGCGTCTGGTGCATGTGGAACAGGAAAGTTTTTCATAGCCTCTGTCTTTTCAGATAAAGGAGCGATACCAGCGTTGCTAATTTTGTATCCTAGGAAATTGACTTTGGAGACAACAAATTCAGATTTGATAACAATACCGAACTTTTGAAAAGTTCAAACACCGCACAGGGAAGAGTTGGCAATTAAAACATCGTCGTTTTAATCGAAAACGAAATCAAAGCCAAGCAGGACATGATCCATAAACCTGTGGGATGAAAAGGCAGCATTTTTTTAAACCGGTTGGCAGTCGCAAAAATTTATATGGACCAAAAGAAATGGTTATGGCAGTTTTGGGGACATGAGGTTCAACGGGGATTTACTGATAAGCTCTGATAAGATAGAGCTTAGAAAAAATTAATTTGCCTTGCAGCTGTGAGGTAAAATCGTGAATATGTGGGACTGGGAAATGGTCAGTTCTACATATTCATGATTTTGACCTATTGCTTTTCGAAGGCTGTATTATGTCGACCTTATCTCGTGATATTTAAAATTTTTCTGGCGAGAAGTGTCTAGGTCGAACAGAAACTGGAGGTGTGGTAGTGACCATATCGCGTGTTATATAATGTTTTGTTGTGGAGTGATTGAAATTAGGTATTGTGGTATTCAGAAAATCTGTAAGGACCCGAGGAAAACAAGAATTTTCATTCGCAGCTGCGACGAGTTCCCAGCATGGTTGATATCGACTAGCAGTCCAAGATGGTATAAAAATCTGCTTATAGAATAGCAGTCACTACAGCCACAATGTATATCCAAGAATAAGGCGTCTCAATCCAATCTTTAGTTCGATGTCATGTTGACCGTATGTATGAATGATAGATTTATGCAGTGATTGCAAGGTGAGTTTGTCTGCCCCACTCAGCTTGTCCTTATCTGTGCAGGAACAAGAGAGATTTTGGTTCATCTGCACGCTAAAAAACGATAAATTGTAACAAAAATATGATAAATGGTTCATAAAGATTATAGCGAAGTCACTGTCCCTTAATTATTATCATTATTATTATCATTATCATTATTATTGTTGTTGTTGAATTTGAATAAATGTTATGATCCAAATAGACATGTTTCTGTCTTGTCTGCATGGTATCAGAATGTGAAGCAATAATTAAAAAAAGAATTTTAGAGCGAAAAAATTCAACGGCATCGTTTTATTGGAAAAAAAAGAGAATTATACTGTCTACGTTGAAACAACCGGACAATTGATTTCTCGGACACATGTTGGTGGTTGTCATGGCAACAGTGATTCATGCGATATCATGTCGTGTCTAAATTGATCGAAGAATCAATCGAGACACGTTATGATATGTTATGGGAAGTGAAGCTGAGATGTTGACATTTCATTCTCTTTCAAGAAAAAAGAGAAAGAAAAATTTCGATGCGATGCTCGGAAAATTCGACTCATTTTTTACCTCAAAAAGAAATGTATACACGAACGTGCGAGGTTCCACTTTCGAAAACAAAGACCAGGCAAAGCGATTGAAATGTTCGTGAGTTGGCAAAGCATTGTAATTTCCGGAATAAAGAATAACAAATCTGAGACAATTTAGTTAGTAATTGGTCTGCAAGGTAAGGAGATGTCCGGCAAGATTGCTGTTAATACCAGACGAGGGCCTGGAAGAGACAATAGAAAAAGCCAGAACTTTTGAGCAAGTCAAAACGCAGATGGCAGAGATTCAGACTCAAAATATCGAAAGAAGACAAAACGGAGTGACCAGGCCGATGGCAAAAAGCGAAACTACCAACTGAAAGGTAAACATTCTTCCCAGTGTTCTTTCCCATAAATCGCACAAAACCGGAATGTGTCTGCAAGAGAGGAAATTTCCAAAAGTGTAGAAAATTGAATCACTTCGTATTATATTACCGCGGACTTGAGAGGTGAAAACACTTCTTAGGATCGATACACAGAGGTTGGCAGAGAAAACAGATCGTATCAACATACATTAGAAATATGCAGGACGTTTACCTCATTTAAAGTTGATACAGGGGCGGATATAAACGTGATTAGTCTCAACGCTAACTAAAACAAGAAACCAGTCCTTCAACTTGCAGTGCGAGTTTTTCAGAGCCCTGGTGGAATGTTAGATTGTAGAGGAAAATTCACGCCGTTGACAAAATATCGAAACAGGCAATACGAGATCATCATCATCGTCATCATCATCATCATCATCATCATCATCATCATCAGTATCAGCCACCTTTCTCTATCAGCATTTTCTGAATTTATCTAGTTCATCTCTCTATCTTGTATTCTGCCGGCCTCGGTTTTGCATTTGATCTCTGGGGATCCATGTTGTGAGTCGTGATGTACAGTTGTTGTCTTTCATTCTTGCCACATGACCTGCCCATCGCCATTCAAGTTTTGTAATAGATTCTATGATATCTTGGACTCCCGTTTTTTTTCTGCGCTGTCTTGTGATCTCTCCGTGCGCCAGTCAAACGGACACAACTTGGAAGGTTTATTGTCGAGAGACACTGCACATCACTTGGGTTTAGTAATAGTAGGAACACGAGGCGGACAGAGCGGGAAGAATGACGTGCCCTCCAGGAAGACCCCGTGCCGTATCAAGGAAGACCCCATACCGTACAAAAACGTCTCGGTGAATACTGTTTCCACTACTTCCAAGAGTAAAGAAAGAAGAAAAGGGACTGATACGAAAAGGAATCCAATCAATGAACTGGTGTGCTCCAGTAGTACCAGGAGTAAAAAAGAATGAAGATATTAGGCTGTGCTTCGATTAAAAAGAATGAATCAGTGAAAAGGGGGGACTTTATGTTACCCACGTTGAAGAACATATCACCAAAATTGATGGGATCAACTGTCTTTACAAAGGTAGACGCGGTCAGCGGATTTCATCAACTTCCATTAGATCAGGACAGTTGTTTATCAATTAAAATCGTGACCCCATTTGGAAGGTACTGTTTCGAAAAATAACCATTTGGAAATACATCTGCTCCAGAGATATTCCAATAGAGAACTGTACTCTTCAAAGATGTAGAAGGAACACAAGTCATAACAGACGAATTTTGGTTAATGGGAATATAACCCGAGGCTGCAGAAAGCAGTAAAAAGAATAAAACGACAAGAAATGTAAATACAGAAAAATGAAAATGAAAACTATACTTCCAAGACATTGGAGGAACCGAGAGCAAATTTAAAAGAAGAAGGGAAGAGAGTCTGTATTTACAAAAAGAGAATGAAGAAAAATCATGATAAAAGACACGGCGATACACTGGATGTAGGAGACCACGTGAGAATAAAAACCGACGATCATAAGACACAGGTATCATGATTTCAGCTGATAAATATAAAAATTAAAAAAAAAACAAAAACAAAACAAAAACAAAACAAAACAAAGCTGGAGAAATTTTAAGGAATCAAAAACATGTATCTTATGACAATAGAAAAGAGACATTTGAGTCCAACGATATAGATACAGATCATCAGGAAATTTAGAACTGCGATTGGACGTAAAATCCTAAAACCAAAACACATGCAGGACTTGTTTAAGAGAAGAGGTGAGGGAGATGGACGGACGTAAGATTAAAAAAAAATACTTATATATATAAACGAAAGATAATGCAAGACTTTTTAAAAAATATTTTTGAAATTAAAAGTAACTTTTAATTTGAAAGTGGAGATGTTCCATGAAGATTATAGTGTAACGAGCAGAGTTATTGATGATTATTATTGTTGTTGTTAACGTTTGAACAAATGGGAGTTTTAATAAATGTTATGTGCTGCACAGACGTATTCCGGCCAAGTTACACAGATAGTGACTGATGCTTGGTAGACAAAAAGAACGACCTTCTTTTTTCCTCGCTAACAAACTTGGTTTTTAGAGTTTGCCAGCTTATTCTTTCCTTCGTCCTTTTTTTTAAAAAAATAGCAAGGTTTAGTGCTTTCTCTCAGACAAAAAAGCGCTGACAATATCAGTGTTGCTCGGCGTAATATCCATTATCCCGTCTGCCATTTCAGAGACTTCATCCAACGTCTAACGTAGCTGGCTAGATTTCTGAGGGTGACCTTCGAAGAATAAATATTGTTCTGATATTTTCTTGATAGAAGTCACAAAGTTGTCTGTTTTTTTTCTTCTATCTTCAAGAATTAATATGGTTAATAAGTATTGTAGCTACCTGTGGGTGGCAGTCGGGGGGGATTTACGTACCTAGTATGATCTTTTATCTTTTAATTCTCCCTCTTTCCTTTTCCCAAGGCTCATTGGCGCCAGGACTCCTAGCTGGTCATGCCTCCAGCCCCGGCTACTCTTGCACTCTCTTTCCATCTCCCTAAGATCGTTATCACTTCGCTAACCCTCTGGGCGATCCGATCTTAACCACTTCGGGAAACACGCATGGATAAAACTCCATATTCTATGTCTTTCATTGTCTGTTCGTCGAGAGTCTGTCAGCGTCTGAGAATATCCCCCAAGTTATCTCATTTACTTGGAAGCCAGGCTCGTACACTGAACCCAGTTTCCACGTATCTGGAAGCAATCCAACCATACGGAATTCACGCGTTCACACAACTCCGCTACAACTCCGAAGCCAGCACTATCGACACAAGAAAGCTCCCACTATTTACTATCTCTTCTCCTAACGTAGCTTCTCACGATCGGTCGTATTTATGTTATACTTACATGTACCTCATCTTTATTCTTGTCTGGCCATAATTCTTGCAAGTGTCCATTCCTCTTTATTTCAATGCACGTCTAACTTCATACTTGGCGCGCATTCCATTCCCTTTCCTGCGTACAGCTTCCTTCCTTCCAAAGCTACAGTGCTGGCGCACTACACATCACCCACGAGGATAAAAAAATCCTCGGATTCAACAATAGACACTACGCGCGAAAACTGGTATAGATTCAACACAAAAAGACTCTACATCCTATTACATTACTAAATTAAACAACCAAGAGTTACCTCCCATAGACCATGGGTCATTCATTTTTAAGTAATCTTATTGACCAATCAGAACACAATTAATATTCTGCCTGACCAGTCTATGAAACCTCACGGCCGACTACCGATAAAAAAAATCACTATTCAAGTCAACAGTGTTTAGCATCACAGTTACCTAAATGCAAAAATGGAATGAGTGGTAGAAAATGCTGTATTCTGATTACACCCTTAGAATTTTAATTTTCTTTCACGTTCAAATTCGAACTAAGCATGAACGCTAGCTTTTTGTTTTCATCTTAAATTCAAAATGTTATGAAACAGAATTGAAATACATGTTAAATCCATAAATCTTTCAAGCTAAAACCATGGAAATGAAGGATCTCTTGTACGTATAATGGCAAAACGACATTATCTAGCTCGAGCTTTAAAAGTAGTTACCAGTTTGTAGCTACCATTCTAAGGTAAAAAGCCAGTTTTAGATTGGTATTGGCTCCTTTCAAGCTTAATTCAGGAAGTGAATTTGAAGTATTGTTGCCGTAGTTTGTTTTAGGATTTAATAGCACTGTTTTCAAAGTAAAAAGCTGAAGCTCCAATTTCTAACTGTAAGTGCATTTCGTTTGTTGGACACCACAATGAATTACAGATTTGAGACAGCCTGCTGGAGAAGCTCTGCCTATCTTCTCACAACTGCTAAAAATGCTCATACATGAATATCTCAAACTTTGCCAAGTTTGTCAAGTTTTGTGACTTTTTTGTTTTTTATGTGACCAATTGTATAGTTCTGTTTGTGTGTTTTCTTGGGATTGGTCGGGGGCACCACAAATGACCAGCAGCAACCTTGTTTTATCCCACAAATCCTGAAATGAAATTGAGGGGTCAGTTTATTGTAGCTGTAACGGCAAACCTAGTGTTTTGGTTTGAACTTCAAAAGCACTCTTTGTAATGGGTATCATTTTCAGATGAAATGCTCGTTTTTGTTTGGTTTTGATCCCTCTTAAACTAAAATAACTAAATGAAATTGACGGATCTATTGTGGCTATTATAAATCATCTTGTCTAGTTTGAGCTTTAAATGCAGTGTTTTTGAAGGGTAAAGTGCAAATGCTTTGTCTATACCTACATAACTTGTACGATTTTGTTTCAATTCTTTCTTTATCGCTTGTTTTGAACCTGTAATGGATACACTGGTCTAAAATCACAAAACTAAAATGAAGGATTGTTGCTGTAATGACAAAACTACTTCGTCTTGGTTGAACTTTAAAAAGCAATGTTTTCAAAAGGTAAACTTTTAGGTAAAAAGAACTGTTTTAGCTTGTTTTTGATCCATCAATGGGAACTCTGCTTTTCAAGCTGAAATCATGAAACAGAATTAAAGGATATTTTATTGTAGCTGTAATGGCAAACACATGTTGTCTGATTTAGGGCTTTGAATGCTGTTTAATATTAAATGGCTAAAATGGTGAAATCTTTCAAGAACTGGCCAGATTCTTTTTGGAATTTTTCGGGAGAAATGAAAGCAAACAACTATTAACATGAAGTTGATTCAACTTGAAGAGATATGATCCAGAGTTGGCGTGTAACGGCAAATCTACCTACTAACCCCAACCCTAATCTATCTACACATCCTAATACTTAATCTACGTACTAACCCTAATCCTAAACCCACCCACAGACCCCAACACCAACCTTCCTACTAACTCTAACCCCAAACCTACCTACAAATCCTACTTATCTACTTACCCCAAGCTCCACCGACCGACCAACCATAAACTCCAACGTACCAATTAACTGTTACCCTAACCTATCTACTAACTTTAATCTCACATTATTGGCCATTATCTACCAACTAGCCCTAAACTCCACAACTAACCCTAACAACAATCCTACCTTCCAACCCTAACATCTAGTCTATATACCAACGCAAACCCCAGACCTACCCTACTAACCCTAACCCAACCAATTTCTAACCCAAAGCTACAACCTACCTGCTAACCACAAACCTACCTACTAACCACAAACCTACATACTAACCTTAACCTTCCTACCAACCCAAACCTACCTATTGACCCTGCCTACTTACCCTACCTCTGACTACCCACAAACCATAACCCTAACCTACCTACTAACTCTACCTACCAACCTTAACTGCAATATTGGCACAATGTTTGATTTTACCAATTATAAACAATTTCTGGTATGCTAGGTCTATTTTTGAGATGCTCTTTTCACCATGTAATTTTGAAGACGAAGAGTTTATAATAGGAGCCAAGTGATGATATGCTTTATTAAGGAAGCTAAAAAAAACTGTAATCTCCACAGGGTCTATACATTCCATCAGGTTTGGATGATATGTGTCAAGATTTAGTAGATATGATTCCAGTTTTTTAACTGTTGAATTCTTTTGCTGTCTCAATCCGTATAGTTGATAGTTATCTACCCTCTGAAAATGTTGGTGGATTAGTACCAGTTTCGATGCCATGGAAATTTCAACTTCATAGCCCTGCAATGCGGAGAAATCAGGTTTGGATATTTTTCAATGATGCTGGTTGAACATCAGAACTCCTAATGATCATGGCCATTGATGAAAGTTAAACAACAATCATGCAATAATGATTAAGGACGGTTTTGTTGTTTCCACAACTAAAAATGTAAACTTGCGTCTTGAGTTGTGAAACACTACATTTGACATAGATTGGCTTGAACATTCAATATGCTGTCCATTGGCAGAAGCAATAGAGATATTTATGGGATGGATCACTACACCAGTTAAATTCATTTTGGATATGTAGCAGCTCCTGCATCAACAATAAATTGATTCCATAACCGACTTCATAAAGTGGTGGGCGTTTACACCAGCATTCAAATACATAAATATGTGATTCTAGAAGATTTCATTATTTAATCAAGTATCTCCAGTTTACTTACGTTTAACAATCTCTTCAAGTTTTTCATAATCTAGTGACTGTAAATATGATGGAGCTACATTTCTAACTATTCTCCAAGGAAGTGATGACAAAACGTGATAAAACTTTGAGTTAAAACATTTAATAATTGTGATGTTGAAGTTTGCTTCGATGATGGAGGGTTCTCCATGCAAGCATGTTGGATTCAGGGCCGACTGAATTGTAAATCCATCAGATCGTCGTGATACAAGCAATCTTTTTTAAATTTCGTTCTTTAGGGTGTAAAGAAAGAAAAAAGCATTTTTTCTGCCATTGCAAATCTTTTTTAAAACACATCTGTAAAAGACACTTTTCGGTCAGTCGAACGAAAGGTCCATTACATTGGTTTTCTAAGCCATATCATCTTGAATTGATATGAAACTTCCTCTCTTCCAGTCCATCACAAATTGTAATGTTAAATATCAACCTTCTCAGCCGTATCATGTTGGATTAAACTTGTTCCAGAATTTCATCCCTATCTATCCCTCTCACCCTGTCCTCCTCTTGGTGCTGCACATGTTGGATTGAAATGAAATGAAGGTCTGGCCGTCCTCATCATCCTCTTTCTCTCCCCTCCCTCTTCTTCCTACTGCTACTGCTTCCGCTGGGTTGCAAAAGGATATCCTTCACCATATAAGTTTTTTTCTGAAGGGTATATGTCAGTAGTTTATAGTTCAGATGGTTGCTAAGAAACTATAGACGAACTATGATTCCAGGGGATATTTTCAGTTGTGGCTGAGCTGAATATTATTTCAGTACCATATTGATTTTTTTGAAGGTCTGTTTATTTAGTACTGGAAAAAGCATTAGGCGTTATCAGTGTGACAGTTTTTTACCTTTTTGATCTTATTTCAAAGTTGCCGTCATGAAATCTTATGTTGGCAATATAGCCAATCGGAGTATCGTCTACCGGATATCGTGTGGACAGACCGGAACGAATACGGAAATTTATAGAAAAAAAATGGAAAAATATCTCTGAATCAAGAACAATGCCCTTGGACAGATCCATGCACAATAAGTACATAACTGGAAGAAATGACTTTGTGAACCTCTTCATCATCATCATCATCATCATCATCATCATCATCATCATTCTTTTATCGCCCGTCATTGGACATAGACCTTCCCCAGGATTCGCTGCATTTCTCTATTGTGGGCATCACTGAACCAATATTTTCTGAATTTGTCTAGTTCATCTCTCCATCTTGTATTCTGTCGACTTCAGTTTCGCATATGATCTCCGGGGATCAATGATGTTCATCTGTTATCTGCCATTCTTGCAACATGACATTTAATTTTTCTGATAGATTCTATGATGTCTCTGACTCCCGTTTTCTTCCTTATATACTGTGCTGTATCATGATCTCTCCAGGATTCACTCATGTGCGCATTGCATGCTTCCCAGTTTGCTTGTTTAGGTTCCATAAGTGACTATCGGGAGGATGCATTGGTTGTGTACACTCCTTTTTAGAATTTATCGTCTTGTTTTGTGTGATTCTTCACTCGATTTCTTCTTTTGTGTGTTTCAAAGAGATTCATTATCCTAGGTAGATGTGGTGGTCTACTTTCCCTAGTTTTTATCATCTTTGATTTTGACGGTTGTGTGATGTGATTGTTGCTCATGACCTTCGTTTTACTGAAGTTCATGTGTAGGCCGACTTTGCGACACCCAATTCACAAATATCATCTAAACTGAACCCTGAATTTATGACTGCAAACATGGCTGCCTTATTTCGTGATGATCATGGTTAGTTGTTTGTTAAAAGAAACGGACCTTAAAGTTAGTGTAATATAATTATACAATTACGGAAAAATAAAAGTAATGGCGACTGAAATACGCTTTTCTAAGGGTGGGAGTTTTGTTGTTCGACCCTTAGAAACACGTATTCCAGTTACGTGACTCGAGAGCTCGAGATATAAAAATACACCCAAATTCAAACGGTTATGAACTTGAGAAATGACGTTCAGAAACCCTACCACTAAACCCTAACAACAACTAACCGTAAGCTTCTTCTTCAGGAAAAGGGCGGGCATTTTTGGTCAAAAACCAGCGTCCAGTTTAGATGATAATTGTAAAAAAAAACTGAACCTCGGATGTCCAGTTTCACATAATACTCACATTGAATATTGGCCACCCACTCTATGCCCACTTCACTCGCTTTGCGTAAAAAGCAAAAAGTCTCCAAGTAGCGTCATATTCAGTTCGATCGGTTTATTCAGAATTGGAAAAATATATTTTATAACAATCTAGTCGATAAAGATTCAACAAATCTTGACCCAAAACTTCGTTGAAAGGCAATTTCGTTTTCGTTTTACAGTTTACTTTTACAGCTGGTTCCAGGAATAATCGCATGTTCAGATATTGTTGCATGTTCGTAGGTTGTAGATTTTCTTCAGACCCTGACTATGTCAAGGGACGCTATTTTTATTCACAAAAGTCACAGTCGCGTCCCTTGATTCCAAATTCAACTTGGAATCAGACGCGTTTCTAATAACTGAAATATTTTGATTTTCATATTTCATTATTTCTATATTTACCATTTAAATTATTATTCCCATATATCAAAAAATTGTCTTTGCTGCAGAAGCATGATATAGGGGAAGATAAAAATATATGTATAAGTCAAAAAATATCGCATTAATCGAAATAATCAATAAAAATGATGAACCAAAAAGCCATTATTATTATTGATAAAACTAAAAATTTACCGAGAAAAAATGTTTTACATAATTTTAATGTTTTTTTGAATCACAAGGGAAAACCTCCGCTGGAGTAGTTCCTGGATATCTTTCTAAAAATATAAACATAATATCTTGTAAAAATAAAAAAAAAAGCATGGAAAAAAAAAAAAGAAAAAAAAAAGGACAAAACACCAGATTCAAAAATAGTGGGTAAGAATTACATGAAAATTGTTCTCCGAAAAAAAAAAAAAGAATTGTTTTTTAATAAATAAGTATCGAAAAATTTATTTAAATCGGATTATATGCCGATTTTTGCTAGAATTTAAAAATTTCTCAGACTTCGATTTCATGCTGAATTTTCCGTCCATACTTATTTTAACCTGGCACAGGTTTCTGGCCCAATCTTCGGAATCAAAGTGTAGTATCTGCTCCACGGCATAGACTGAGGAGTTGGTACTGACGCTTGTCCGTTGAGTGGGCCGGAGTTTGTGTGCAGGGTATCAAAGACCGAGTGCGCCGGTGCAAACGTTGGCCAATGAGGTTATACCGAGGCTGCGTTTGCTAAGCGCAACGGGAGGCCTTTGGATCCGTCCTTAGGTTCTCCCATCATTACTCAGCCCAGCTTTCGCAGGTAACTGCGTCGGCTGGAGCCATTTTTTGGCGGTAAGTTACTGTTTCTTCCCACGTTAAGCCCGACCTTGTGTCAGATATTGCTGCTGTGGGACAGTGATTAAATACATACTTATTTTATTTAAGGTAAATCTTCAGAAAAAAATGAATTTCTCCTCCTCACCACGTCTATTCTCAAACTTTCAAACTATTCTCATATTCGCTTGAGTTAATTTTACCTCTTTTTGAAGCAACTGACGGATTAAGAAAAAATAGTAGAAATATCATTTGATTTACCTAATGATTTCAACTGGCAGGAGATCGAAAAAATTCAAGAGATTAGAAAGCAATTCTTTTCATCAGCCATGACTAACCAAGTAAATCAAAAATCCATATCTTAAGTAGTACCAAATATAATTTATATTTTTGAATTTATGATTGAAAAATATGATCACATTGAAATCCTACCTGACGTTAAAGATCGCCCTGAGAAGAAAATTTCATCCGCTATTGACCTTTTTATTCACTTCTGATATCTTAAGAAAGCATATGGCCTCTAAAAATCTACTTGATTCTCAAATTATCAAAAAGCTATAATGGTCTTTCGTTTTTATACGCATAGACATATTTTCTTTCACACAATTCACATGAAAATTCACTTGTTTGCTTGACATAAAAATACTTCCATGTATGGTTTTCATTTGACTTGATCTTCGCTTGATTTTCTTTTCCTTACTATATACTACTATTCCATTCAAGTTTTTAGCAAAACTTGTGGCGTTAAATCTACATAGTAGTGGCAGAGAGACTAGATTTAGTGTGTAGCGCCCCCTATTTGGTTGGGAATTAAATACGAAACCTTTCTTTTAGTTGGATATTGAAAACGTCACTTCTTCTGACGACCCCTATAAAACACCTGGACGCACATGGTCCAATGCTCATTGGTGTCAGCAACCCTAGCTGGTCGTGCCTCTAGCTCCAGCACTTGTTCTCTCTCTTTCCATCTCCCTAAGATCGTAATCAATTCGCCGAACTTCCGGCCGATCCGATCTTAACCATTCTTCCTCCGTGACCTATCTCTGTACTGAAGTTAGTACATTTTACTTCATCGATGTCGAGGCCTCACACATACGCACAGCTACGCAGCTACGCCACCATGTCTTCACCACGTGCTACAAATGCATCACCTCTCACTCTCGTGAATGAAATGGCAAGGTTTCTTTTACTTTCCGATTGTCACGATAATGTTTCGTAAATTTCTTTCCTTCGGGAAACACGCATGGATAAAACTTTATGTTCTTTGTCTTTCATGGTCTGTCCGTCGAGAGTCTATCAGCGTCAGAGATTTGCCCCCAAGTTAACGCACACAACTTAGCAGTATAGCTCGCACACTGAACCTGGATTCCACGTATTACCTTGGAGCGATCCAAGCCATATGGAAATTCAAGCGTTTCAGACAATTCCGCTCCAACTCCGAAGCCAGTACTATCAACGACAAGACAGCTATCTCTTCTCATCTCTTCACACGATCGATCAAATTCATGTGATCCTTATATGTAATTTATCTTCTTTCGTCATTCATGTTCTTGCTTTAAACGTACGTCCTATTTGTCGAACCAAGATCCTCGTACGCGTTTCATTTCACCTTGTTTCAATGCACGTCCAAGTTCATACTAGGCGTACATTCTCTTCGTACAACTTCCTACATCGTCCTTTCATCTTCAGTGCCGGCAAACCACGAGGGGGGGGGGGAAATCCTCGTCTCTCGTCCCTCTACCATCCATCATGCTGTTCGTTTACCAACAATCAAAGTCATCGACAAAAAATGTAATTCTAGTAAGTGAATAGTACTCACGCTTAATCTGTCCACTACGAATAGTGCTGCAACTAATTCTGCATTAGAACCAGGGAAATCGTATGAACGGATGATTTCTATAGCCTCGAAATTGCTCAAATAAAAAAATTGTTTTAAAAAATTCCATTGTTATCTGATAGCTTGAAGTTATGATGAGAAAACTGCATAGAATTTTTTCAACTAAATGTGAAGAGAAAGATACATGTGAAAAATACATCTTCCTTTTAGACTCCGGACGAAAATTAGATGGGATCAAATTTTGGCTAAAAAATAATCTAAGATTTCAAGCAAAGTTTTTAGATTTCTCTAAATTTACCAACGAAATCAAGTGGCTCTAAATTTATATCTCTCTTCTGGCAAACGACCGTCAATTCCCCCTGGTGTGCTAAAAGATAGAGTTTTGTGTTCGTATAATAAACCTGCTTGCTCTAGCCAAGCACGAATTCGCTCATCGAAGTTTTAGCAAGAATTAGTTCTGGGGTCGATCGGCCAATTGCAGTCTTCTTTACGAAGACTTTTGACTCGCCTACCTAATCAGCTTAGAAGTTGCTCTCTCTTCTCATTGGTTAACTGCTCAAACGAAGAAACCCGAGCAACAAACGGCAGCAGCAATGAATTTGAATAGTAATGCTCCTTTGAGGCAAAGAGACGATAGCAGTCACATATCTGAACTTCCGGCTGGACAAGCTATCGTCAGCGGCTGATCTATGAAGCTTGGGTCCATTTCGTTCCTATACGTAAGAAGTTGGTTGAATAAAAATCACCCTTTCAACGTTTCTTCCCTCGTCAGGCTGTAGTTTTGGCTTGTTGTTGTTGTCTTTGTTTCTAAGAGGCTCTTACTGTGATTACAACAGAGCTTGTAAAAGCAATCATCTTGGACCTATCATCATCATCATCATCATCATCAGTAGCAGCAGCATCAGTGTGTTAGTGTCCATCGTTGGACATAGACCTTCCCCAAAATTCGCCTGACTACCCTAACATAGGTATTGCAGGACCAGTACTCTCTGAATCTATCTAGCTCATGACGCCATCTTACTTTCTTTTGGCCACAGCATTGCACCTGATCTCTTAGGATCCCCATTGTGCGTCGCAATGTCAATCTGCTATTCTTGCAACATGTTCAGCCCGTTGCCATTAGAGTTTTCTAACAATTCCTATCATATCCCGGACGCCTGTCTTTTCTCTAATATACCGTGCAGTCTTATGTGCACATTGCATGGTTCTCAGAAAACATGCCAACCTTGCCGCTTGATTTCTTCTTCTTTTGATGACTTCATGGAGATTCGCTGTCCAAGGTAGATGTAGTGGTCTACTTTCTCCAGCTTTGCATTTCCGATTTCGATCGTTGTGTCTTTGTTCCCAACATATTTGTTGAACATGACATTTGTTTTGCTGAAGTTTATGTGGAGGCCAATTTTCTTGCTTAAACAATGCCACTATGCAAACGTCTTCCTTAAATTTGTGCGTCATGATGGGAAGTATTTAGCAGACAGGAGTATCATCGTTCAGTGGTTCGAGTATTTTTGATGCGTTTTTATTGCATTTTATTCCTCCAAGCGAGGAACATATTACAACAAACAGGATTTACAAGTTATGAATAACCAATTTGAATAATTCTGAGACGTTACTCCATGGAAGGTGAAACTATCCACCAAACATACGAGAAAAGGAACATCTCACGGACTCGATAACATCACCATCGACCTACTCAAAAAAGTTGGTCAAGTCATGACCAAGCCACCCTATTCAATTGATGCCTGAGTGAAATCCCAGAAGATTGGAACACTGCAATCATAATGCTATTACATAAGAAAGGGAACCCGAAAGATCTAAACAACTACTGGATAATGAGTCTACTCTACTCCATCTAAATACTTTTTACAAAAGTGATCACCAACCGAATCAGATTTGCTGACGGCATTGTAGGAGGTATCCTGCAAGGAACATTCACTAGTAATGCTAGACGAAGTGAACAAAATTAAAGCAAGAAAGTTGAACTACACATGAGCTTCAGTGAAACAAATGTCGAGTACAAAAAACAGACACAAAAAACCGAATCAAAACCTGAGAAAAGTAGACCACTACATCTACCGAGGACAACGAATTTCTATGAAACCCTCAAAAGAAGAAGGAATCAAACGAAGAATCACTCTTGGATGGTAAGCTCTCGGTAAAACAACTTTTACCATTAGTCCCCCCCCCCAAAGGGCCTACAATCAATGCATCCTTCGAATGGAGCTGTAACATAGAACCTAACCAAAAAAAATCAACTCTCAAACTGAAACCATGCAACGTGCACATGTTCAACATCACACAGGAGGCAGGGATATCACAGAATCAATTAGAAAACTCAAATGGCAATGGCCTTGTCTCGTTGCTAGAATGTCGGAGAACTGCTGGATATTACAACTCATAACGTTGATCCCCAGAGATCATATGAGAAACAGTGGCCCGCAAAATATCAGATGGCATGATGAAATAGATAAATAAAAAGTTAAGAAAGTATTGGCTCTGCGACGCCCATGGTAGAGATGTTTTGTGAATCCTGAGGAATGCTAAAAGGCTGATAGGGAATATAGACAACTACATCTACCTAACACAATGAATCTCTATGAAACCCACGGAAGCGGAAGAGATCGAGCGAAGCATCACCCTAGGATAGCGAGCTCAACCTTCAAAAAAAAGTCGATCCTAATATTTCAAGTAAAATATTCTACTAAACCCTCGAAACGAAGATAGATCCCCCCCAAATGGAAAAATGAAGACACAAAAAGGAAAGATAACTTTAACACCCCCATCCCTGTCCAGGGCTAGACCGGCCATAAAAGCAAAACAAACGATTCGATTCAAAGACAGACTAGTCCTAATGATAAATTCTTGTTTTTCCACGCCGGGGTCGAGTGTAGTGCTCTTCAGCAAGGTAAAATGAAAAATCAATTTTTTTCAGCTGTTAAAACAAGCCTGCAGGCCTAGTTATAGCAAGAAGAGATCGAAACTAGATGAATAAGACTAATTTTTGTATTTTTTCACTCATTTGTCCATTAATCCAACTTAGTCCACACTCAGTGACATTTTAAACTAAGTTAAAAACTTGATATATAAGGGAGTGGTATGCTCGAGCTGAACGACCCATCTGGCTGAATAAGAACTAAATGAATCCATCAGACATGTTAATATTCCACGAGCACGAAGCTGTGCCCCGTTTTAGACGCAAATAGGATAAGATAGGATGTAAGCTGAACTGGTTTATCCGGATAGATCACATGAAAAAAATTGATATACCCTTTCTCATACCTTATCAATCGTAATCCTTTATTCTTTATCCTCCGCGTACACCCAGGCCTGTCTGCTTACCCATCAAGAGCAGATAAAATGGGTCTAAGAGCTGATGGAGCTCCAAGGCCACGAAACTACGAGTGACCAATCCACGAGATCCCCTAGTACCACGTCATGGGCCAGCGCAGAAGGGCCCGGCCCTACACTACCCATGGTTAACACAATGAAAGTTATACCGGCCATTCCTACTGGGTCCTCAGTCCCAAAAGACCCAGCCACATCACGTTTGGGTGGGGGTGATGTGCTCCAACAACGACTACCCAAACACTATACCAGGAAAACGCCCGTTCCTGCTGGGTCAGCGGTCTCAAAAGGCCCAGCTACATCACTTGCCTTGGGTGGGAGTAATGTGCCCCAGTAGCGACCACCCAAACCCAAAAACCCTCAACAAAAAAAAAAAACAACATTATACATTAGCACCTACAAGATCAGAAAACTCTCTACAGACTCTCACCTGACCCATCTAGAGAGCGAAATCAAAAACATCGTAGGGCATCATCGGTTTTAGCGAGATGAGAAGACAAGGTGAAGAACTATTTGGACTGAAAAGCAAACACCTTCCCTACAGAAGAGAGAAAATGAAACAAAGTGGAGTTGGTTTCCTCATCAATAAGAACCTCTAAGACAACATGGTAGGTTTCAAAGCTATCTTAGACCGCATAGCGAGCGTCACCATACAACCCTCAGAGAGGTACAAACTAGATGTCATCCAAGTCTACGCTCCTACTTCGCAATCATCCAAAGAAGAAATAAACAATTTCTATGATGACTTGAACTCCCTATACGAAATACCAAAACAATACTTCAATGTTATCATGGGAGATTTTAACGCACAGGTAGGACAAGGAAACAATTCGAATAGAGAGGTAAAGATCTTGTAAACTTTGTAACGGCAAACGACTTCAAAATCATGAATACACTTTTCAAAAAGAAACCCAATAGAAAATTGACTTGGAGGAGCCCCAACCATGAAACTAAAAACGGAATAAACTACATCCTGATGGATAAAAGCGACACCATCAAAGATATTTGAATTCCAAACCAAGTAAACATAGGAAACGACCATAGGATGGTAAGATGTAAAATGCAAGTAAACACAAATGAAGAACGTAGAAAAATGTTCCACAGCAAATTGCTGAACGTGCCGAATGAACTCATCCAACCCTTCAAGCTAGAATTGAAACACAGATATAAAATACTTACCGATGAAGACTATGTTTAAACCAAAAAACACACAGACCATTAGTAAAATCTCAGACGAAACCAGGAGACTCGTTGAAAAGCGCAGAAACCTCAAACCACTACCAATAACAACAAAAGAAAAATAGAGGAGACTGGTCTAAACAAAACAATCAAAAAGAAACTAAGAGGAGACAAAAGAAGGTATACGACAGCAATCATCGTAACCACCCTCGAAAAACATCGGGGCTTTGAAGCAATAAACAATAGACAGAAACAAATAACTAGCGTACTCGAAGAAAACAGAGATATAACAACAGACAGAGACAAAATTGTCGAACACGCCTAAGAATTCTACCAAGAACTCTACTCTTCAAGACAGGGGCAACAAAACAATGACAGGATACACAAGACGCTGACAATCAGTTCGAAGACTTCCCAGAAGTTACACCAGAGGAGGTTAAACAAGCCATTAAACATACAAAAAAAGGAAAAGCTCTTTAATCAGATAACATCACCATCGATCTACTCAAAAAGCTGGTATTCAACTTGTGTCTAAAAAAGTCCCGAAAGACTGGGACGCAGCAACCATAATGCTTTAACCTAAAAAAAGGAAACCCCAACAACCTCAATAACTACAAGCCTATGACTCAACTGCATCGATAAACATTTCACAAAAATCATCACCAACCGGATCATTGAAACACTAGATGAAAAAGAACAACAGGAACATGCATTATTCAGAAGAAGTTACTTGATTATGGACCATCTCCATTCAATGAATCAGCTGAAAGAGAAAACAGCAGAATACAAAATACCACTCGCTGTAGCATTTATAGACTTCAAAAAGGCATTTGACTCAGTGGAAATTCCCATGGTCATGAAGACCATCAATCTACAAGGCGAAGACCCTGTATACGTTAGTGTACTGTAACATATATACAGTCACAGCAACTCCTTTATCAGGCAATATAAAGATAAGACTGTACCCTCCCGGCTCCAAAAAGGAGTGAGGCAAGGTGATATCAGTTCACCCAAACTCTTCACAGCCTGCCTTGAGATGATCATCTGAAAGTTGGACTGGGAGAATAGAGGAATCAAAATAGACAGCAACCTCAGATTAGCAGACAACATCGGATTTTTCGCAGAAAACCTATACGGCATCCAACTAATGCTAGATGAACTGAACGAAGAAAGCAAGAAAGTCGGCCTACACATGAACTTCAGTAAAACGAAGGTAATGTGTAACAGCTACATCGAGAATAAGAACACAGCTGTCAAATTCAAAGATGCAAAACTGGAGAAAGTAGACTACTACATCTACCTAGGACAACGAATCTCTATAAAACCCGCAAAAGAAGAAATAAGGCGAAGAATCTTTCTAAGATGGCAAACCTTCAGCAGTGCAAACACTAGACGATTCTATTAACCCTAAAAAGAAGAGTATACAGCCAATGCATCCTCCCGATAGTCACTCATGGGGCTGAAACATGGCACTTAACCAAGAGACAAACTCGCAAACAGAGAAGCATGCAATGCACACGAGATAATCATTGAGTCAGTATTGTTGCAAGAATGGCAGACAACAGATTGACATCACGACTCACAACATAGATCCCCAGAGATCACATGCGAAACTGAGGCCGGCAAAATGCAAGATGGAGAAATGAACTAGACCAATTCAGAAAATACTGGCTCTGCGACACCCACGATAGAGAAATGTGGGAGATCCTGGGGAAGGTCTATGTCCAACGACGGACGATAGAAGACTGATGATGATGTTTATTCGATCTCTTTGGAGACATATTCTCAATATATTCTACGGTGAGATCGATTTGCATAACTGCCACAGATATTTTTTTTGAGATCCGGCGAGTTATTCGCCAGCTATTCTTAATCAACAATAGATAGCTGTAGCAAATTGATAGCCAACCATTCATTGCTGTCACAATTCATAGCTGTTAACAATTATTAATTGTTAGATTTCACTGAACTAGTCTCGCTAACCAGGTATCAATTTCATAGCTGCATTTCACTAAATTGGTGTCGCTAAAGGGCACCGGGCAAAAATTTCGGTTCCAGACTCTCCGGGGTCGCTAGACGTAATAACCTCCGAAGTCTTCGGAGTTGGGTTGACACGATAATGACACTGAAACACTTTCATTCATTCAAATTTACAACAGAAAAATTGTATTCAAACAATTTCGAAAAACTTTCATAACTAAACCAAAAACTAAAGCAGAAAAAAAATTTCGATACCATGTGGTTGATTTTAAAAAAATTCTGGAATGAATGTAAAAAAAAGCTTCAATATTATACCGTAAAACATAAACTGTCACCAATTACCAAAAGTTTTGTCATGTTTTTAATCTAACCATGGAGATTTCTCTTTCATTGCATTTCTAATTTCCGCTCTTTCATTCATTATCAAATGATTATATTATCCAACAAAACATCTGTTTTATTTGTATTTCCTTTACACTACAGTGTTTAATATTATATTTGAATTAAGCCTTTGACATCTTCATCCCTTAGTACGTACTGAACTCTTCAATTTGCTCCGCTTTCGTGCTAATCCTAGATAATATCGAGAATCCTTCTAGACCAAACAGGTAATAACTAAAATCCTAACTATAAGCACGTCTAAAGAGAAAGTACAGCATTTACTATTACTACTTAGAACTTTTTCAGTTTTATCTTGTTCTTTCTTGTCTAATCACGAATTAATAGCGCTAAAACTACTAAGCTAATACTACAACTACTTACAACAGAAAAGGAATTCATAAATTTCTAGACGTTTGCCTGCAATATCAACTGGTAGATTCATTTCTCTACGTTCATTCTAGACTTGGCTTCTTTACTTCTTCGAAATCCAAGTCATAGCGACTAAGGTATAATATCATTGACAATCCCGTCATAACAACTGTCATTCAAAATAGATAAGAAAAAATCATTTGAACATCATTTGAGAAAAATCCAAAATGAAAACACCAATTCCCCCATGTTGAAGGCAAATGGCCGGAAATCTTCCATTGTTCCATTCAAATCCTCTTGCTCGATCATATTAATGAGAATTCAAGAAAGAAACTTATGATTTACTCGCATTGCGAATCTGATCTTCGCAACCGATAACTTGGAATAGTAATTTTGCCCGTTGTAATCATACTTCGGAGAAAATGTTGGAATTTTAGGGGGAAATGCGCTTCGAATGATCGGAGCAAACGGATGAATGAAGCAAAAACGGACTGTTAAAGCAAATTTAAAGTTAAAGTCGAAAATGATGGAAGAAGAAGAAAGAATTCGTTGCAAGAAGTTCCGTTTTCTTGTGACTAACCCTCACGGGGAAGTGCTGCTAAATATTGTTGCAGTGTTTCAGGGAAAGGAAGAGAAAGAATCTATCATGAAATGAAAGTTGCTTTTCTTTGCGCGACCTGCATATCGAAATCTTTGTTTTCAACTGGCCAGGAAGATTTTCTGAGGGATATTGGTAGGGTATTTCTCCTGTTAAGTTGTTTTCAACAAGAGCTCTTTATAAATCCCTGATGGAAGGGATTTGTTTGGGTTGCTTTGAGATGGTCATGTTATCTGACTCTCTACCGGCAGTTCACTGGACCACCCATGTAAGTGATGTTATCGGGTCGAAAGGTAAGGTTTAGGAAAGTTTTTTTTGTTGCATTCTTATTGGCTGTATTTTAGCCAATGAGAAAGTAGGGAGTTCGTACTCAGAATATGATTTTAAGATATCCGGTTACATTTGTGGATTTTTTTTGTTTTATCTATCCTTTGCATACCGGTAAAAATTCAAACAAATGGCTTACAGAGCATCTGTTTGTCCTTGGCAATAGGCTATATCGCGTTAAATTCGGTCCATAATTAGATTTGCATCGATACAAAAATATTACAACCAGAATGCCTCCTCGGTCACTTGACTTGACATGTGTATGGAGAATGGAATTAAATTGTACATGATATAACAAAATACTGGAAAACCGAGATAAGCCTTCATGTTGTTTTGTGGTTTTATTTGAATAGAATAAAAGAGTAGATTGAATTTGAACTAATATTTAATTCAAGTAATGCAATAAGTAATACTTTTTGATGAAATTAGTAATATTAGGACAAGGGAGCAAAGGAGGTAACTTTTCTATTAAGGAAAATAACAGTGGCATCGAACAAATAATAGAAAATCATCATTATCAGTCTCTTAACGTCCATCGTTGGACATAGACCTTCCCCAGGTTTAGCCACACTTCTCAATAGTGGGCGTCGCAGAGCCAGTATTTTCTGAATTTGTTTAGTTCGTCTCTCCATCTGATACTCCGCCGCCATCAGTCGTGCATGAGATTTCTGGGGATCCATGTCTTGAGTCGCAATGTCCATCGAATTTCTGCCATTCTTGCAAAATAGCCAGCCTATTGCCATTTAAGTTTTTTAATGGATTCTATGATGTACCTGACTCCTGTCTTCTACCGGATGTATTGTGCTGTCTCTCCATGTGAGGTTGAGCATAATACTTGCATGGTTTTTAATTTGGTTATTGGTTAGGTTTCATGTTTCAGCTCCATAAGTGACTATTGGGAGGATGCATTGGTTGTATACCCTTCTTTTTAGGATTAATGGGGTTTTTTTTTTTTTTCAAAGGTTGAGCTAGCCCTGACAAAGGCTCGCCGTCGTAGAATGATTCAAAGTCAATAAAAACATTAAAAGGAAGAAAATTACACATCGAATGAATAACATAAAAAAAGTTAAAATTTGTTTTTTTCTTCAGATTTTGACGTTTTGAATGACCAACGGTTAATTTTTCATTTTTGAGATGTGTTACGTTTTGAATCTTTGCTTAAATACGGCAAAAATTTAAATCTTATTCATGTAAGGTCATCAAAAGGATTTTTAAAAAGTACCTTGGCTGATATCAAGTAAAAAAACTATTTTATTTTGTTTTCATATGTTTATTGCCTTTTCATAAAATTATTTAGTATTTGTGTCTTTTATGTCATGTACTCATCAAAATAAAGTATTTAAAATTTATATTGAACTATTCATACTGACAGAGCTTTTCAAAGTGTAGAATAGCCAATAACAACAATTTCTCAAAACCTATACCATGGCAGTATGTATTTGTCTCAAGAATTAACTGATGTGCAAAAACCAAACGTAGTTTTTTCTGCCATTAAAAATTCACAAAAGTCCCTTGCACCAATTACAAAAAGTAAATAATATTAAATGTAATTTGTCGGAGAAAAAATAATAACGAATCAAGATTCGAAATAACGAGAACATAACGTTCATCATAAAGTAACGAAATGGAAATACAGAATGAGAAATGCAAGTACAAAGTTTTTTGTTGTAGAAGAAAGTTCTTGGATTGATAAGGAAAGTGGGGTCAGACTTTACCTTCACCGGAGTGCCGGAACAAAGAGGGTAGTTTTCGCTCCTTTTTTTTCTTTTTTTCTTAAACCGAATTCCTACCAGAACTAGTAGTAGCCATCAAGAATCACCAGCCGGTTTAAAATTACCAGGAGAAATTAGCCGAAGGCTGATAACTCGTCTGCTCAGTAGAGCATTTAAAATTAATAAATTCTTAGCCGTCATTGATCCTTACAATAAGCAATAAGAAATTCGAAATTAAAAATAATAATGCATTGGTCATCAGAAATGTATTATAAAAGTGGGATTAATTAACTTTAAAGAGGCGAAAAAGATAATTTGTCTAATTTTGCCGAACTGGTTAAGCCTGTGAATGATAATCTTATCGTGAATCGAATCCTGAATAGAAAGCTCAAGACAAAAATCCTCGTGAATAGTGAACATCGACAGCATGTAAGATGGCAGCGGCGACAGGTCAATAACGTCCTGGACAACTACGTACCAGTCCTTTGCGTACGGAATTTTTATGTCCCGGTCATTTGCGTATCACTAAATTGCGTATCCGGACTTTTGCAAATGGATTTTTTTTTGTGTGTCAGGGTTATTTGCATACTACTATATGCAAATATTCCTTACCTACATTTTATATTAATTTGTTCATTTGATTAAACCAAAACCCTTTTACCAGGAAATAAATATCCTCTCTCAGAAGAAAAAATATCATTTTTCTCTGAAGTGAAAAAATATTTTCTTAAACGAAGAAATGGCCAATATTCCTACTTAAATATTAACAAACATCTTTCTAAAAAGATTTAAAAAAAAAAATCTGGTTAAAATTCGTAAGTTAAGTCAAAGCTGAAAATCCTATGATGAAAGTTTCAGAATTTCTTTTCGTGCATTCAATCCAATTAGACTTCCGAGGCCTACTTTTGTAAGTTATAGAAAGAGATTCTGTTTACCATACCACTCTGCGCTAAACTGAACCCTGCCTTTCCGTCCACCGTACGAGCTAGAAGTATTTCTATTATTTTTTCAAATAATGTATCTTGGGTTATGAACTCGGTGTTTTTCTTTATTGGGGACCCCACCAGATGGCTGTTTCCCTTACCCTCGGAAGGATGTTAGTGATACTGTTAGTTCTTAAAAGTAAACAAACTTTTTACAGCCGTTGCTATTGACGTTCCTGGCTGAAAATGGTCAAAGTTGCTGTCGTGGAACTACTATCAATACTACTGCTTCACAAATATAAACAGAAAAAAACTTGTTAAGTGTCATGATTGTTGCTTTCCTGACTGGCTAAAACGGTTGTTACTCGCCTCTGCTGACACGCTCACGTTAAAAATAAACCCTATTTGTCTACATTCGACAGTAACCGATAGATATCGATGTAAATAAACGATACCTGACCGTACTAGATACATTGAATGACAGGCTAATACCGCCGACACTTGGCCGGCTGCTCTGAACATGTTTAAACCTCATCATGCCTGCCGTTTGTCTGATGGGCTAAAACTGCAGAGCTAATTTACGTGGAGGACTGTTACTCGCCACTCCTGACACACTCAAATGGAAAATAAGAGATAATGGTGTCGTTGATGCTGCGCAAAGAGACGACGACGAAGTAGTCGATCTGTCCGTCAGCGACACGAGTGCAAACGCAAATCCTCGGAAGGATCAACGTCCAACAGCGAAACCCCAGCCCCACCCCAAGAGACCTCATTGCCTCGCACAAATCGAGTTTGTGCAAATTTTGTAACTTGAGGGAGATCTGAACTGCTGAGGACGAAAGGAATGGCTGCTTTCGATGCTTGCGCCACGCACCCCGAAGCGTTTTCCTTGCTACGGGATTTGGCGTTCACTTGCCGTTACTAAAAGAATCTCCACTTAGCCATAGAGGCGAACGACGGTGGCTTGTACTAATTACAACAGAAGCTCAACTGCAGGCCAATGCATCCTGTCGTAACAGAGGGCAAAGTGAACAAAAGAGAGCCCCCTCTACTCCAGTCCCATGGTCCCAGAGTTGACGGCCAGCTCCATACTTGGCAGTATCTCTCTTGATCGATGATCGACGACAAAATGATTTGGGTCAACAACGATAAACTGTAATGATCCCTCTGCATGTTCACTCACCGAAACCTTTTCACCACTTCTACTTCTTCCAAGAGTCTTTCTGCTGCATATTCCTCTAAGAAGTGCGTGATAATCAGACCTGAAGACGAATGATGATCAAAAATGAACATTCATAATCACTCAACCCACTTACCCAACGTGATCGACGGACGGTTCACTAACCGCAGCAGGCACCTGCGTCGACGAACTGGCCTCCAGAAAGATGACTGGGCCTTTGGCTGAGTGGAAAGTGTTTTCAGTCGCTCGACCACCTGTCGTTTCTTTCTTGTTATTGTTATTTCAATTCTTCTTTTAATCCTTACCTATCAACGAGATTTTCAGTCAAGAACTAAGACAATATAACTTAAGCCACTTAAGCCCTGAAGTCGGGGGACCTCTACCAAACTCTTGACTCCGGGCTAGGCAGCGACCCATGCTCAGCCATGGTGCTGGTAGCCTCCGAAGGGGTTGACTTCCCATCTCCACAGCTAAATAGGCAAGACCTGGTTGGGGAGGATTTTGACTGGAATCTGGCAACCACCACTCACAAGAGGTGACTTTCATCATCATCATCATCATCATCGAGCTAATACTCCCTGGACTTGTGTAGTTTATCATGCCGTCTAATATTTTGCCGACCATAGTTTCGCAGACAATCTCTAGGGATCCATGTCGTTTTTAATACTTAAGCCCTTACCTTTTTCAAGTATTCTCCAGATGACTGCTGCTGTGTCCCTTCTTTTATTTTCTCTTCGTTTCTTTTGAATGTGTTTGATTAACACGGTTACTTCAATTTTTCTCTTGTAGTTGTCGGTAGCTTAAGGTTTCTGCGTTTTCCATGAGATTCTTGGTTTCTTCTGAGATTTTACTGATGTTTTGATTGCTCTTTGGCTTAAACATATTGGCTTCTATCAGAGAGGTAATTTTTTGTTTAGCTCGTTTATGTTCTTTTCATTGAGAACATGTTTTTCAGTTGCTACTTGAAGGCTCTTTTGGTAAGGTAAGTGGCAACCACTTTTATACGAAACCTTTTCCTGCATTCTTTCTTGGTATTAATTTGAATTTTACATTTTATCCTTCTGTGGTCTCTTCCTATATTGACTTGATCCAGGACCAGATGTCTTATTCCGAGTCACTTTTGTCTGCTAAGATGTGGTAGATTTCGTTTCGTGATGGGGGTTCCTGCAAGTGCATTTTCTTGAAGAAGGTGTTCATGATTTTGAAACCGTTGGCTATTACGAAATCGACGATGCAGCTTTCATGTCTTTTTCCTACCTGGGTGTTGATGTCACCCATAATGATGTTAAAGTATGTTTTAGTATCTTGGAGTAGGGAGTTGACTGTGAAGTGGAAGACTTGGATTATGTTCAGTACCTCTATGAGAGTTGTGCAGTAAAATTGTCTTTGAGTTCTTTATGGATAAGAAAGCAAACCTGTTTTCCTTCATCTTTTCTACGGCTGTTTATTCTTTAGTCCGTTCTTGGGGTTCTGTTTCTGTTTGAGTAGTTGCATTATCAAGTGATGCAGCTGCTTTCTTGATGTGTTTACATTGTCACCCTTGTAGTACATCAATCCCACTCAAAGCAAGTGAGGTGACTGGGTATTTTGGAACCGACGACACAGGAAAAACTGCCGGTATATTTTTGATTAGGAAACAATGGAGAGTTTTAGGTTTAACCCTGTTGCGCTAGCCCATGAAAAGATCAAAAGAGTAATACGTCAGTAAGATATATCCCAAAGACTCACCAGTGGGGATTCTTTTCGGACCTAAAAAAAAAAATTTAAGCTAGCCTTCCTGCTGGAAATCTTTCACATTTGAAGGTGACTTGAAGCGACCCAAGTGACAGAGTTCAGACATACTAAGTATTCTAAACCTGAGGTGACGAAGTTCACGTCCGTCCTTTCCTTAAAGGATATCGTAGTAGGTCAGGATTACCGGGAGATGAATCACGGTTCCTCAGTGGTAAAGAACATGTAATACATCGAAGCCTCGAATTCCCTCGAATCGCACTTCTCTTCCTTTCCTACCCAGGCCTAATGCAAATTCTTTGCTCTGATGAATGTAACATCCAGTACGGTCATGCAGCCATCGTTGATGGCGTTGAGGTCAGGATTGAGATAGCTGGCAGATTCGCTGGAAACACGGAACTTCCGGCTTTTAAGCTGATACACGAGCCGATCTGCCATCCAATTGTGGTGGGCACCACTTGACATCTCTGCAGTACTTAAGCGTTTCCAGGCTGCCACACCCGCCCCTAGCTTTGACCTCGAGGTCGGGTTGTTCCAGGATTTCGTCCCCGGAGCTGTATACTCCAAATGTAGACTGATGAACAGATTCGTGGATAGAATTCTGTTTCTCTCACTCCTTATGCAGGAGGATAACCATACTTCGGTATACGTTCCGGAAGGGTATTTGATAATCGTTGATCCCGAACGGTCTCCTGCACTTACCACCTACCTCCAGTTCAGCTTTGTCAAGGGCAACCGTTTTGAGCTTTGGTTCGGGAGATGACCGAGCAACACTAACAGGCATTGATCCTCAGAACAGCTTTGAATATCGCCTCGATCTTGGTGAATAAGATAAGATCATCGGCATAAGCAAGCGAGCCGACCACATATCCGTGGTTGGGTCTCGCTGTTGACAAGAATCCTCGCCCAGTATCCACGGAAGTCATCAGGCACAGCTTGATCTGCCAGGTAAGCATTTCTCCAGGTCCTGTATGCGCATTATTTTTCCTCGTCTGCATCAGCATCTGTTGGGCTGCGTAGATCGCCCTTCTAATTCCTATTCGCGAGCTTATTTTCGCCAACGTCCTCATGACCATATTTCCATTCACTCAAAAAGTTCCACGAATATTCTACCAACGCTGCGCAGCTCAAGTACTATCTCAAGAAGATCACCCGGAGAAAGCACCACCTGCGACGGGAGCCATTGTCAATGGCACTGAATGCATCGGATTCACTCTCACGAGCGCTGCCAAGTCCGACCTGACGGGACATTCAAGAGAGTTCGCTGTGCGATCAGGGAAGCGTCTGGATAGAGCTTGGTAGAGCACCTACTTTGAGATGTTGGGGTAGATCTCACGCCAACTCTTAGCCTCATGCTGGAAGATAGTTATTTTTTCGAAAGTCAATCGCTTCTTCTTCCCCGTAGAACCCCCATCTCCAACTTTTGGCGGTTGCCCTCCATCTGGTAGGGGTGTCTGAAATGTTGGCCTAAACCACCCATTCTCCGAGTGCACAATGTGCATCGAAATGATCCAGGGCGTTGTGTGTCACAGCAACATTACCATGGTTCTCATTCGGGGCAGATGCACCAGATGTCTTCGACATATATGAACTACATGTAAACGTGAAATATTTCGTAACCACGTAAATCTAACCATAAAAGATGCGATTCAACCTCCTGAAAAACAGTTGTACGATTGGCCACCAGGGAAGGACTTGCGACTTGTTCCAGGGGATCAAAGCCCCGACAACGCCACGCAGAGGTGGCACAGCCAACAGTCTGACTGGAAGCATACACGAGCACAACGAGAGGGGGAGCAGAAAATCATTGACAGCAGGGAATAGGATGGTGGGATCAATCGATTGAGACATCGTCATAGAGCAAGCCGCTAACTCAGTGATCATTACAGTTTGTCGTTGTTGACCCCCAATTTTTGTCATCGGTCGACCCCGGCTATATGAACATTGAAAACCGAAAGAAAGATCGATCGAGAGCGACACCATCAAGTATGGGACTGGCCTTCGACTCAGGGACCTTGGGACAAGAGTAGAGGGGGCGTTCACTGGTTTACTTTGCTCTCTGTAACGACGGGGCGCAATGGCTCGCAGTTGAACTCCTGCCGTAATGTACAAGCCGCTGTTGTTTGCCTCTATGGCTAAGTGGAGGAAATTAAACCGAGATTCCCTTAGTGACGGCAAGTGAGCGCCAGATCCCGTGGCAAGAAAAACGATTCGGGGTGTGTGGCGCAGGGGTCGAAAGCAGCCATTCGTTTCGTCTTCTGAAGTTCAGTTTCCTCAATCGGGGCCTGACGCACTTCCCTTCTGGTCCGTTGTTGCGATTCTTTCCCGTTCGTAGGAGGAAGTCGAATCTTAAACTTCTTCGGATCCACCCACCTGGACAGATGTAAAAAACATCTTTTGGACGGCTGGTTCACGCTCAGCAATATTATCCTGTCGTGCAAGGTCACAAGTATTGCCAGGTATCGGTTTTCATAAAAACATCTGGCAAGCATCAAATATAGATTGGGCTTATTTCTTAACGTGCACGTGTCTTTACAGTAATGCAACATCCGTTTCTGCAAAAATGAAAACTGTTTTAAACGGCAAGGCAAAGCAAAGGTCGGGATCAGACAAGTTAGCTGGTTAGGCAATGGGACAAGTAGGGTCAGGCATCGTTTTCCACATGGATATCTATTGGGTAGCCTTTCTGTCCAATCACCAACGGGAACAGAATGTGGTGATATCACAGACACGAACATGCAAGTAGATATAAACAATAAGTCCTCGCAAATATAGTCGGAGAGCTTTGGTATTTAGATTCACTAGGACTTCAAATGGCAGCACTAAGTCTCATGAGGTAAAACTCCAATCGGCCCGGAAACAATATCTTCATAAATCCGGTCTGAAATTGAGTCAAATATAGACAGAAAGTTCATTTTTTGAAAGAGATTTTGTCATCAGAGCCGAGCGATAGCCGCTTTAGCCCGTCTTAAAGGGGTACAAAAGTTTCAACCCATCAGGCAAAAGACAGGCAGGGGCATGTATTAGCATGTTTTGGCCGGCTACCTAAGTGTCGGTGGATTTTGCCAGTCAGGCAACCCATCAAGTACAGCAAAGTACCGTTTATATACATGGATATCTTTTAGAGTCGAATTTTTCAACGTGAACAAGGAACCCGAGAGACCTTGAAGCTACAGACCAATAAGTCTACTCAGCTGTATCTACAAACTTTTCACCAAAATTATCACCAACCAAATCATCAAAATTCTCAATGAAAACCAACCACAGGAGCAAGCTGGCTTTGGAAGAAACTATTTAACCAAGGACAATCTCAATTTGATGAATCGACTAAATGAGAAATGAGAAAGTAGCAGAATACGAAATGTCACTGTTGCATTTATCGACTTCAAGAAGGCTTCCGATTGGGTGGAAATTTCTAAAGTCATTGAGGCTATCACTTTACAAGGTGTATGTGTCAGAGTACTGCAACATATATACAGTCACAGCAGCTTCATTATTTGGCTACATAAAGACTCAGAACCCATTCAGGTCTAAAAAAAAGGGTAATGCAAGGTGATACCAGCTCACCCGAACTCTTCACAGCCTGCCTCAAAATGATCTTCTGAAACCTAGACTGGGAAAACAAAGGAATCAGAATGAATGGCAAATATCTAAGTAAGTTCAGGTTTGCAGATGACATTGTCTTTTTTGTTAAGAACCCTCACGACTTCCAACTAATGCAAGATGAACTGAATGAAGAGAGCAAGAGAGTCGACCTTCACATGAACTTCTGCAAAACAAAAGTCATGTGCAACAATCATGCCGCGAATTAACACACAATGATCAAAATCGAAAACTCAAAACTAGAAAAAATAGACTACTACATCTACCTCGGACAACAAATCTCAGTGAAATCTTCAAAAGGAAGAGAAATTAAGTGAAGAATCACCTTAGGATGGCAAGCCTTCGGCAGAGCAAGAAAAAGAAAATCTCATTAATCTTAAAAAAGGAAAGTATACAACCAATGCATCTTCCCGGTGGTCACCTATGGAGCTGAAACATGGAGACTAACCAAGAGACTGAGAACCATGTACGTGCACAAGAAAGAATCACGGAGAGATCACAAGACAGCACAATGAATTAGGGGGAAACTAGACTAGTTCAGAAAGCATTAGCTCCGCGCTGCCCATGCCAAAGGGGTGTGGTGAATCCTGGCGAAGGTCTGTGTCCAACGACGGATGACAAAAGACTGATGGTGATTAATAGCCATAACTGCAACCATCTATGAATTCTCAATCTATCGAAAAAGAAAAGACAGATGGAAGAAGACAGAGTAAGGATTTTAACACAACACGAATAGAGGGAGATGAGAATGAGGGACGATGATGCTACAAATCATCATCTGTATAAAAGAAACAGAAGTGAGCAAAAGAAAAAAACGTACTTCACATGGAGATAACGAGAGAAAATATACGAATACCTGACCTGATTTTTTTCCATAATTTCATCATTCATGCTGGGAAAAATATGACACTTCTAATTTTATCTTAATTTATAGAGATTTGTAAAAATTCAATTGAATATTTTCAAGGTACACTTGTTTTGATTTAATAAAAAAGTAGTCTTTTAACAAGAGAAAGTGAAGTCAAACTATTGTTTGTCCCTCTGATAGATCAATCTATCACTTTTTTTGTAGGATGAATTTTTTGCAGTTGTAGACGTTTTAATTTTAAATTCCGTCATTGATTTTCTGACATACCTAAAAGAAGTTCAAATAATAAAAAGACTTTGTACCTTAATGAGATTTATTTTTTGAATTTTGATTTGACAATGAAGGACCCTAAAAAGCTGCTGCTGATGATCAGAGCAGTAAAGTCGCGATCGGTATGTACCTTTTGCGACCTTGAGTGTAATATCTGTTCTTCTCAACTAAACGAAACATTAAATTCCAATTTGCAATTTTAAACGTTATTATCATTGAATTTTAATCGTTTCCTTCATAAACCTGGATTTAATCAAAATTTTTCTTCCAACCTACAACAATGATGAAGTTCATGTAATGCCTTCGGTGAAAAGCATGTGTTATAGCATTCCTGTTTTAAATTTCTATCATCATCCACTCTAAGTTCACTGCTGGACAAAGGTCTTTCTCATCTCCTTCCATGATGACGCTGATTGTGCTGACCACTGCTATGTCTTACTGTCAAACCTTTCAATGTCATACCTCAATCATGTGTTTGGTCCTTTCCTACTGTGTTTACTGTCCCATGGGCACCAATCGGTTGTAACTCATTCAAAATAACAACAAATTTACCTGATCATATATTTTTCTTTCTAATCAGTTCATTAAAACACACATGAATATATACCGTCAGGTACAATGCCAAATAAATTCAGTCATCTTCAAATGAAACATTCTCTTACCTAACAGTTTTTGCTGGAGCACACAAGTTAGATTTTCCTAAACCCTTTATCTACAGCAACAAGTACATTTAGATATTTGTACTGAAAATAGCCTCATCTGAGACACTACGTCTGGAAAAGGGAACTTTCTTTTCAGAGATAGTGTTAAGATTTTGACATTGAATATCCTAATTAGAATGAATTTTGCATTTCATGTTCCTACCGTTACCCTCTTCTATAAAATTTTGGAACAAAACTCTATCCTTGTCCAGTTCTCATTCTACGCTTAACAGAATGTAGCCTGTTCAAACATCTTTGTGCAACCATTTCACATGTGTATATAAGCATTCATACACACACTAACATGCAAACCAACACTTCAGTTTTTTTACTTCTTGCATCCACGTATGACCAGTCTTAACTACATATGCACATTATGCACTTATATCTACAAACTATTAATAAAACAACTTTAAAAGTGCTCTTCTTACTTTTCTAATAAGAATTATAATTAAATCTATCATACACATTGCAATAAATGCATTTTTTGTTATTTTAAATCTTGTTCATTATCTTGAGTCATTGTATGTACCTTTGTATATACATCCTTTGCAATGTATCACAACTTGCATTCACTATTTCAATGTGACATCACTAACCGATCAGCTGCCTTCCTATGTTCATGCCTACAGCTAATAGGAAAAGGAAGGGCCCAATTTTTTTCTCTTTCTCACCTGTTAAGTTAACCCTTTCTTCATTTGCAAAAAATAAACTACTTGCATCATCAGCAGCCAGCCTTGAAGAATTACTTTTCTGTGATAGACACTATTATTAGTATTTTTACACTTCATACCTAATAGTAGGATACAATAGTAGTTGGTTGAATAGGTATTCAATTGGAGTCAGATAATAATAATTTGATCAACTTAGTTGAGTAACAACTACATGGTTAATCTTTTGCTATATTTGTTGTTTTCTCTTCTTGCTAAAGGTCCAGCTAATCTCCATTTATCATACTTAATTATTAATATAATATCCTGCACAGTAACCCTCCTCGGATACATGTTCAAATTCCCTATCTCATAGATATTCTTAGCATTGCTCTTTCCATGGTGCCCTGTGCAATTTTAAGTTGATTCTCAGCTCATTTTGTTACTTTCTATGTTTCAAACTCGTCAGTAATAGCTGGTATAATGCATTCGTTGTATACTTTACACATATTGGCTTATTCTCCATCTGTGTTTATTTCCATTTACTCCCGGTCAGTTTTCTGAAAAACGCTTTCAAGTCTTGCTGTAGATGAATCTATTTTTCCGCGATTCTCAACTGGAAAATATTCTTTATTCCAATCCATGTTCTTAATTCATTCACTCACTGCCCAAGGGAAATCAGGAGTTCAGTCGCGATAGGAAACATAGAAATTTGGATGAACTTGAATAGTAGCCAACAATTATTTATGGATAGGTTTGTCAATACCGAACTACCAGTCAATAAATAATACGGCACAGAAGAGATTGGTATAAGCGATAAGTGTTTGATTTTGACTCGTGCTTACCATTGATTCCTGTAGCTCAGAGATAAGAGTAGTTGAGTGTTAATTGAGCCACCCTCTGGCATAGTGTCGTGAGTTGGATTTTCAATTCATTCCTCATTTTGACCAGATGGAATTAGTCCTCATCCTACCCAAAAAGGAATTGAAACCAATAAATTGATATGGTCTAAGATAACGTTAATTTCTTCATATCCAAGATTAGAAAAATTGTAAAAAAATCTGTTTAGATTTGCAAAACAGGATTTTTTGACTACATATTGAATGAATACAAATATTATTTATTCTAATAGAATATATATTTTTTCGATAAACCTGAGTTAGGTAGATCAATAAAAGGGTAGGAAGAGGGGAGAAAACAGTATTAGCCGGTTTACTGGAGGAGTAGAGAGAAAGGGGAGTTAGGTAGTTGGGAGAGAAGGAGGAAAAATTAGATAGTTTACAGAAGGAATGGTAAGAGAAAAGGGAGAGAACATAAAGTCACTTTAATAAGAGGAGGAGAAGTGTTAGGGGAAGAATAGGAGGATAGATAATAATTGGGTAAGAAAGAAAGTTAGGCACTTCAATGAGTGGGGAAAAAAAGTTTCACAATGTTTCAGCAGGTGGAAGCAGAGAGAGGTTGTAATAGTAATAAAAATGAATGTTAACAGTAGCGTAAGATTATAAATAATATTTGAAAAAACTTCATCTAATAAAATAAATAATTGAATAAATTAGATTACCAATACTGAACAACATAGTGCAGGATATATTGGGATACAGGATGAGTTTAAATTTTTGATTTAGCTACTAATATCAGTTACTCAGTGGTAAGAGCGGTCGGGCATATATAAACCTTATAAAACCTTCAGCATGGCGTTTCATGAGTTAGATTCACACACAGAAATTATTTTTATTGCAATCCATGCCTCTAATTTATTCATTAACTACCAAATGGAAACTACCCTGATTTTGGTTGCAAAAAAAAGTAACAAAATTTTTTATGAAGTTAAATAGTAGCAAAAATTGTTTATGATTTACAAAATTTAATCTAATAGAATAAAGAATAATAAGAACAGTTGATGAGAAACATGGTGCAAAATAGACCAGGAGAGTATTTGATACTAATACCTGTAGCAAGAACAGTCCAGGATTAATTAAAATTGTGAGTTTCACACTCTGAGTATTCTTTATTGTAATTTGTGCCATTTATTCACTCACAGCTGAAAGGATACCAGACCGAGTTCAGTTACTATAAAAATTGTTAATGATTTACAATACTTCATCAATTAAGTAAATTTGATTACTGATACTGAACTACCACTTATAACAAAATATGGCGCAGGATAGGATATGAGTATATGTTTGATTTGGGCTCCTGCTAACCACTGATTTGTGTAGCTCAGTTAGTCATTAACGAAGCCAGCCTCAGATTTGAAGTCTTGAATTCAATTCTCACCCACAAACTACTCTTTATTTGGATCCACAATGATAATTTATCCACACACTGCCACAGGAACCTACCCTACCCCCTACCAAGTTTAGTAGAGATAAGAAGCAACAAAAATAAAGATGAAAGTAAACAGTAGCAAAAATCAAAAATAATGATTGACGATGCTTCAAATAAATTGAATAAAAGAATGGATAAATAAATACTGAACCACCAGTTAATACAGAATGTGGCACAGAAGATATCATGATAGGGAGAGGGTTCAAGTGGTTTATTCAAACTCATGCTTGCCAATGACACCCATAGGTTAGTGGCAAGAGCAATCAGACTTTCTCTGAGCCAATTAATGTTGTGAGATCAATTCTCAACAGGAAATTATTCTTTAATCTGATCTGCGATGATAATTCATTCTCTCACTGTTGAAGAGTTTATTTGCGATAGAAAGTAACAGAAATTAAGTGGAAGATAAAGGGTAACTAACAATTTTCAATACTTTACCTAATAAAAGGAATATAGAAATAAATAAGATTATCAATACTGAACAACCAGTTAATAAGAAACATGGCACATAAGAGATCAGGATAGAGAGTTTAAGTGTTTAATTTGCACTTGCTACTGATATCTGTAGATCAGTGACAAGAGTGGTCAGTCATTAACCAAGCCATCCTCTGGCATAGAAGGGTCCTGATCTTGATTGTCACCTGGAAATTATTCTTTACTGCAATCAGGGATGTTATTTTTATTCAATCACTGCCAAAGGGTAACCAGCTTTATTTTAGTTGCAATGAAAAGCAACAAAAATTGAAACGAGGTCAAATTGTTGCAAAAATCGATTAATAATGATTGAAAATAATTCATGTAATGAAATAAATAAATTCAATTACAGATACTGAACAGTCAGTTAATATGAAACAAGGCGCAGGAGAGATGAAGCTAAGTGATAAGTTTATGTTTTTTGATTTGGACTCATGCTTGCCACTGATTCCTGTAGCTCAGGTTGGGTGTTAACCAAACCAACCTCCAGTATAATGACAGGAGTTCAATTTTCATCTGCAACTTACTCTTTCTGTAGATCCAAGGAGAAAATTTTTGTTCACTCACTGCCGAAGAAAATTAGGATTACCAATACTGAACTACCAGTCAACAATAATGGCTCAAAAAAATCTGTACAAACAAATCTGTTTGATTTGAGCTAGCACTTGCAACTAATACCTGTACCTCAGTGATAAGAGTGGTCAGTTGTAAAATGAGGCCCCCTCCAATGTAGAGGGTTATGAGTTCAATTCTCTCTAGGATCTTATTCTTTATTCTGATCTGTGCTGTTGATTTATTCACTCACTACTGAAGAGGAATCGACTTGAGTTCAGTTGCAATAAAAAGCATCAAAAATTGAGATGAAGGTAAATAGTAGCAAGAAAATAAGAATAATTTTTTGTTTTTCATTTGTAATAAAACTAATGACAAAATTGCTAAGTCTAAGGGAAATAATAAAGTGTTCAAATGATGTTTCTGAATAATTTCAAGCTTTCATCTAAACATAAGTCTAAGAATCTAGCCTGATTGTACAGTTTTTAGTGACAATAGTACAGGTGGAGATATGTGCTGAATGCTGTAATTATCAACATGATAAGAACTAAAGAAAAAAATGGGGGAATGACAGTTAAAGAGTGATTCATTTTATTACTCAGTCACTAGTATATCAATATTTGGTTGTATCATAAAATTCAATCTTTTCAACAAATCACTTACAAAAATTTGCCAAAAATGATGCAAAAAACAGAAAAAGAGCAAAATTTAATCCAATGTTACTTCCATTTCAGTGATTCAAATTGTATTATCAACACTGTTGTATAAATTATTCTTTCTGCTTTAAAACAAAACAAATTTTGACAAAAGATAAAGTGGGATATATAATTATAATATACATTAATTCTAACTTGAAATAAAGGAGGTATAAAGGCAGCTCAAAAACGGCAACTATTGAATCCAAGGCAATCATTTTGTGTACTTGGTACAAAGTTTTATACTATACAAATCTGTTCAGTACCATAAACTTTTGGAGAAATTTTTTCAATTCAAACTAGGTAAGGAATGCATTTATACCTCTCATAACAATCAACAGTATATTCTAGCTCTATAAAAGTTTTCCTGCCATAAAGCAATGCTAACTAGTCTTGCAGACCATTGCTGGAGTAGTAAGTTTGATCTTTAATGGGAATCTAACAATGCTAGACTAGCTCTATTTCACTTGGAAATGGAAATGGGGAGTATTAAGCCCAAGACAACCTAACCCAAATACTTAGTTATATACTTGTACCCAACAGCTTATTTTGCCAATTGGTTTTATTCTTGCTCAATGTAAATTTGCTAGTTTATGTAGACATCCAAATCTGGCAAAATATGTTTTTGAGCATCTAAAGAGGGTAAATCTATCTAATAGCTATATTTAGTGAGGTTTAGAAACCTAATTGTTGAATACATACTATGTCTTGAACACCAAATAAATAGGCTGAGAAAATTATAATGCTTGATTCAATAGTGTACAGTTATATATGCACAAAATATAAAGATGAGCATGAACTCAAATTTTCCCTGAGAAATCCACACTATTTCAAAACAATTAAAAATTGTAAGTATTTTCTTGTTTTTGCTAGTAAGAAAAAAGCCCAAATCTTTGTCTACAAAAAAAAGAAAGAATATCCTGAATTGTAACAGAGTTCGACCAAAAATGAATTAATCATTATTCAAAGATAATTTCATAAAAAAGTATTTAGTTCCATCAACTTAATTGTGGTAAGTACAAAAGAACTATGAAAAATACATTAACAATCTATCAATCAGCACACTTCAATGTTATCATGTTTTTATAGTAGGGTGATGACAATGTTTCTTTCCTGTACTTTCAGCATTCTTGAAGCAAACAGAGACATAACAACAAATAGAGACAGAATAGTTGAATGTGCCCAAGAATTTTATCAGGAACTCTACTCTTCAAAATACGGACAATACAACAATGACCAGAATACACAAGATGCCGATAATCAGTTCGAAGACTTCCCCGAAGTTACACCATGGGAAGTAAAGCAAGCCATCAAACAAATAGCATCACCATTGATCTACTTATAAAAGCTGGTAAAAGAGTCAACAGAAAGCTAGTTATTCTATTCAACTTGTGTCTAAAAAAGAGTAAAGTCCCGAAAGACTGGAACACTGCTATTATAATGCTTCTACATAAAAAAAGTAACCCCAAAGACCTCAACAACTACAGACCTATAAGCCTGCTCAACTGCATATATAAACTTTTCACAAAAATCATCACCAACCGGATTACTAAAACACTAGACAAGAGCAGGCTGGATTTAAAAGAAATTACTCAACCATGGACCATCTTCATTCAATAAATCAGCTGAAAGAGAAGGCAGCAGAATACAAAATGCCACTTGCTGTAGCATTTATAGACTTCAAGAAGGCATTCGACTGTAGAAATTCCCATGGTCATGAAGGCCATCACCCTACAAGGTGTAGACCCTGTATTCGTCAAAGTATTGCAACACATATACAACCACAGCAACTCATTCATTAGGCTACATAGGGACTCTGAACTGTTTCAGCTCCAAAAAGGAGTAAGACAAGGTGATACCAGCTCACTCAAACTCTTTACAGCCTGCCTTGAGATGATCTTCTGGAACATGGACTGCGAAAATAGAGGAATCAAAATAGACGCCGAATACTTAAGCAATCTTAAGATTTGCAGACGGCATCGTCCTTTTCGCAAAGAACCTGCAAGACCTTCAACTGATGCGAGATGAACTAAACAAAGAAAGCAAAAAAGTTGGCCTACACATGAACTTCAGTAAAACGAAAATCATGTGCAATAATCATGTTGAGAATAAGAACATAACTGTCAAGATAGAAGATGCAAAACTCGGCAAGGTAGACCACTACATCTACCTAGAACAACAAATCTCCATAAGACCCTCAAAAGAGGAGGAAATCAAGCAAAGAATCACTTTGGGATGGCAAGCCTTCAGCAGAACAAGCTCAACTTTCAAGAACCAGATGATCCCAATAATCCTAAAAAGAAGAGTATACAACCAATGCATTCTTCCAATAGTCACTTATGGAGCTGAAACATGGAACTTAACCAAGAGACAGACCTGCAAGCTGAGAAATATGCAATGTGTGCATGAGAGAATCATGGAGAGACCACAAGACAGCACAGTATATAAGGAAGAAAACGGGTGTCCGTGACATCATAGAAACTATAAAAAGACTCAAATGGCAATGGGCAGGCCATGTTGCAGGGGTGAAAGACAAGCGATGGACATCACGTCACACAAGATGGATCCCCAGAGATCACATAAGAAACTGAGGCCGACAGAACACAAGATGGAGAGATGAACTGGACAAATTCAGGAAATACTGGCTCCGTGATGCCCCTGATAGAGAATTGTGGCAAATCCTGGGGAAGGTGTATGTCTAACGATGGACGTTAAAAGACTGATGATGATGATGATGATGACAATGTTGACGGATTAACTTCTTTCAGATGGATGGCAGATCATAAGCAATATAATCTTCCTTTTATTCAAGGGAAATAATCACTGCTGTTCTGAGCCATGTCATTTTTTCCAATGCACTCCCCTTTTTTTTCAATTCGCTTATATTAAACAAGATTGCAGTATTTTTAAAGAAATTTTCCATTGATAATCATAGAAAGTAGAAAAAACTCATGTTTTCATAAACTTTATTATGCAACTCTGGTATAACTATGATACCACAACTCCATCAATTAAAGAAAAAAAAAAAAAAAAAAAAAAAAAATGAAGAATAAACCTGGTATATATTTTTGCTTCATGTCATTATATTTACTTATTCAGTTTTGTTATACTATTCTTAAATAACTTGCAGTTGGAACATGATGAAGAAAGAATTGAAAATATAAACTTCAAAAATGAAATTTTTTGGTTATTTTGATTGGTTCATTTTTTCTTTAAAATTTAGAGCAAAAATTATTTCAATTTTTTCAGGTCAAAAGCCTAAATTAATCGAATAAAACTGAAAAATTGTCAAGAAGTAATATATTTCACTTTTTTTTTTTTATCCCAGTAAGGCTTCCTTACAAATGTTCCATCACTTTTAAAAAAAGTTGAACAAATTTCATTTCTAGAGGGATTCATCTGTAAAACATGTAAAAATCAATGGAAGTCAGAATGTATAAGTAAAATGTCATCAGACTTATAAAGTGAGTAGAAAATATTCATATGGAAAAAAATCTTTCCTTCTCTGATATTTTGAATGTAAAATTCTTTAAAAAATAGATATTGTTCATTCAAGAACAATATTTATTTTTGAAGAATTTTAAAGAACCAGAAGATTTCATGAAAATCAAATACTTTGTCTAATTTCAGTAAATTCTTAAAATCAATGTGCATTCCATCATAAATTTTTGGAAAAATTTTGTTTGCAAAATGTCACACCATTTTTTGTTCACAGAAAAATACCTTTTATGCAGTTGATTTTCCGAAAAATCTGCAGTTCTATGAAGTTTACACACAGAAAGTTTATATCAGATTTTTCTCCAATCTCTTTTGATAACGACAAAAATTTTGAAGATAAGATCAACTTTTCATACAAGTTTTTTTTTCTAAGGTGTCAATTTTCTGCTGACTACTTTTTAGTCATGTATCATTTCCAAGTTTTGTAATATCTTTTAAACAAGGGTGATCAAAAAAATATAAAAGAAATAAACACTACACTGGAAGTTTCACTAAACTTTATTTATTCAGTTGAATATTTCACAAGCATTTAGCAGAAAATATCAAACTTCTAAAAAAACCAAATAAATGCTTTTAACAATAAAACCAATAACTTATGAGAGAAATGAATTGGCAAAGCCATTGTAAACTTTTTTGTTGAAAAGTAAAAATATCATGATGAAAAAGTATATATTTTTATTTATTTACATATAAAAAGCTTATACACAAGCTCTTGAACTGGTATCCCAATAATAACATTAAGATAATGAATGTTTAAATGAGAAAAGGATGTTTGGGAATGTCCCGAAAATATTTATATAGTAATTAAGCAAGTGTTTTCTACACTCAATGTCACATTGACTCATATTGGCATATGAAGAAAAATGGCAATACCACTATTTAGAGGGGAAAAGTACAAAACTTTTTCTCTCAAACAGAAAATGCTATTTCATAGAGTACATATTTATATTAATATGCTATTTCATAAAGTATGGTATGGTATATTTTAATATAAAATGTGGTCTGATGGTATTAAAGATAAAGATACTTTGTTCAATACCAGAGAGAAAATTAATAAAAGTAAATATCTATTTCAAGATTTACTGCAACAATTCACACACCAGAAGGAAAATTTAATTAATAATTTATTATACTTACAGTTTGATTGCCAGAGACATGCTTACATTTTCGAAAAGTTGGCATTTAAAAAAAAAATCATACTTAATTCACATCATATTTAAGAAATGAAGAATTTATGTTCAGATATCAGTTTATTTGATAGAGAATACTTAAGTATAGTTGAAGTATTTAAGTTATTGATCTAAGCATTTCTAATGAGCTTCTTCTTTATAATCTCAATTTATCTTTACTTAATAAATGGAAATGAATAACTGCTCATTCTTTAAAGATAACAGCTACATCTCTGACTTTTGGTTTATATAAACATTTCTATAATTTACAGTGTGCCAATCCTTTTTCAACTGATAAGTTTCTAAAATGAAAAAAGCAAATCTAGTTTGTATAATTCAAAACTTTCTCTGAAAAGTAAATATTTGATTATCCAATTCTTAGCCAACTGATTTTTTGAGAAAAAAAAATCACAAGGATGATGTAGAATTGAAATCCTTTTGATTATTCTATTGCTTCATAAATTTTTATAACAGAATTTTTAAAGTTTTAACCATAATGCGCTATTAAATAAATGACAACCAGTAAAGACTGAAAAATGAATCTTTGGCTTGATCAAATTTGGATCCATGAAAATGTTATTGTGCTTAAAGAGCATACAATAGATATAACTTTTGTAGACAAATCCTATACCTACATATCGATATGAAAAGATAAAGTTCAACTGAGAGTAGAGTTTAAAGTTTCAGCAATTTATGTATGTAAAGCTTGTCTTTCAAACAAGGGGGGGGGATTAAATTGTGTATTGTCCTTGGTATATCAATAAAGATAAGTATTTTCCAACTCTCTTGAAAACAGACCTGAAGTAATGAAAAATCCCACTCATACCTTCTTTGCTAAATTCTATTCTTTAAATTACCAAATTATTTCAGCACAAATAATTGTTACTTCTATAAAAAAAATTCTGGGACATTTTCAAACAACAAGATTAATATTCAATTGTTATAGACTTTTATTGTATGAATTCATTTATTGTAAACATAAAAATGACATGAAATAAAATCAAATTGTACAAATCCCTAAAAAGTGTACATGTTCAAAATGAAAAATATTTTCTGATATACATACAATATTCTTGATTTTGAGTCTCATATATATATATATATATATATATATATGTATATATATATGTGTGTGTGTGTGTGTATGTAAGGATACACATGGATGTGTGTGTGTGTATATACATATATATGTATATACATATATACGTATATGTATATATATATATATATATATATATATATATATATATATATATATATATATATATAAAAGGATCCACAGGAATGTGTGTGCCTTTGTGACTTGTTCAGAAAAGTCATCAAGACATTATCACATCCCCCACTGACCGAAGACGAAATTTTTTTTCAATTCATTGATATTCCACGAAACTTTGTGATAACTGCCTTGAATCTTTATTATTTTTATGAGAAATTTATGAAAACTAAAATTATCATTTAAGAATTTTCATTTTGTATCCTCATATTTCTACTTTTGAGTTATGTTTTTGTCTACATATTCTCAAAATTCTTTCAACTGATATAGTGTACTTTAATCAACTTTAAAAAGCCTTTGAAATATTACAAGAGGTTACATTTTACTTTGTTTTCAATTCATCTGTTTTGGATATACTTTGGAAAATCTGATACTATAGCCTGTATCCAAGGATCACAATTTGGACACTAATTCATCATCAGAAAGGAAACATTACAAATGAACATTTTTGAGAATATTAATATTTGAATGATTTTATTTTTTGCAAAATTTATTTTTAGAAACGAGGCCAAATAAAAATAATGTTCCAATATTCATATAGTAAAAGTGGAAAATAAAGATTTGAAAAAGTAGATGTGATGGTACTGCTTCAAAAATATGTAAAAGTCTCATTAATTTTCCAAGAAATCAAAACAACAGAAAATTTATCAACATATGATTTAGATCATTCAGATTTATACTTTTGTACATCGCAATATCATCAAGTCAATAACTAGACTGAAGGGAAAGAAATTTTCCTATTAATGATTGATCATATTAAAGTTAGACCAACAAAATATTCATTAAACTAATTGGTTAATCTGTCCTAAAAAAATAAGGCATGTCAAAAATAAATATATTTGAATTTTATGACAGATTTAATGGGTTAGACTTTATTAGGTTGAAAACAAATGTCTTCACGAGTTGAAGCCAGACATCAACTTCTTTATGGATAATAGATTTAGTTTCTATGTTTTAGATAATAGTTACACCTAACTATAAATCAACTTACTGCATATCATTATGAAATGAATTGTCAAAGAGAATACACAATTTGCAGCATTTATAACAACAGTGTAGTACTGTTTTTGTCAACAAAGAAGCATGCAGTCTAAATATGCCAAGATACAGAGGATGTAAACATAGAGAAATTAAATTATATCTAATACATACATGTTTATTAAAAACTGTCCACATAGGTTTCTCTGTTTTCAAGTGGTTATACCTAGCTATTCATGCATATATGTATTGCACACACAGGCAAGGTTTTACTGCACTTCAAATGGAGCTATGGTGCTTGAGGACCAATTTAGCATCAACTCACATTATAAACAGAACCACTAACTTTAGGGTAAAATTTTCATAAAGCAAAAAAAAACCGTTTTCCTGTAATCATTGAGAGAGAGTGCGTGAGCAAAATTTCAAGTTTCTACTATGAATGAATACATAGAAAACATACAAATATCAGAACATATAAATAACGTAGTAATAGTGTTTGCACTAGTCTGTTTTGGGTAGTGACAATCATTTCAAGTTGAATAAAATTTTATCAATGAAAGGCACAACTTCATATTTAAAATTGAAAAAAATATTACAAGAGTATTTTTAATGATTTCATTGATACAAATGAAAAAATCTTTCCAAGAAAAAATAAAATAATGGAAAAATTGAAGATGTGGACCATTATTTATCCAACAGTTCAATAAATGCACCAAACATCATAAAAAAGCAGCAAACTCGAGAACCATAACAAACTTACTTCTTATTTACCAAACAAAGGGGTAACCCTCTTTTGGCTCTAATGACCATCCCTGTCCCCTCAATTAATTTGTTATAGCAAAGTTTTGCAGTAATATGTATACTACTTTACAGGAAATCAAAATTATAATAACAGGCATGCAAATAAAAACAATGAATGAATACCAGTGATGGCAGAGCAGTGACACACTGCAGGTTTTTAGGTAACATATGATGGACTTGAGAAGGAAAAAAATTGTTAATTTTATCATTCTAGTTATATTTCATTAAAAGCCTAGTTTTATAAGAATATTTGGATAATAGGCTGCTTATCTATAAGTTTCTACCTACAACTATGATACGTGTAAGTGACACTCCAATAACAAGATTATTAAAAAAATTAAAATTTGATGCTCCATGCTAGAAGTTTACCATCACTGGTGTACATAGATGAAATGACAAGGGAGATATAGTAAAACCTGAAAAGATTAAAGGATAACTTACAGTACCTTTCAAAAGAAAAAAATCTCCCCAAGTATCAAAAAAACATTATTTGTGATTAAAATATTCAAAATTTTTCTTTGGACGGTTTGATATTTTGTTTTGTTTCTGTTCAATCTGCCATGTAATATTAAAAAATGGCTCAGAATAAATTAGCATGGAAATCTTTCCAGAACATAATGATGAAAGTTCTTTGAAAAAAGCTAGAAAACTCATCAAAATATGTTTCAATGATAGTCACTTCACTTTCAATTCATTCAGTTAGTAAATCCCTAAATTTAACATATTTACCATATTTACAATCCTATAAGACGCATGGTTTACAAATGTATTAGGGGGCACTACCGCTAACTGCAACTCATTCAAGCCCCATAGCAGTCCATTTTGAGCTTTGGTACGCGGTCATCTAATCATAATACAAGGATGATGGAGGCAGTGTAATATTGGTATAGATTTTTAAAAATTAAATTGTGTCATATATGTCAGCAAATACAGTAATTTTACTCTCAGAAGAGAAATTGAAATTACATAATTTCTGTATTCAAATTTCATAAGTTTATCTACAGAAAAGTACAGGAAAGGAAAAATTGTAAGGTTTTATAAAAAACAGAAAAGTAAATATACATTTTTTTGTGTGTCTGTATTTGTGCATTTTTTCTTATTCATATATGTCCACATTAATACTATTGTGTGAATATGTATGAGTGAGCTGGTTAGATTCTAAGAAATTAAACAAGTGGGGTTAAACGCAAAGTAGAATAAAATGACCATACAGCAGTTCAACGTAATGCATGGTGGTGTTCTTCTCGGAGGAAAAAACCAAAGGCCCATTTTGTTGATTAGAAATTATAGCCTAGATTGCAAGAAAAATAGAAAAAAGATTACTGGAAGTAATAATGTTATTTTATAAGGAATATTAATATAACATTTAAAATACTTTCTTGTTTATGTTAACTATTTTAAAAAGATAATTCCTCTTTTGTGAAGATATGAAATGCTTACTTAATAACTTACATCATTTAAATTCAAACTAATCCAAATATCATTATTTTCATATCTCATTGTCTATAAAAATTAGATGTTCGATTCCTGTGAGTGAAAAATAATAGTCTGTGCAAGAAAATATCATGAAAGATGAATATTCTGATGAAAGTGACCTCTTAAAATTTGAAATTCATCATCGTGAAAACAAAAATACAAGGATAAAATTCAAAATGAAAATTTCCAGTAAAAAAATGCAGGTCATTTCTAGCTGCAATTTTTGCAAGAAAATTGTTCATCTCAACCTGAAAAAAAAAAAAAAAAATAGAGAAATTTTTTATAACTAGAAGAATAAAATTATTAAAGAAAAATCAGAAAAAGATAGACCATTACATCAGTTAGAATAATGTTTTCTGCTGTCATCAGATCAAAAATATACTTGAATGTATTAGAGTATCAGTTCATCAAAGTGTTGCTAGGAGGAATCTACCCCAATCTAAAAGAACTTCACTTTTACTTTTCGAAGCTATTTAAAAAAAATTATTTGCAAAATATCAAATCAAGGATTATAAATTCTACAGCTCAATTGTAGTTTGACTATGTGGGTAAAATTATCTAATAAAAACCAAAAGATGAAAAAATTTTTTCCTATGAACTCACCTCTAATCCAAAGATGAAATATCAATATGGAGAAGAAGAAGGGATTTGTATACAATTTCTCCCTTTTTGTTAATGAAATTAAACTGCCGATAACCTGAAATTTAATAAAAATCATAAATATATGTTTAATATTGAGACAAAAATCATCAGTTTCCAAATTGTAACAATCTTCAGACAAAAAGAGGTTGAACCTCTGATTCTTTACTGCAGAAAATTGTTCCTGTACCTGAGGTATATCAGCTCACTATATCTGCATACCAATTTATTTTATTAATTCAGAGTAACCTAAGCATGAAGGTTATTTGCATATTAATATTTTTGATTAGATTTCCTTAAAATTAAAGAATAGTCACAAAATGTTTGATATCATGAATAAATAACAATCTTAAAATTAACATGTTCTTAATTCTTAGTGATGAATCTCAGGATGAAAATAAAAATAATTTTGTCAGTTCTATTTTTCATTGTTTCAAATATTTTGAGAATTCAATTAAGAAAAATTTGCATTTGGAAGAATAAAAAAGATTGAAATTTTGGCTTTTAAAACTGATTCAAAATATAGTAAAAATCCTAATTGATGATGATAAATTTTTCATTGATTTATCATTTTGATTTAGAACTAAATGTAATGTAAAATTTATTGACCATTAGATTCATTATGGAAAAAAGAAAGGTTTACTTGAAATTACGATTGTAATGCAGTGAAATACAGGTATACCTTGGTTAGTGCAAGTGATTCATTCCAAAACTACACTGTTGAAAGTCTTATGATTTCATGAGTTTTTTCTTGGTACTCAGTTACATTGATTTGTACAGCAATTCCTTACCCACACTACATTGTAACTGCATTATTCAAGGGATTTCTGCAGTCGGAATATCTCCATAATTAGAAATAAAACAAAAATTCTTTTATGAATTATATCAATCCCCTTGATAAATACCTTTTATTTCAAATTTAAGTGTTTTCAGTTTAGCTTCCCCAATTAGGTTTTGTTTTGTAAGTGACATTAACAAAGTAATTGTTACTATTGTGATTAGTTTTCTGCATAAAGATTCAAAGTGTAGAATTAATAATTTTACAATTTTTTGTTTGTTCTGGAAGTGCAACATGGAACCAAACCAAAAGATTGGCTCATTGTACAGAAGAGAATCATGCATAATATCAAATGGATAGACCGCAAGATAGCCCAGTATATAATAAAACAAATAAGGGTCAGAAATACTTAAACATGTACTGTACAGAAATGCTGCTGCACCAATGCTGGACAAGATAGCCCCTTATAAGGATTACTAGCAGGGATAACAGCATAGCCCCAAGGGAAAATAACTTAAAATATAACCAAACTGGAAAAATATGTCCTTTGATTAATTTTGTCCAACACAACACAATACAACCGATGAAAAAGCAATTATCTACAGTATGTACACATGAAAAAATAGCTGTAATGGAAGGAATATTCTGATACACATAAAAGAACAAATGATGTTGTTGCTTGACAGTCTAACAGGGCTTCTGGATGCAATACATTAGTTTTTCTCCCATTGGCTGTCAAGATGCAACCATAGAAAAACCAACATAGAGCTGTCCATGGGAAAAGCAGCCATTGATAAATTGTCCTTGTGCTTCGTTACAATCTCCAGAAATGACTTCAGGTGATCTCTAGGTACCTTTGGCATCAACCTCATTAGATGGAGAGATGAGCTCGACGAATTCATAAAGTACTGGCTCTGCAACATCAGTGATAGAGAAGTATGGTGAATCCTGGGGTAGGTCTGTGTCCAATGACGGACGTTGAGAGACTGATGATGATGATCACTAACTTGGCAACTTGAACAGTTTTACTGGTCATTTTGGAAACCTACCAAAGAACTACCGCCTGAGAAAACTTCTGAGGGCAAAAAAAGATAATTATCTATCTGATTCTAATATAATTGAACCAAATTAATTGGTCTTCACTAAAAACCACTACAAATATACCTTAAGAAACTCAGAAGTGTTACATTGTGTGCGTGTGTATATGTGTATTACATATACTTTCTTTTACACGTTACTGATCCTGCTGACCTACCTTCTTGAATGCAGTTGAAAGGTAGAGCATAATAACCAATGAAATCATCTCCAGCCAAGTCATAATCTTTGACAGTGAAACGAACAATGCACAGATCAGGATAATTAATCTTAAATTCAAATGTTTCATCCCATCGAGGATTGAAACCTGAAAAAACAAAGATACAGAAAAATTTCAGAAGCATAAATACAAATAGTTCAAAAGAAAAAATAAATGCAAAACTGAGGTACTCTTTTTGATTGGTTAATTCTACCAATAAAAAGATCTCTTAAATGAAGTTTCTTTGCATTCAAAAACCTCCTTCTAGATATTCAAAAAGGTTGTGCTGTATCTTTAACAATGCTGCACATAGCAACAAGATGCAATTAATACCTTATATGCTGGACTGTAAGATAAATTGTTTACAACGATATTTACAGAACTTCCACTCACTACAACTGAAATGATAACCAACCATTATCAAGCTCCAGTAGAGAGCAATCTAGTCATAATACCAGCACATTGGACGCAGCGTAATACAGGCATACCATGATTAGTGTGGTTAATTAAAATTTTCTGCACTGTTCTTGTAATGTTTTTCTTCCAGTTTATACTCAGTTATTTTTTATTCATTCAGCAATATCAGAACTGTACTCCTTGAAATCCACACGAATCAAGATATTGCTGTATTTACATTTTTTTCCCTTCTAATTAAACGCCCACCTAATATTCTGACAAGTACAATAGGCGTTTTTTTTATTTTCCATCTGGGCCAACCCTTGTTTTTACATACAGTAATTGGTCATCTGGAATAAAAAGAATTAGAAGATTTATTGGCTTTGCAAAATGTTTATTACTTGAGATTTCATATCAGGAGTCTTTCAAAGTTCTTAATCACATACTTTTTGATATGTTCATACATATTTACTAAGAACTAAATCAGCAAATAAACACAAATTTCCATGGACAATATTTTACATTTGCACCCCCAGGAAATCAAGAGGTTATTGGAAAAATATTTGGAGCTTTAAGAGATCCATTAGGAAGAATTGATCAAATTTTCACAATAGAAATTAATTAATTTATATCCAAAGAAGGATAGAGAGCAGCTCTAACAAGAAATTAATGGCTTTTGAAGAAATTAATAGGTACATTTTCACAGATGCTACATGAAATCTAACAAAAAATTACCATTGTTCCTTATTACTCTGGTCTTCATCTCTTCTTTGTCATCTTCCATGCCATGAACTTCAACTTTTACTATAGGATCAATCACTTCTCCCTTCACATTATTCTTAGGCTTAGGGAGTTGATATGCACTGATGACCTGTATTTGGGGAAAAATGAAGTATCATATTACATACTAAATTGAGTAAAGATGTCCATTCTGTAATAACTGCATACAATGACTTTGTATTGATTTCAATGCTAAATTAGTCAATTAGAGGTCGACAGATTAATTGGCTGGCCAATTAAATGTGCCAACATTTGACATTTTGAGATAATCGGCATCAGCTTATTGATCTTCAATCTGGTAAACTGCCTTATTTTAAAAACATATTTAACATTAGAAAAAAAATGTTCAAGTTTTTCTTGTTTTTGCTGGAAAGGAAAAAGACAAAATTTTTGCCTATGATTTTAATCAATGTTTATATCAATCAGCAAATGATAACATTTTGTTCCTTTTTTGCCACGTCAAATTGAAACAAAATTGTATTCTTTGTTACTACATAGAATTGATTAACGCTTTTGTTACTATTTCAGTTTGACAGCACAAATCTGCCTGTTCCCATATTTTGTGCCTAAACCCAAAAGGGATAGAAAGCATCTGATCTTTACTCTCTCCCTCACCCTCATTTCCTGACTGCTATAATCATCAGCAGCTGGTCTTGAAATAAATTAACTTTTCCCAGATACCAATTTTACATCATTATTCAATTTTGCGACTATGTACCTTCAACCTCGATACTTGTTGCTTTTTATTGCAACTAAACTCTCCAGCAATGAGTAAATAAATTAACAGCACGGTTCGGTATAAAGTAGACTAAAGTTTAAGGTGAGATTCCAACTTACAGCCCACTTTTCAATGTAACTATAATATGAAAATTGGTATTGACTTTCAGTCATTTTTTTGTGAAGAAAAAATTAAGGGGAGATATCGTTTTGCATCAATTGCAAACAAGGATTGAATTTAATCTAATCTAATTTAAATCACCAAAAAAAACACTTTTAGTTCATCTGAAATTTCAGTTTCTCTTTTGCTCTATTATAAAGTTTTCTTAATTTGTTGCTTCACGTTTGAGTACACAACTGTTCAGTTGCACCTTGGTATTTAACCCTTTTAGAGCAGGAAAGGCCATATAGCCCATAATAATGGAACATATCAAAAAAAACTGAACCTGCATAACTTGAATGGCTGTAACGGCCATATGCCCCCTTAGTTTTGCCCCAAATTTAAATGCTTGGTCAAATAATGACAAAATTTGAATTCTCTGAGTATCTTCATCTTAAAAATACATTAATTTTTTCAAAAATATCTATCATACATATATTTAGTCTAGAATGATTTAATTATTTTCAACATTAAATATCAAAGTGCAAAATAGTAAATATATGAGATTAAAGGTAGAAAATTCCAAAAATACTTGGTATATAAAACTGCCACAGTCCAAAAAATGTAAAATTTCATCACTTTCATCAACTGAATCAAATGCAAATCATGTTGAAGACAGAAAAAATTGTTATATTTTAAATCTTTTAACCCAAAGTTTGGAAAAAGTAAAGAGTTCATTTTGAATTTGGTCAACACCCTCAGAGACTTCTACTGTTAATATTTTGGAGAGTTGGGTGGAAGAATACCTTCAAAGTAAGACTACAATACCTCACAGGGCATATGTTTTGAATGTTTTTGTTTTTCTTGAAAAAAATATGTTCATCTTCAAGAGTCAAGGAAGGCAAAGTGAAAAGAAATATCAAGGCTGGAGCGGGAGAGATTTTTTTTCTTTTTGAGCTGTTTTAAGACATTTCTATTAAAATCAAACAACCCTGATAATGAGCGTTTTTTTAATTCTTTTACTTTTCTGGATTTTTCCCATTTCCCTTTTTTTCTTTTCCTTCTTTCCAGAGGAACAAAATCTTGTTCTGACAAGTGGCACTTACTGCTTAGCCACTTTCTTGAGCCCTGGATGATGTGAACATGTCATCCTCATTGAGAAATGTATTAGCCTTATGTAACAAACCAATTACAAAAATCAAATGAATTAGACAAAAAAAATTCAGTAATCAATGATCAAAATTTTTTTTTTAATCGATTTGAGTTTTTGCCCTAGGGAGCTCAAATAAAATCAAAGCAGTAAAACATGCGTGACTTCTGAGCTATGAAGTCAAATTGAGTACCCATGTGGCAATAACTATTTTTCACCTCATGTTATACATGATGAAAAGCGGAAGTTCTCTTGGACTAATATGGGAGTGGTCTTTCATCAGGACGGAGAATGGAATCTACAAAATAAGTTCTATCTCTGGCTGGGATAATTCACTTTGCATTGATAACCTTACGAAAGGTATGAATCCATCTTTCCACATGGGTAAATAGCAGGGTAGTTGGAACCCAGAAAAGTTGTCAATTTTGGACATCAGGCTAGCACCCAAGCCCCGTAAAAACCCACCATTGCAACAAACATCGATTAGGTCTCCATGGATTATTCAAGAAATGGACACCCTATCATTGCCTCATTAGTTGCTGTCTATGATTTACTTTACACCACTACTGACCCTTGCATTTATCCCATAAGCTTTTGTTCAGAAAAATTTAATAAGAATCTTAAATTGGGAGAAGGATTTTCATAATTTGGTATGGACGAAATGAGGAGTCAGGCTATCAGTTATCAGGATATTCAGCATAATATATAAATGAATGATAATTTTTCCTTTTGGTTGCAAACTTTCTCATGTATACTATGGTAGGAAATATTTTCAAATCATTTAAAACCATCTTTTTTGTAAAAAGAAAAATAGCAGTATATTAATACTTATGACTTAATTTCTTATTGATTATAAATGATCTTTTGAAATCAAACAATTCTAAGAAGTGAAGTCTTCACTAAAACACTCAAAACTTGAGATATCTCTTTACTTATCCATTTATCATAAGCTTTAGGCTTAAGAACAATAAGAAATAAATGGAATCTTGATCAACAAATGATTACATGAAGAAAATAATGGGATGGGGGGGGATAGTCAATAGTGAAAAAATAAGTTTTTATTCAAAACTCTGAAACAATTATGAATAAAAGATTTCAACACGATCAAAACTTACAATTATTACTGACGAAACTTATTTTAGTTGAGAGAAATTCAATAATCAGTAATTTGCAAAAAAGCCGACTTGCCTTTATTCTCAGTAATTTAGGAGGACTTCTTACAGTTGATTTTCCTGTGTAAAGAGAGTAAATATTGAATGACTAATTGGCAAATAGTGTAAATATATACATGTTAATCATTTGTCCTTTTCAATTTTACATTTTTCTTGTCTCAGTTGATATTTCTTTGATTTTAGTTTTTGTTTAACTCTAGTACAAAGTCTGGAGCTGACTTCGTTTTCCTACCATGACAAGAACAATCATCACCAAAATGAAGGGTATAATCTGATATGTAAAAGCCACATCCCCCTACTGTGATTTGAACTCACAACCAACTGATTACCAGATGGTTATCATACTGATTGATCAAAATTGATAAGTCTTAGATATTAACAAAAATTTATTACATAGATACACACAGGCTTATTTTAATATATCTTTATTACCAGCTGAGTAATCTTTCATGACTTTATTCTTTAAGATTATTTTGAATCTCTGCATTAACAAGTCTGAACATTCTTTCAGGCTGATTGATAATCACCCTTCTTTTCACTTTACAGAGGCTATATACACATCGATCAAAAAAATATCTTTATGATAAAAACAGCTCTCTCTGCCCAATAAACTGAAACATACAAATGTTTGAAAAAAACGTAGAAAAAAGTTCACACTAAATAAGAGAATTTGAAATTTTTCAAACCACCTTTTTGATTGGGTCTTCGATTTTCCTAAAATCATAAAAGATGCCACACTTTGATTCTAGGCACATAAGGTCAGAGATTTTTGCAGAGAACCTGCACGACCTCCAACTAATGATAGATTAACTAAATGAAGAGAGTAAGAAGGTCAGCCTACAAATGAAATTCAGCAAGACAAAGATCATGTGCAACAACCACATTGAAGATAAAAACATGTAGATCACTACATCTATCTAGGACAACCAATCTCAATGAGACCCACAAAAGAGCAAGAAATCAAGCGAATAATCACCCTAGGATGGCAAGCCTTTGGCAGAGCAAACTCAACCTTAAAAAATAAAAAGATCTCATTAATCTTAAAAAGAAGGGTGTATAACCAATGTCACTTATGGAGCTGAAACATGGAACCTAACTAAGAGACAGATCCACAAATTGAGAACCATGCAACGTGCACATGAAACGATGGATGTTGAAAGACTGATGATGATGAAAAACCACTAAGTATTCTTTCATGTCATAAATTCATTTATACTATGTCTGAGCAAATGCTAATTTCAGTAGTAAAATAACTGAATCATTGGATTCAATTTATATAAAGATTACAACTACTATTTTGAATTATATAAAAAAACATGTTTGGTTAGTCACATGACCAAGGTCTTTTGTCAGCATGCTGTGTTGGGAGTAATAAATTTTCTCTCACCTTTTGTTGGGCAGTGATTACTAAAAGTTGTTGGAAATTTCAAAAAATGAACGTGAATGCTGCTGAACACAACCTAAAGGATCAATTGGCGTAAACTTGCATTGCAAATTGAACCCCTTGACTAAAATCCTATTATGGGGGCAGAAGGGATTAAAAAAAAAACGTTTTGTTTCCTTTTTTTAGATATAATAAAGTTGAAAATTTTAGCCCAACAGCTTCATTGGTGCAGCCTATACATGTGATGAATACCCAGCTATCAGGATCAACTTGAAAACTGAAAAACTTATTTCGACTGTATTGATTGATAGTATCAAATACTGTAAACACTTATCACAGGATTTTGGAAATACTGGACTAGATATTTCATCTGCTACAGGAATATTGCAAATATTTTGAATAACCAGTCTTGTCCGTTGATGCGCAAAGTGATTTTGAAACGATCATTTACTAGTAATCTGAACTGATTAGACCCATACCATGATAGTCAACTTATGAGGCATCATGCCTAGCCATGTGTATACAAACTGTATTTCCAGACTCTATGACACCACCTTTGCTTGGCATCAAAGCTTTGAAATTATATTTCAAATATTTACTGAATTGCTTCTGGTATTTATACAAGGCAGTACTTCCCAAAGTGAGTTCAGCGAGACTAAGTGTTGTTCAATAAAATTTCTGGTACTTGATCAGCAAAAGGATCTCAGCTTCTGGCCTCTTAAAAATCTAATGTTTTCAGGGGTAATTTTTTGTGATTTCAATCCTCAAGACCTTACCACGGGATTTGTATTTACACTCTTGGAGGAGGCAGTAGTACTAATTTATTCTTTAATACCTTTGGGTTTATTGTGTTTTCATACCTAATCACTTACAATGGCTTCAAACAAAGGTGTGGTATTACAAAGAAACATGGTATTAGCAGTTTCTTAGAAATTAGAGCTGATCAAGCTGGAGACAGGTGCGTCAGTGTAATGAGAGAGCAAAGAATATGGCTGAAGACAAACTAAAGTAGTATGCACTAAAGTACAGCGTAGATTTAACTCAGTCTGATTCATCAGTGGGTAGAAGGGAACACATGAATAAAAAATCGTGCAAGTACATTCAGTGGAAGTTAATGTTCGCAAAACTACAAATTATCTGGGAGTTATCTTGAGGATGAATAATTTTAATGCAAGTGATGACTGGTTGTGGAGGTGTCATAATTGCTATGGCTTGGGTAATAGGAAGTTTAATGGTGATGGTGGAACTAGGTAATGGAATATGTTGTGCCATTTTGTTTGAAGTTGAATGAACTTACCAAACAAGAAAAAATGAGTTTGTTACAAGCTTATAATGGGGATGAAACTGAATTATTTTGGCGTTCACTATCTAACAATACCCAATCTTTCAAGCATAAAGAACAGGAACCAGGAAAGATGTGCAAGGAATGCTTTTCCGTTTTGTGTCATGCCAGAGCTGATGGTACTCATTGTTTAAAGCTGGCAGTGGTTGGTAGGTTTGCTGGACCCAGTGTCTTGAAGGTCTGTCTGAGAGATTTGCCAGTTATTTATTACAATACAAAAAAGTTTGGTTCACCAGAGAAGTTTTTTCAAACACTTAAAAAGGTGTGTAAATACCAAGTAGAGGTATTAAAGCTTGATCCTGATGAAGTTGTACTGATCCTGCCTGGAAATGCACCTGCTCACTCTGATGCAGAAAGTTTTGTCAGATGAGGAAATCAGGGTCATGTTCTTGCCACCAAAATACCATACTCATAATCCAGCCCATGGATCAAGGTGAGAAGCTGCATAATATAGAATTATAATAGAAGAGCAAGATTTGGAAAAGGACGCTTGAGGTCAACATACCCAACAAAGCATCAAGAATTATAATCTGTTTGGCTATCTACAATTTAGCTGCATCAGGCAAAGATGTTCAGATTACAACCTTGGCAGATAGTATCAATGTTGAGAAGTAATTTTTTGAGCTGAGTTTGATATGGAGGGATTTGAAGCCACTGATTTCCTCCGCACATTCAGGTATGCTGGTGAGTATGATGTCAAAATGGAGGAAGCGTTGACGTGACCCGGAGGATTGTGATGTTGATTCAGGTTACAGGCTCTTAACTATGGCTGAAATAACAGATGAAGTTCTTACTGGGGGATCGAGATGAAGGAAGTGTTGTGGAAGAAACATCAGTGAAGAAATCCAGACCAACAATCAAGCAGTAAAGTGTCTCCACTCCTCTGATTGAGTAGTAGTCCTTCATTTTCTGCTCGGCAGAAACAAAGACTGCCGCAACATGCATGCATACAGTTAACAGTACCTCTTCTACACAAACTTTCAACCAAAGAACTTTTTACCTTATTATACACTACACCAAAAGACTTAAATCCATCATTCAATTACTAGAAGCAAATTTTGATCCATGTCTAACTTCAGGTGCATTCTTCCTCTCATGAAACATTTAACAAGTAGCAAACTGATCTTTATGAAGAAATCTAGCACACATTCTTAATATTTCTTGGTACGTTACATCGAATCTGTATTTCTCATTATGCAAGCAACTGTAATGCGATTGCTATATTACATAATTGGCTACAAGGTTTAGTTGTTAAGAACTTATAATGACCTGCAGCAACTGACAACACATTTAGCTTACATGAACATATAGGAACTAATACTACTATCACTACTATTATTTATAATGTAACATTTCTATTCCAAATGTGAATTTAACAAAGTATTAAGTTCTGAATCATAGGTATCATTCATATAGTGGCTTACAAACTCTATGCCCATCGATGTTTAAAGCATTAAAGTAAAGAAAAATGTCATTTTTAACCCAAGACTACCCACAGCATCTCAACACCTTCCTCTAAAAAGTTGACAAGTTAAGAGTGGGGCGAGACAACATACATACATACACACACACGAGCGACCACAAAACAAGGGTTGAACTGCAATTGTTCGTAAGTCAATTCCCATAACTTCCAATTGCTTGACTCCAGTTAAGCTACTTTCCTTTTAAGTGTTTTGTTACGAATCAACTGGTCTTAATTATTAACTAAAATCCCAGGACTCTTTCTAAGTCAAAACTTGGAGGAAATTTGAAGTGTGTCATTGTATGCAAACTGAACATCACACAAGTTTAATATCGCACTTCACATTCAACCTACGAGGAGATAAAATACTTCTATGATGACTTGAATTCCATACTCCAAGGAACAAAAAATATTTCAACATCATTACGGGAGACTTCAAATCCCAAGTAAGGACAAGGTAATGAAAAATGCATTGGCAAGTACGGAACAAGAGAGGTGAAGATCTAATAAATTTTGCAACAGCAAACAGATTCAATATCATGAACACCTTCTTTAAAAAGAATGCCAATAGAAAGTGAACTTATAGGAATCACAATCACAAAGACAAAAATGAAAGACTACATCTTAGTGTGACACTAGGGGGCCAGGAGTCCCCCGTGTCCTGAAAATTACAAAAATTACTATGGCTGTTACTAAAAATTACTATGGTTATTACCAGTAATTACTATTGTTATTACAAAAGGAGTTATCTGTGTTAAAGGGGATAATGTGTTTTTCGAGATGTCATAGGAAGTTGGGTCACCTGTGCTTTTTCAATCTGGTGTCATCTGTCAAGTCCTGGGTTACAAAAACAAATGCTTTTGGAAAAAGGTTTTGTTCCCGATTCGATGACCATATCATTGGAAGTTGAGTTATCTGTACTTTTTCAATCTAGTGTCATCTGTCAAGTCCTGGGTTTGAAAACAAAGCCAGATATGAGGGTCAGTGTTTGGGGTCTAGAGAGAGAGAGTAAAAGCTTATGAAAGAAAAGTTATTTGCAGAGTCCTGGGGAGAGGGGGAGACTAATTTATGATATTGAACAGACCTGCGTCGCGAGATGAATGAGGGTCAATGTTTTGGGTTTTTCCGGAAAGGTCGAGATGGCAGGAAAGGGAGAGATAAGGGAAGTCGGTTACAAGAGATACAGTATCGATACCAAGGGCTTAAATAAGGGAGATTTTCGTAACAAGCAAGCAGAGTAAAATTGGGGTTTGGAGAAGAGAGTAGTTGCCAGCTCTCTCTCGTGTCAGCCGTCTGCCTTTAGTAACCGTCAACCGCTGCTACCATTCAGTAGACTACCGTTCGTGATATGAGAGACCAGTCTTCATTTTGACTTAGATAATAATCGGCCTCCTCTCTTTTCAACTACAAATAGGCATTTCCCGTCTCCAGAGATATTGATAATCAATATTCTATATAAAACAAATAAACGAAATTCCGTTTTGTTGCCTTCTTTTACTAACCCAGAACCACGGCTGGGTTTAGTATAGTTTGTGGGACCCACCACCAACAAGAAACCCCACATTAGTGGACAAGAGCAAAACTGTTAAAGATAGGTGGGTCTTAAATCAAGTCAACGTAGGAAGTGATCACAGAATGAGAAGATGCAAAATTCAAATAAATACCAAGATAAAACACAGGAAAATATTCCACACCAAACTGCAACCACTTAGCATTAAAATAAAACTCATCTGATCATTCAAGCTGGAACTAAAAAATAGATATGAACTACTCACCAAACCAAAAGAAAACATCAACAAGCTCAGCAACAATATAACAACCTCCCTAGTTGAAGTCACCAGTATGTTTAAGCCAATGGGCTTACAAACCATAAGCAAACTCTCAGAAAAAACCAATAAGCTCTTGAAAGAATGAAGAAACCTGAAGCCATCAGCAGCAACCATAGAAAAGATCAAAGCAACAGAGTTGAACAAAACCATCCAATAGAAACGAAGAGAAGATAAAAGAAGATACACGACAGGTAGGGGCTTCAAAACTATCGGAAAATCTCTCAGTACAAGAAGAGAGCAAATAACCAGTGTGCTTGAGGCAAATGGAGACCTGACAACGGATAAGAACTGAATCATTGAACATACCGAAGAATTTTACAGAAACCTCTATTCAACCAAAAAAAAAGGATGCAGAAAAATAAACAGGGAACACAAGCTGATTCGACTCAATTCAAGGATTTCCCAGAAGTTACTCTGCAGGAAATAAAAGTAAGTCATCAAATGAGCAAAGAAAAGGAAGGCCCCTGGATCTGATAGCATCACCATCAACCTACTCAAAAAAGCTGTAAAAGTCATCACTAGGAAACAAGCCATTCTCTTCAACTTATTCTTAAAGTCCCAGAACAGTCAAACACTGCAATAATAATGCTGTTTGCTGTTATACAAAAAAAAGGAAACCGAAACACATCAACAACTACAGGCCAATAAGCCTACTCAACTGGATCTAAAAATTCTTCACCAAAGTGATCACCAACTGAATCACCAAAACATTGGATGAAAACCAACCATGGGAACAAGCTGGCTTCAGAAAAGCTACTCAAGCATTAACCATCTCCATTCATTAAATCAAGCAAGAGAGAAAGCAGCAGAATATAGAATGCTACTAGTTGTAGCATTTGTTGACTTCAAATTCAGTTAGAGCTCAGACTCAGTGGAAATAGTCATTGACGCAATAGTAAAACAAGGTGTAGACCCTGGATATGTCAGAGTACTGCAACATATCTACCAAGACAGAAGTTCTTTTCTCAGGCTACATAAATACTGAGCCTTTTAAACTTGAAAAAGGAGTGAGACAAAGTGATACTAGCTCACCCTAATTCTTCTCAGCCTACCTTGAGATGATCTTCCGAAACTCAGACTGGGAATCAGAAAAGACGCTAATACTTAAGTAACCTAAGATTGGCTGAGGACATCATCGACCACTAGTAAACATATACCTAGGACAACGAATCTTGATGAAATCCTCAAAAGAAGATGAAATAAAGTGTAGAATCACGCTAGGTTGGCAAACTTCCGGTAGACTAGGCTCAACTTTCAAGAAAACAATGATAACACTAGTCCTAAAAAGAGAAGTATCCAACCAATGCATAATCCCAATAGTCAACTACGGAGCTGGGAACATGGAATCTTATTAAAAGATTGACCCTCAAACTGAGACCATGCAAAAATCATAAGACAACACAGTATATTAGAGAATAGACAGGACTTTGACATATAGAAACAATCAGAAAACTAAAATGGCAATGGGCTGGTCATGATGTAAGAATGTTGGACACCTGCTGGACATCTTGGCTCACAGCATGGATTCCCAGAAATCATATGCAAAATTGTGTGAAAGTAAGACGGCATGATGAGCTAGATATATTTAGAAAGTACTGGCTCTGCTATGCCCATAATACAGAGATCTGGCAGATCATGGACAATGCCTATGCCCAATGACGGACGCTAAAAGGCTTGATGAGGATGAAGATAAAATGGTTATGGGGTATGGTCAAATTTCAGGTTATATCAATGGAGCAGTAGCTAAATCCAATGAATGTAACCAACCTCTTCACAAACTATTCTGAGTACACTACAATCACGGCATTGAAAATTTATCAACCACTACATAAGTTAAATACATCTATGTACTGTTTGAACTATTTTTACAGGAGTGCATTATCATACCTCTACTTCCTCCATTAGTCACTTAATAAGAGAGTTTATGGTAAGTGGATTTATGCTCAGAATTAGTTGATAACTTTTCATAAGACAGATATGTGCATTAAATAGATAAGATCTATGCTTATTTTTGAATACTATCAGTAAAAAATTGACATTTCTAGAAAGAATAAAACCCAAGTCAAGTTTTGAATAAAGGAAACTTCAAGATGCCTATGATACCAAGAGTGAAAGAAAAAATACAATTGATTCATTCATAATGAAATCAAATGGGTATTTGTTTACCTGGGAACATGTACTCAGGTTTGAGAACATATCCACAACCACCATTGTCCAAGAACTTCCCAGTCACAAGTTGCATTGGAGTGTCCTCTGTTTGGTAGTTAAGGGCAACTGAAAAAGCACAAGTTTATGGGTGTTTAGAGAAAAAAAAAATTCTGACAATATCTTTGTAAGTCATGCTGACCTTTTCTTTTGCATCAAAAATATCCTTTCAAGATCTTTTTCTTATCTGGTAAATTCATTTCTGATGATAATCAAGCAGGAGTATCCCAAAATCAATTGAAAAATAACTAAAACTCTCACGAACATAATGAAATTATAATACATGTATGCATAGCAACAAAAATGCAATTATGTATACACATATTATTCTGACAAGTATTCTCATCCTTACTGTTTTTTATCATTAAATTTTACCAATGTATTTTTCTTCTTTCTTCAAGGAAGAACAAATTGAAAACTATAAAGCATTCAGAGGGCACATACCACTGGTTAGATAATAATCAGAATGCATTGTGAATTTTAGAAACAGATAATCTTTTTTATAAGTACATGGGGAGTTTACATTTAGTTTCATTATTAACAGACAGTGACAAACTTTTTGGTCATGCAACGTGTACATGAGAGAATCATGCTTAGCCTAACAGCACAGTATATCAGAAAAAAGACAGGAATTCGAGATATCATAGAAACTGTTAGAAAACTCAAATGGCAATTGGTTGGACATGTTGCAAGAATGGCAGATAATCACTGGATATCATGAATCACAAAGTCTCAGAGATCAGGTGTGAGACTGTGGCCAACCGTAGGGATGGTGGCGTGACGAGCTTGGTAAATTTAGAAAGTATTGGCTCGGCGATACCCATAATAAAGAGGTTTGGCAAATCTTGGGGAAAGTCTATGTCGAACAATGGATGCTAACAGACTGATGATGATGATGATGATTTTGAAACAATAATGAGCCAAGAATGTCTAAGCAAAATAGCAAAAGCAAAAGTCCCAAATGATGGTTATATCATATAAAATGTTATGGGATATTATTTTGTTTGCGAACAAGGCAGATACGATAAATTGTCAAGTGTCAAATAGAGTTGGAATAGATAAAAGTTTGTCAGGAATTTATTCATCAATATTTCATAACAAATCAAATAATATTGATCAAAATACGTTGTTCAGCTATGAAAAGAACACCTTTGGTGCAGGCTTGAAGCATCTTGGCAAAGTTGAAAGAAAAATTCTAGATGTCTGTTTCAAAATTAAAAAAATAACAGGCAATTTATTTATATCACATAAAATATGAGGCAAGCTTATGAAATAAGGCAACATCAAAGAATTGCATACTTTTCATTGTCATCATTGGTCTTTCATCATCCATCATTGGACATAGACCCTCCCCAGGACTCACCACACCTTTCTATCATGGGCATCATGGAGCCAATATTTTTTGAACCTGTCCAGTTGGTCTTCCCATCTTATATTCTGCCAGCCTCAACTCCACATTTGATCACTAGGGATCCATGTTGTGAGTCGTGATGTCCATCGGTTGTCAGCCATTCTTGCAATATGAGCAGCCCATTTTCATTTGGTTTCTATGATGCATTGGACTCCTGCTTTTTCCCTAATATACTGTGTTGTCTTGTGGTCTCTCCGTGTGATGTTGAACATGATTCTCTAATGTGCACGTTGCCTGCTTCTCAGTTTGTGCATCAGTCTCTTGGTTAGGTTCCATGCTTCAGCTCCATAGATAACTATTGGGAGCATACATTGGTTGTATACTCTTTTTTTTAGGACTAATAGGATTTTCTTATTCTTGAATAATTCAACATTGATAAAACCTCTTCTAAGGTTTGTCATCCTAGAGTGATTCTTTTCTTGATTTGTTTTTCAAAAAAAAAAAATATAACCATTTTTATTCATTGGGACACAAATCAGTTGTATTATCAAATGTTCCATATCATTTTCCTTACCCTATGAAAAAGACCAGTTTCTGTAACTCCATGAAGATCTTAAACTCCATCAAAAGAAAAATAAAATAATATTCCTTAGTTAAAAAAGGTAAATTACTTTCGTCTTCACTGAAATTATTTTTGACACCTTATCAATCCTTTCTGTGTCAAGTCAATATTAACACAAAATAAAAATGCCACTAATTTACACTTACCAACTTGACAACCGGCATTCCACATCTGGGTAGGATCATAGTTACTGGAATCAGTACGCAGTCCAGCAGGGTAGGTTCTCACCATAATGGCTCTGGTCAAATTTCGACAATACTCCAGATCATTTTCTTCTAACAAATCACAAATCTTCAGTTCTCCAATGGAAGTCATTTTAAACTGGTCAGCTAATAAGAAAAAAAACAGATTATCTCTTATGAAATGTATTTGTAATACTAAAAAACTTTCACTTTTTAGATAAATTTTATCAGGTTATTTTATCATCACTAAAAGGCACACATTTCCTTCGTAACTCTTGCATGAACTTACATATACTAAGAAATACTCAACTTATTTTACTGTTTGTCAAAGTTGATTCCCAATTCAACATTTTAGCAAAGTGTGATGCATAGGATCTGCTTTATTGATGATTTTCCTCTTTTTTTTGTTCTTTCTCCCTCAGTCGCTTCTATATACCAGAACCACAACTGGAGCAGGATGTGACAAAAGGTCGGTTTAACATGGGGAACCTCCACTTGAATGTGTGTGGCAGATATTTAATTGTTGCAAGGACATAGGAGCACTAGATTTGGTACCAGTGCAAACACTGATCACTCTGGCACAGACTATGCAAAGCAATACCAAGGGCATTGCATGTATCACTATTATAATCATCACCTCATTATCATTATTAAGTTATAGATAAATCAACGTCAAATATGGAGTAATTTATCACCTATGAAATGTATCTATATTAACTATGGTAACATACAAAGACAAAATAAACTAATATATCTGTTATTATCATTAGTCAATATTCTAGTGGTCTATTTCTACTATACCATAATTTTTAGGTTTCAGACTTGTAAGGAGGAGTAATGAATGAGTTGAAGTTGAAAAAGGTTGAGCTCCTTTTGCTCTCATTCTAACATAAACGTCTTCCATTCTTGTCCTTGTTTATTACATTGCAAAGGAAGGTGGGAAAGGAGAAGAGAAAGGACGAAAGATATGGGATATAATTTTGATTTTATTGCTGTAAGATACTAAGCTTTAGTTCCTTTGACAGCAATTGACTGCTTGCTTTCATTACTTACTTCAGAAATGCTGAAACAGCAAAACTGGAAAAGAGTGATAAAAAGTTTTATTGGTGTGACAAGACACTATAGAAGAGATGAATTATTAGAAAGGTTAACAGTTTTTACAAGCAAATAAGCAGAATAATATAAAATATTAAATGCTCTTCAGCGATTGTTTTATTGTAATTGAATTGCAAAAAAACATTTTATACATCTTACTAAGTTAATCCCTTTTTAGCTGCACTTAGGTGTTTGCAGCACCATTGTAAACAAAGCATTGGATAATAACCCAGGAAAACATTCAAACTTAACATTTACTGTCAATCGACTGTCATTCAATGTTCACTTTGGCATCGTGCAATTTTCATAATATCAATTATCATAAAAATAATTCTTTTGAATCTCACCAAACACAGAGACGACACTTTTTTCTCCCAGAAGATTCAGTTTTTGTCCAAGATTCTACAATGTTTTTTTTTCTTATTCTCATAATAAACCCATTTTTTATTGACAGAGACTATATTGTCCTAAAATAACTTATTTCTGCATTGAGCAAGGAGAGTAAAACAAGTGTTTCAAAGCTGATCAATTTTTTTCCCATCAAGTTGATGTGGAACCCATTTTCTGAACTTCTGATTTTTTCCTACCACTTGTAAACAACATAACCATTGACTTATTGCACAAACAATAAAAAGCTGAGAAAATTTCGGAGACAATTCTAATTCTAACATAATGCAAAAGCTGAAATTGGAAACTTTAGCATCATCTTTTGAAATGTTTTTTTTCTGACATGAAGAATTTTTAAGATAAAAATAGCATTTCTTTTGGACCTCTGGTGTATTAAAAGTATTTCTCATAAGATACTGCTTCCTTACCATTATTCAATGCATGCTCAATGGATTCAAACCGTTGAC